>JAMXBB010000010.1:87135360-87392883 GCA_024138015.1 Lumnitzera littorea
CCCCCCACCCCAAGCCTAGCTGCCTGCTTCTTCTTCTTGTTGCTCCTTTACCTCCTCTATGCACTTGGCTTGAACAACAAGCAATTTTTGCTTCACCTCCTCCAAAGACACTTATAAAGCTATTATTATAAACAAAAGCTTAGCACAATAAATTAGAAGAAGGTACTCACATTGATTAAACCTAGGATGAGCAGGCCCAACATCCCCTACTACAACAATGATGCAACGTAGTAGACACCCAACCACTCCACCTTGGTAAGAATTAGGAGATACCCATCTCTGTTCTATAGAGAGGCTCGCCATTGACATACATCTCAATAGCAACCAAAGGGTAGAGTCATTTCCAATTGACAAAATCCAACACCTCCTCCTTTGCCTCATTGTCCTTGGCCCCTAAATAGTTAACTAGCAACACCCAAATCAATACTGACCAAGCTATTGGAAAATTCAGCCTTTCAAGAATCCAAATGCGAAAGAATTGTTCCTTCCAATAATCAACTTTGTTCAGAGGACCATTAAACACCTTTAGTGATTCATCTTGATTAGTGACATACACCTAACCATCAACAACCCTCTTCATATGGAACAAATGCCTAAATAAAAAAACCATTCACCTTTGAAGAATGCATAAACAAACTAACTCGAACCCGAGTAGTCATACCCAAGCATTCACGTTTAAGGAGGGCAATCCTAAAGTAACTAAAGACTTCAACCAAGAACTCTAGGAGCAATAGTTGTAGCCCTAGCTAGAACGACTTCGAATACATGCAGAATTAATGTTCATCACCTATCTTGAAGGCCCTCTTACCCCTCGCAAGCAACTCTACTCGCAACTTAAGCACATTCCTCACCGTTTGATTTACCAACCTCAATTTCTCCTCATTCACAACAAAAAGCATGTAAACGCGTTCCTTACTATTGGAGCTTGTAGTGCACAATAGCTCCTCCTCTTCATTCTCTTCGCCATCTAAGGCATACATGTCTCGAAGCCTCTCAGCAACCTAATTCCTTCTTTGTTCCTACGTGAACATAACCCTAGGCTTCTCATCGATTGTTAGGGAGTAGGGTTACCATCCCCTTCAAGGAGTATCTCATCGTAATCCTCATAGATTTCTCTTGAAATGGAAGCAACCAAAGACTCTCCTTCAGAAGCTAAAGTGCTCTAATCAACCATGATCAATATGAGAATAAAGAAACTAAGGCTTTGAAAGTGAGCTCACGAATTGGAACTTTGATAAAGTTTCCTCTTACTTAACTAGAGAAAATGAAAAATGAGACCATAAGTACCCCATTATATAAGTAAACCCATCACATCCTAGCTATCCATGTATCTAACTCCTCTGACCAATGGCCCAAATCGATTCATATACACAGATTGCTAACATAACTGTACATGTTGGCACCCTACGCATGCAACCATTTCTAAGAAGATTATAATTGCATGTTACTCTTTCCAAAGATCATCATGACACCTTAAGTAGCCTGATGGTTGCATCAATCACGCCAAGAATCATTGTACAACAATGCAAGTCTTGCCAAACATGTCAGATGTCACATCATTGAGTGATGGATGCAGGCTCCCTACCCAAAATGAAGTTCTCCTCACCTCAAGTCAACCCTCTTAGCAAGTCTACTCTCCTTGTGTCCTTGACATTAAAGGAGGAAGAGGAAGGGGGGGGAGGGGTGTGCTGGGGGTGTTGTAAATATTGATACCTAATTTTGGCTTAGCCTGAGTCCCAACTCGGTAAGCGATCTTTGAAGGCCCATTTATGCTTCAAGGGTTAGACTCCTTACCTTCTTTAAGTGTGCCAACCTACTCAGATGTCTTTGCCATTGCCCAGCCATACAAGAATCCATCATCCAAGCACCTGGTCCTAAGGACTCAAGAAAGTACTTTAATGAGCCAAGGGTTTAAAGGCTCAACAAGCATCTGGGGACTCCAATAGGTCATCTAAACTCAAAGTGCGAGAAATCACTCCACCATCCAATCTAAGCATAAGTAGCAAGGACATTCTTTGCCATATGAGCTCCTTCTATTGTTTAGCCCACCTCTTGCAATGCGCTTATGCCATCTCTCTCCTATCTCCTCACCTATTTTTTTTTTCTTTGGCACCGATATCCTACCTCAACCCATTAATTACGACTTAACATCTATGGTACATTAATACACCCGACATGTACTCAAGATGTTAGGTCCTTAGGTTACAAATATGTGGTCATGACCAAGTAATGCCTAAAGTTACCTAGTCATCTGTATGGTGCATAACCCCTTCTCACTGCTAGTATGGACAAACCTTAAGCCACCATGTTCCTAAGTAGTTGTACTCCTAACACTATCAATAGTACAATGAGCTAATAAGTAAGAAGATTTCAATCTGATCCGATATCTCTTTAATACCCTATAGCACTCTCACCAAGAAAACCTTAATCGAGCACCTCCCATCAAGGCTTAGAGTATTCGAGTAGCTCCCCAACCCCCTTGCTCTCATTCCTCCTTACTGACTTAAGCATTAGAAACCCCTTGTGGGCACATCTACATGGTGCTTTTTGTAGGTAAGCTTGGAGCAAGGAGCATAGCTGGTCTAAGGCTTATTTGTAACTACACACCACCCCCCCCCCCCCCCCCCCAAGGAGTTAAAGCCTAATCTACCTCTTCTATTCTAGTTGGTTCAACCATAATCAACAATAGCTATACCTAAATAGATTAATATCAGCATGTTACTATAAATATATTATTTCAAACATGTTATTTAAAAGCAAAAGTATAAACATAAGTAATTTTCTAATATATATTACTACAACCTTTTTTATTGCTTTTTATAATATTTTTATAAGTCTATAGTGTTTTCATCTAATAAAACATGATTATGTTTAAAATATACTTTATATTGCAATTACATCATGAATAAAACAAATACAATTTTTTTAGACCTAACACTCTTATGGAAACTAGATCCAAAAATGACACTCCATTTTAAAGAGTAAGTCGTTATCCTAGAAAAGAGTAGAATAAATATTTTCCCTTATAAAAGGATAACGTTTTATGTTTGAAAGACACTTTTCCAAACAAATGGGCATCAGTTAATTTGAGGCAACTCTTTAAATGGAAAAAGGAAGAAAAGATCGAACTTTATGTGGTTTTCATCAATAAATTACATGGTAAACATACTTGATGCTACCAACGACTATTATTTGAAGGAAAGTAGGCAACTTGAAATCTCTTTCAACATCTTTAATTTCATGTACATAACAAATATGTAGTTTGTACGTATACTCAAAGGATATAGAGAGAGCTAAATGTATGATTACTTTAGTAGACTAATGCATACTACACCAATCACGAGTTTTTCTCCGTTCCTCTCATATATCCCTTTTTTACTATGTGCTAGTGATTCCACTATTATTAGGAAAGCCAAAGGTGGAACACCACAAAGAGAAAGTATATCTACTAAAAAAGCAATTTTTGTAAGTGGTACATGCTTTTTAAAACCTCCCATAAGGACCATATTTTGACTTTTATCTAGAGAATATCCAACAATAGCTTATCTTTAGAAGGGTGAAACTGAATTATTATTGCTCATCTATGTACCGACCTATTCCTTGCCTTTACTTGGCAAAATGGTTTTTCCAAAGAATTGCTATTACCGAAAAATAAGGAGACCTGGTGTATTTTCTAAAAAAATATAAAACAAAATAATATATTTTAATCTTGAATAACATAATAGGTTCTTATAAGAACTAAGTTAGACCGGTCGTGGGTTAATTGGTTGAACCGGGATCAAATAAGTAACTCGAATCGGTTTTATGGAAGAGTGAAGTCTAATTAGATTGGACTGATAGGGTCAATTTATATTTGACAACATTGTGGTAAAGAAAAAATGGTTTGAAAAGATCTTCCACATAACAAACCCTAATATTTGTTCTATTACTACATCATTACATCTTCCTTAATATCTAATCTATTATTTGTGTAGGCCCTATAAGTTCTAATACTACAGAAAACTGGGGCATCTTAGTCTTTTAAAATGGAATGTTAGCAATCTTTTTAAAAGATTACTAAAACCCTACCTCTCTTAAGTAGCCACCCTCTCTAAAACCTTAATCCTTACCAAATATGGACTAATCCTTATCTGTTTTTGAAGAAAACTAAAAGAGCAGTCCCAAATTAAACTCTAAGAGGAAGGTTTAGTGGAAATTAAGGTAAAATTGAAGGTTTAACTTAAGTAAATTCGTTTTAGACCATCTATTATCTTAAAACCTTCCATTTTTAGTTAATCTCAGCATGCACTCAAGAGTTTTCAACTAGAAATTTTTTAATATTCACTAAGAGCAACTTCTTCAAGAGATTAAGGTAAGCTTTTTGGGGGTTATCTTTAATTAAGCTAGTTTCTAAGCTTATAACCTGGTTTTAGAGGAATTCTACTTAGTTTTAGAAAGGATTAAATTTGAAATGAATTATTCATTATAGTTGTTGGTGGTTTATAGCTTCATTTCCATACTCTTCTAGTGAATTATTCATTACAATTATAGGTGGTATATAGCTCCATTTCTAAACTCCTCCAAGTGTTTAAGCTAATACAAGTAGGTTTTGCATGCTTTTCTTTTTTAGTTTAGGTTTTGTTGAGGAACATTGAAGTTTAGGTAAGAGGGATTGAGTTTGGTAGTTGTTTTTGGATGGAGTTTTGGAGTTGGGAATCACTGAGATAATGTGTCTTACTTCTTGCTTAGAGATATATTAAAGCTAAGAGAAAAGTTGAATAAATTTATGTAGGATTCGAAGTTGAGCAACTAGGTCGGTGGATGCCATTTTGGCTAACATTCACACTCTAAGCTTCAATTGTTAGTGTTGGCTTAGCAGTTGGACGCTACATCCTATCTAGCTTATAAACTTGCAATTCCTAGTTCTTTTCAACGCTAAACTTATACCGCAAGTGTTTTATACACTCAACCTTATCCAAAGATCCAATCATTCTACCTATTCCATTCCTTAAGAGCTTAATAAGTTTAAAGTTCAAGAGTGTTGGGGAAAACTAAACTTAAATCTCATTAGTTTAGTTTGGTTAAGTGTATTAAAGAAAGATTTATGCTCATTGGTTAGGTTCTCTTTCAACATTACTTTTACTTAAATCGATACAAGTCACATAGTTGATATTCAACTACTTAGGTATGTAATGCTTAGTGAAAATGGATCCTCTAAAGTTACATTTTCCTAATATTCCCTAAAGTTACAAATTAATGGTTGTTATTATCTTGATTTTTGAAATATCATGCAATATCATTGCGATGTCATCATTTTTCAAATATCTAGATAACAAGAACAATTGATTTGTAACTTTAGAAAATATTAGGAAAAATGTAACTTTAGAGGTTCCAAACTCAGTGCTTAGTTGCTTGCTTATACGTGCTAGGATTATAGTAAGTTAGTCGAACTAATTTATATTAGACCTTATTCAATTGTTTGCTTATTGTACCTGATTTGTTTGTCCTAAGGACCTGTAATAGCAAATCCTTAAGGAACAACTATTGATCATATGTGAAGATTTTTTAATGGACTTATATATAGAACAATGTAGCTAAAATACTAGGATTTAAGGACTTTGGACTTTAGGTGTAAGGGAATTAAAAGAAAACTTATATGTCTATATGTATATGTATATATATATATATACTTATATGTATGAGATTATGAAGTGGCAGGGTTATGAATACCCCTTTATTGTATTTTAGAAAAAATCCAAGATAATTAAATGAATGCTTGCCTTTACTTACATTGTGTATGTAAATTGAATATGTGGCATCTACATGTGCTTATGCATCACATAATGGGACTTGTCTTACGTTTTATCTTTTTTAGACACAAATAATAATGAATATAATATCTATGAGGAGCCATTTGTTAATGACATCCATGAGGAGAAGGTGTAGAATACTTATATTTTTACGATGATTACGGTAAATATAGATTCAGGAGATGGTTCCGTTGACTGTTAGATGACTGAGTGGAGATGTCATGTTTCACTTTATTTGGAGACTTTATTCTTTGTTGAGAATTTTGACAATTGGATGGGGGAGTTTGACTCCTTGCTATGTTGGTTTTACCTTATGTTTTCGGAGTTGTAGACTCCTTATGTGATCTTTTTGGTGTTTGGAGTTGTTGGAACATGTTAAACTCTTAATATATTGTGGACTTATATACTTCATGTTTATGATGAGTGGACAATGGTATTTCCAATCTTGGTTTATCTTATTGATTTTGTGATTTTGGGTAATTCATTTTATGTTAAGATGTGTTTGAGGATTAATAAAGTTTTAGCATCTTCATAGCTAGGAGGGGCATGTGACAGGTTATAATGCCAATAAGGTCTCAAGGCATTACAAAAGTAATGCGTTAAGAATGATGGTTATATATTGGAAAATTGAAATTCAAGCTTGGGATATAAGGAGAACTTAAAAGGTGATTTGTTTGAATTAGAAAATTAATAAATTTAGGATGTGATCTAAAGAGTATATAATTTCTTGATATACATATGGTAAGTAATATATATATATATATATATATATATTAACATGAATCATGAAATATAGGCAGAATATACCCTAGAATACTATAATTTATCGAGTAAAATACCTAAAACCGTGGTCTTCAACAGCTCCACCTTAACGAGGCAATGACATAACATAGTAGAGTACGGAACAACCTTAAAGTAGTATCTCAGTGTCTTAGCCAATTGATTTGCTAACCTGTGATATTGTAGTCGCATGAAAACCTACGCATGAAGTTGATACGAGCAGCAACCCTTGATCGCAGCGTCTTAGCCAATTGATTTCCTAACCTGTGATCGTAGTCGCATGAAAGCCTCCGCATGAAGTTGACACCAGTAGCAATCCTGATCGACGTAGCTCCTAGCTTCCTTAATACATAACCACTCAAACATAAATACCACAAGCCATCAGCTATCGTTTTTCCCTTTATATAGTATTCTAGTCAATTATTTCTTTTCCCATATTCTCTGATCTCACGACTCCTTCAAATCGTAAACAAATTCAATTCCGCAACAAACCCTAGTGATTGTGGTGCGACAGCCTAGCTTCCTAATACGATCAAATTCCATTTCCGATTTGTCTCCTACAACAGAAGAATCTAAAATTACAGCAGCTATCATAACTTGAGTTATAGCCTAGCGAGGACAACAAATCGATTTGTCTTCACCTTCGAATGGGACCGAGTGAAAACCTAAGATATAAACGAAATTGCAGGTTGCTAGCATGCTGTTTCACGTTGATAAGCAATTGGGGAGGAAAAAAAAGGAAAAGCTATGGAAGTTGCCAATGGTACCAAATATGCTACAAATTAATTGTGACTCGATGTTAGGTCGTGAAAGAAAAGCATGCTATGATGATTGGATTATGTGAACTATTTGCACAATGTTATGAGAATCTCTGCTATATAATTGCCTAATTCACGGTCAATAATTAATTTGGTAATATTATTGTTATTGAAGCGTGTTAAGATAAATGTTTTACTAAAAATGAATTTTTAGTTTGAAATCATGAGGAATTATCACAAATGATGAAATATCTAAATGTAATTCAAAATAAGTATACGAATATGAGTTGGTTTTATTAAACAAAATTATAGATAAGGTTGTTTTTATAGTTTTTGGAATGAGTCAGATTTAATTTTTGATAAATTTATACAATGCTCAAAGTAACGATCACAATGATACAAGGAATATCAAAAACAGATAAGAAAATGATAAGTTATGATTATTGGAAATTAATAAGATAAAAACAGAAATTTGAAACAGCAATTATCATACTATATATGCTTTATCTATCGTATATTGACTTAAAGAATTGAGTCTAAACAATAAGTTCGTCCAATCACACGGAATCAAAGGCTCACCTATCTTAGGTGAGTACCTTTGCTCTGTTGCCTTGTAACTCGTAGTGATTGTTATAGCATATGGCTGCTCATATATTGTTTATATATTTTTGCGTATTTACTTAATGTGACTGTTACGAAAGGAATCCTGATTTGGTTGCTCAAAGAAGTTAGGATTGGCTGTTGAGAATAATGTCTGTTGATGTGTTGCTTCTTTTGATGATTGAATGCTAAAATAGATGAAACATACTAGTGATAGGCTACAAGCAAAACTAGTGTGTGGAGCAGGTGCTAAAACTATATATGTGGATCATGTTATTACTTGAGTGTGTTTTGTGCTTGCATTTGATACCATACATTTATGTGGCATATGCATATTTAAGATGTGATTCTGAAGTATAGGTAAATGTCTACAAACCAATCAACATTATATTTATAGGCAAGAGAATTAACTTGAAATCACCTAATAATTAGACCAAGCTTTTGTCGTCGTCAGTTTAGTTTATGGCATGTTCTTTATATTGGCATAGTTAAGTTTGTGGCAATTCACGAAATTACCTAGGTCAACGACAACATGGTCCTTATACCAGCCCGATTAAACTCCTTGAACTCTAACAAAATATCGGTATTAAAGTGTTGAGGCAAATCAAGAGGTATTGACTAATATATCTAATCACTAGCAATATTAATGAGATTATTGAATAAGAATTGCATAATATCTCTTATGCCTAGCATAGTGCACTTTATGAACATGGTTATGTTGCTTGTTATCATGGTGTTGCAAATTTGTGATATCATGTCACACTTTTTTATTGTATTACTTTTCTCAGAAGTGAGCTAAGGGATTACTTTTCAAACCTTAGGTATCAAAGACTAAGTGAGTTAGGATTTTAGAGCTAAGTTGGCTCATAATGTGATTAGTGATAAGTTTTGTATCAATTTTTCATATACGACTTCATGTAAGATCATCTTGTTACATTATATGTATTATAAACTCTAAAGTATGGATATAAAGTGTAAATTCCATTGAAACTGTACAATAAATATCAAGTATACCATGGCATTTATTGATACTAACTACTAGACATGGCCTAATAGCCTAAAGTCCAAGACCAAGACTAAGGTGGCCTATTAACACTTTGCCAACAAGCGAGAACCATGTACAGGCTTAGTTTACATACTTGAGCAATCACCACTTGAACGAAAGATCGATGGCCTGTCTAAGACAACTGGAACCTTAACCAACTCTACGGTCGCCATCAAATCACCACCCCCAATTAACCACTTCCGAGCCGACCCTTCCCACCGCAAGCCACCTCTTCTTTCTTTATTCATCAGACTCAAAGCTTGTTGTGAATTTCAAATGCTAAACCTATCTTGTCTTCTATAAAGCAAGTTGACCACCGCATGGGAAAATCAAAAGAGCTCCAAAAGAAGATCAATATTTCAATACAGAAGATAATTTCAACCTTAATATTTTAGAGTTAAGATCTAAGTCTTTTATTTGATATCATATGCTTTAACTTTTAAGTAGTTGACCTAAATCTTAAACTTACATTACTCAAGTTTACCTTGTTACCTATTCTCATTGTGGTTTAAGTTCTTCATTTTTTTTCCCCTTTTCTGCATTATTCTTAAGGATTATAATGCTCTAATACCACTTTAAGACTATTACGCTCAAGGTGCTTATATAATAACAGTCCTGTTATGCATATCAATGGTCGATGATGGAATAACGTTCGTAGCTACTATTACACCATTGATATACATAAAGCTTTACATTTGAGCTAGCAGCATTTAGTGAAAGTGAAGTATGCTTACTAATAATCCTGAAGACCAATGCCTTCTTTATCTTAGTGTTCTTATTTCAATTGCCTAGCAAAGTGATTTATCAACTTTTGTTGATTGAACCTCACTCAGTGTTCCTATCCCAAGCTTTTGTAGAGTTAAACAAAAAAAGAACAACTATAGGAGTATGAACAAAACCACGTGCTTAGTAAATAACAAGGGATATGCATTATATGTAAATAAGCAAGACAAGCAAGTCCTTTTAGAGTGCAATGAATGCAACAGTCAAAGTGTCATCCATACAACTTTAACAAGTACATTGTGAGATTAAAGAAAGTGACCTCACTCTTGTTTAGATTTCAAGGAGTTTTCAAACACCACAAACCAATTGCTTCATGAACGATTTCTAATCAATCCGAAGATGTGCAATGGACATCCATTTATCCCCTCTATACCCATTCTGGACCATCTTCCGTACTTTTTAAACCTAAACAATGACCTCATCTCTTATCACTTAGTTCCGCAGGATTGAAAAGAAGGAAAACTCACTATTTTCTCGCCATATGAGTGGTGTTAATGAGAAAAATGAAAAAAATGCGAAAATGCAATATATGTACTTGCTTTAAGAGTTGCATATTATATTAGTCAGATTATTTAGGAATCAAACAAATGAATCATTTCAAGTCAGAATATTAAACACACAAGCTAAGCAGCGCAAATCGTTATCCATAGTCCTAACATTCACATTTGCTGCATATACACAAATAGCTAATTACAAGCACAAGTAATATAACGACTTACAACCCCTTCTTAATATAATCAAAACTACTGTGAGTAGGCCACTTGCCTAGACTGGAGACGCCTAATATCCCCCTTAAAAGTTGAGTTGAAATCCTATAAAAAAATTCACTATTAGTGTTATTTTAGAGTTTAGTTACTTTATACTATGGTGATAGTAAATTAGTAATTTTTAATTTGTATTGTTTTATAGATCTTATTACTTTATTATGTGCTTATAAAGGAAGTAAGAACAAATATTCACAAAAGAAAACTTAACTTTTATTAAGAATATATTTATTATTATGGTATATATATATTGAGATTTCAAAATGTAGTTTTAGAATCGTTAGTGTAAAAGAACTAAGATAAGATATTATTATTATTATTGCATAGCTTTTGCAAATGGTAAAATAAGGTTTTAGGAAAAACTTAAAATATATGAAAATTAGTAATGGCTATCATTTATGAGTATTAACATATTATATGTTTTATTGTATATTCAATATTTTCAATGAAAATTAGGCCAAAATACCAAGATAATTAGAAAATGATTTAAAAGTTATTAAGGATGGAATCAAAATGTCATATTAGATATAAGAAAGCATGAGAAAAAGTTTGAGGATTTTAGGAAGTTAATAGATAAGGTTTTGTGATTTTTGTTTAAAATAGAAATTTTTTCATAAAATGGCAAAAGATTGGAAAAATTATAAAAGATACCAAACATGCAAAATTACTTCTTGGAAAATTAGTACTATAATATATGATTATAGAGTACTTATAGGTAAAAGGACTCCTTGAAACAATATGAACTGAAAGCTCCAAAATTATTGAAGCTAAAACCACCAAAATGGCCAAAACCACCACCTAATGGTGGCCACCACCACTCCAACCTTATTTAATCTCTCAAGAGGAATATTAAGAAGCTCTATAAATTTTCCCTAAAATTTTAGAGGCTTGGGATTAGTGATGTGGATTTTTTAAGTTAGGAGAGGGGTATTTATAATGTTCAAAAATTAATATTAAATTTCACCCATGTCTAAAAATTATGAAAAATTACACACATGATCCTCATATTAGTACACGTTTTCCATTAAATTTTCACAATTTTTAGACAAGTTTACCAATTTTTTTGAATTTTTAAAGAAGTTACCTATATATTTTAATAATTTTTTAAGGAAAAATTACCATGTGTTCCTAACCTTAAGACATGTGTCTAGCTAATTTTTCAACATTTTTCTCCATTTGTACAATCTTGGGTGAATTCTTAAAGAAGTTATCAACATATATTAATAATTTTATGATATTTCTAAATTTTATAAATTTTTATTTACTTTCCTTACAAGTTGTTAGATATTTTTATGACATGTTAGTAATTTTTTTACATTTGTAGAGTTGATTTGGCATTTCTTAGGTATTTTATGATGTTCTATAAAATACTTTTATCATATTTTAACATTCTATCTATAAACATCTCATTTTTGCCATTTTATTTTAATATTCTTATTAAGCCAAGTTTAAGAAAAATAAAAATAAAAAAATTGAAAAAAATGAAAAAACAAATGAAAATAATAAAAAGAAATAAAAACGAAAATTTAAAAAATAATAAAAAATAAAGTATCAAGCCTATCAAGTCTAGTCATATTGAGCCAATTTGAGATGAGTTGAGTCGAGTCGTTTAGGGTCGAGTCAGATAATATTATACATTTAATTTAGTAAATTCTAGGTCGTTAAAAAGATTGAGCTTTTTTAAAATATTTTAGTCCAGTTTGATATAAAATGGATTTTTATCTAATTTATATTTTGCTAAAATAGACTTAGAGTTTATTAAATAGATTTTTGGGCTAAATCAAATTGGACTGAGTCAAACTTGAAAAATAGAGAGTCTAAATAAAAATAGGATTTTTAGAAACTAAGTTAAATCGTCAAAGAATCTAAATCGTATCTTCTATATTCGAGATTTTTTATCGTATCTTTCATATATATGGTTTGTTGAGATCAAATCCATATCTAAAAAAATACAAAAAATTCGGTTATGTGGCTTATAAATAATGAGTCGACGGTAAAGTTTAAATGTTTTTCACAATCCTCAACACACAACACAATAACATAGCTCCATACTCATCTCCATACAACTTAATCTCCAAGCAACAATACTCACATTGCCATACATGTAACCACACATCGATGCACAACACACAATAGCATACACGCTGCACTTCATTTCACTCATTGCTAAACGAATAATCACACATGATCCACATTGCATGCCGTGCACAATCATGATCCACTACTGCACATGATCATGATCAATTCCACAACCAAATACATGAACGTAATTCATACAACCACTTTACAGGCGAATACGAATATCTCGATCATGCTCGACTCGATCTGTTTAGGTAATAAAAAATTATGATTTTATTTAATTATTCATTTTTGTTCTTTTATTAATTAATTTAATTATTTTTACTAATCTATTTTCTTTAATGTAGGTTTTTTTTATTTTTAATAATAGTCATACCTTTTATTATAATTTCTTAGGTAATTTTCAATTTTTAATAAATTTAGTTAGATTGCATTTTTTTTTTAAATTACATTTTTAAAAAATCATATATTTTTTTCTTCGAGATCCGTATCTTTATAGAAGATACATATCTTTGTATATCTTGTATGTAGGATTTAGGAAAAATATTTTGATACATAGTGATTTAAAAAAAAAAAAGTAAAAAATCTTAACCAGAATTTTCAAAAAAAGATTTAGCTAGTTAGGTTTTTTTTTTTAAATAGATTTATCAAATTAGATTTTTTAGGTTTTTTTTTAAATAATAAATGGTTAAATAAACGTAAATCTGGCTAAATTTTCAAATCTAAAAAGAATCCACCCACTAAATCTTTTCTAAAAAACCTACATTTATTTGATCTCGACAAACTAGTACATAGGTATCTTTAGTGCAATCGTATAAAAAAATAATTTTTTTCCTTTTTCTTAAAAATTCTTAATAAATCATAGAAATTCATTTTAGTTATATTTTGTATATCTATATATATATTAGTATTTTTAGAAAAATTATAAAAATAAAGCCCATTAATTTTTTATTTTTACATAGTAACTTAGTCTTAATAGGTTAGCCTCTGAACTTAGTTTTTCTAGTTAATTTTTTTAATTATTTTTTAAGAAAATCCGTGGATCAGTAGTTAAATTAGAGTTTTCCTACCCAAAAACCTTAATTTCATTTTTTACTTGTTTAATTGGTTGGAAACTCCAATTTTTTCAAAATATTTTTTAAAAACATTTTTCAAAGAAAATTATTTCCTTAATTTTATATCAAATAATTTATATTAAACGGGCTACGCTTAATATAAATTAAATTAAGGAAAACGAAATAAGGCTTAACATTACCTAATTATTGTATTATTTAATTTACTTTTCCAAATATATTCTTTACTTTTATTTTTGAACAAGTCATGATGATGTCTTATATATAAGGGGCACCGGTCATTATCATACTTTTTACCCTTATTTATTATTTATTCATCTTGCTTTCTTACTAGTTTACTATTTACTATTCTATTTTTTTTTATTACCTACTTTTACTTCTAGGGTCAAATTGGTCTTTTTTTCATCTTCAATCCTTGCTAGATTCTTTATAATTATTGTTTTGATTTTTATCTTTTAATAACCATTCCTTTTACTATTTGTTATAGCTTTATTTTGTATTAATTTTAGCTTTCTTTACCAGATAATTGTTAGGTTAATTATTCTTAGTTCCCTTAAGTTTTCTTCTTTTGTTAATCAAATTTCTACTATTGGTTTTAGTACTTTCTACTATTGTCAATTCTATAGACCCTAATTCTACTAATGAGTTAATGTTCCTAATCAATTCTCATATTCTAGCTTATTTAAGACTATGGGGTTGGCAATTAAATTTATCTTAGGTCCTTAAGAACATAGTGTTTGAGGTTTATATCCTTATGTTTACTTAAGGAAGTTGGCAGGTCTTAAAACATTGTGTCTCCACATTTATTGATAAGCCTTCTCAAGCCATGTTAGATGGAACCCCCCATCCTAAACAACATCAAGTAATCCCATTAATAGGGCTATATGCCAAATTCATTCGAGAAACTCACATGGCCATCTTGGGTTAAGTAGAATGGAACCTCATTGTCCTAACCAACATCGAGCAATCTTATCAATAGGGCTACATGTCCAATACATCTAGGAAACTCCTATAGTTTCCTAAACCTTGATAAATAGAACCCCACCATCTACACCTACTACATCCAAGAAACTCCTAAGGTCTCTCTAAGCCAATAAGCAAGAATATCACCAGCTAACGTCAACAAAGCAATCTTGTCAGTTGAGCGAATGCCAACACATTTAAGAAACTCTTAATAGCCTCCCAAAGTCACCTTAAGATAAACAAACTCGACCTAACCCCAACAAACCAAAACATAACACATGCGATGAATATACAAGCTACTTAAATAAATAAATAACACAAACACATATTGACAACCATACTAAGTAAGGAGGGGAAATGGCATAAAAGGAAAGAGAAAAGTGAAACACAAGAATTTATTAATAGCTCAAAGCCATCATACCAGCACAAACCAAAAAGTTCAAGAAAATAACAACTAAACAGCATCGGGGGAATTGTCCCCATCCCCAACTTACATGGGGCAACATCCCCAGTAATTTCATCGACCAATGTTATAATAGGTAGAACCTACTAAGTCTAAAAATCAGCAACACTCTCAACTTCAATCGCAAAGAAGCTTCCCTTCAAATGCTTTACCAACTCATCTAACCCTTTGAAGAGCTTCCTTCTCGGCCTAGCACTCAACTTATATCTTCCCATATTAAATACCTATAATATCTAAACAACATGGGAGTTTCTTCAAATGGAAGTGTCAACATAAAGCATCAAATGCCATAAGTAGATAGATGGACTAGAGTGAAATTTGCACAAAGCTAAGTAGTGATGCTTTGTAAATGCCTTATGAAACTATGTGAAAGGAAACCTCTTAGTAAATATAGAAGCGATGTAGCACCTCAAGGCCTACCTTATCACAGTTGCTTAGCAATAGCATCTTAGTAAATATAGAATTTTCTCTACTATCACGGTGGTAACAACACCATTTGGTGTCATTCCTTTAGACGGATCACTATATAAGGCGACGGCCTCATGTGCTTCGACCCCATTATCAAGATAGATATCCCATGTAACAAAGTCTACCATCGCATTAGTCTCCCTCTCTTCATGCAACATTGCAATAACTTCAATGAAGTTACTCTATAGATCATCCGCCTCCCTTACAACTTCCATAAGGGGTAAAGAAACTAGCCTTCTCCACCTGCAAATGCCTTGCCTTGCTTTTAAGCCCAAAGAACAAGAAGAAGGTGCAGTATTACTTGACATACCTTAAAAAAAAAACACACAAAAGATAACTCTTTGTGATATCTCTCAAAGATAGAATAACAAATTAAAGCAAGATGTAATGAAATGATGCCACAAGCCCCTATTATAGACATTGTAAAATTTCACCAATAAGCTAAAACCTCAATAACCTAATCGAAGGATATCGAAAACTCAATAGGTAGCACAACAATAGATAAAGTAAAAATGTGTATCCCACATTCACTAGAACATCAGCTGCATCCTATAGCCATGATTGAAAGACATGACCCACATCTAGTCATGTTACAACATTAGCCTTAACTATATAACTTATTCCTACCTCACAAAGAATTTGAATCACACAACATACATCATTTGTCCACCCAAAAAAATAGGCAAAAACAACACTAAGTACCTAACCTCACAACAAGAAAATATATAATAACATAACTAGCACAACAAGAAACACAAAGCAAAACTATAACACACAATTCTATCACAACAAAATGGAATAAAGGAAGATGTAAGTGGAATTTACACTTTATTAAATATAAGTCCAACGGTACTTACAAAAATAAAGTTGGCATACTAACCATGAAATATTACAAAAGGATAATTATAGGTCATATTCTTAGCATTAGGTACCCTTATATACTACCACTATATTTCTAAATACTAGATGCCATCCAACAAACAAATGCTCCATCATCCGACTTCTATAGTAACATTCTTCAATTAGCATAGTCATGATTTTCTCCCTTTGCCTGAGCTAACGAGAACTCTTTAATCATTTCATGATGGTTTTGTGTAGAGACTAGTGACCGCGTGCCAGCAACTACGTTCTTCAACAAGTACGAGACAAATCTCCATCTCCAATCAAAAAGAGGAAGAGACAGCCCAACCAGTGACAAGTTAACAAACAAAGAGACAACCATACCCCAACCAAGCCTAGCCAATAAAGAGCTACACCAATTGAAATAAGGAATCCTTAATAGATAAACTTCCCAACATGAGACAAGAAATAAGGTTCTTACCTAGCTCAAACCAATCTTACTATCCCTGTGGCACCGTAAAGTCTTATCTTTATATGGAAAACAAGAACCTTAGAACCAAGAGCTGGGTAAGCATACTGAACACCCTAAGGAAAGGAGGCACGAAAGATTAGCAATGTACCCTTCCTTACTCACACCTCCTTACATACCCTTAAAGAACCCAGCATAACTCGTCGAGGTTAGCTACCACCTTCCTCTTTAGCCTACTTATCCCAAACTTTAATAGGAAGGAAAACGGAATACAATGACCAAGTGTTAAGTAAGATAGTGCCCCTACCACTAGAGCAACTAGACCAAATGATCAACCACTTGCTAAAAGAAGCCTCGATCTTGCACCCAGCTAAGACATTTCTTACCCAAGTAGTATAAGTCTTCTTCTACAACGATTGGTTAGATGCACAAGTAGCCAAAATAGGCTTGTCCTTCCCAATCCTTACCCCCAAATAAGGACCTAATAAAGCTTAATTGTACCTATTTTATAGTTAGATTTTATAGTACTTTTATAGCCTTTAATAGGCTTTTTGGTGTAATTTTACTATAATTCAATACTATATTAATATTTTATTTTGACACTTTATTACACTAATTTGTATATTTTTTATATTTTAGATATGAAAAATGTGCAACACTAAAAAACGTAAATGTGATAATGAAAGCACACGAAATTTCAAGGAGAAGAAATTGGATACGAAAGCTTTACGGCAGACAATACAACCATGTTCCCTTTAGAACACATCAAGCACTTGTATTGAAGGAGCTATTCATCGTGCTTCACTTTGCTTTGCAATTAATAAAAGCACACTATGTATCCATCAATTGCTAAGCCATGTATCTATTGCCCTATGCGAGAATTGAAGAATAAATTAAAGTAGATAAACTTGTATCTTGGAGGGGCCACTTTTAGATGGGATCCCTTGTAATAGAATAGGTAGTTAGTACATTATATAGTCCAATAGATTATTTTTCTCTCATTCAATTAGTCTAAGGCTTCAAGAAAGTTTTACTTTCTCTTTAGAATTCAACATCAAAAGTAATAGGAGCAATATTTGATCTTGAGTTAGGGCTTAGAACTCTTTTAAAAGTTGTATTCATTCTCTTCTATATATTCTTGATTTGGATATTTTGTACCTATTACTTCTTGTATGCTTAATTGATATTGTTATTGAATTGTTGGAATTATCAATTAATGAGTTTTATTTGTTTGTTGAAGTCTTTAATTCCCTAATCACGACAACATGTATTTTGATTTTCTATGAACCATATAATTTAAATTAAAGAAGACATAGTGATATGCTCTTTAATTCAATTAAAGTTTAGGAACAAGAAAGGATTAATTTAGTTTATCTCTTATCTAGCAATAGAAAGGATAAATTGGTTAATTATGAATATTCACTTCGTGAGAAAGAATTCCTAGCGTTTAATTGCTTTAATACTAAACTTATTAAAGACATTTGAGTTAATATTACCTGATTTTTTAATTATCTAGTTGCAATTGAATCCTTTGAGATGTTGAATATCCCAATTTAATTGTTTTGTTATATTATTTTTCATAATTTAATAGTTTTATAAATTCTTGATTTTATTTGCTTAGGTTTAGACAGGACTAATACTAATAAAAGTTAGTCATCATTCCTCGTGAGTTGGACCTAGTTCCCACTAGTTTTATTACTACATACGCGACCTAATACACTAACTAGTAAAAATATGTTGTTATTTGTTATAAAAAGAAAGGCTAAGTTATGCATAATCTGAACCTTACAAGAGTCGATTCAATAATAGAGGTGAAATACAAAGTAGGGGCTTTATGCTTAGAGGCCAAAAAAGCAAACCTCGACAACGAAGATAGCTCTAAACACGAAATGTGTAACAAGAGGCCCATGAATACTTCTAACTCGGGATTGTAGCAAAAAGAGGACCACAATCTCTCCTCCATAAGATTATCAATAAAAAATGAGAGGCCATACTTAGAGAAGTATAGAGCAAAGATATGAGCAAACAAAAGAAGCAAATGCCTTTATTTATAACAACAACAAGGCACTTAACAGTTAACTAAAAATAAATATATCATCAAGAAGATAACAATGGAAGCACTAAAAACGACATTGTATTCGTTACACTTAGCTACAAAATCCTCTATAACTATACGTTGCATTGTTTCATATTCTAAAGGACACTACACCAATTAGCAAATAATAATGATAATTAACCATTTACTACAAACCATCATTTCCAAGTATACCTACCGCCAAATAACGTCACATCAACAAGATACCACCACCAATCCACAAAAGAACATTAAGCATAAAAGACCAAGTTTTAGTAAAGGTACAATCCAACTAATCGACCCCTTATGGCTCTTTAATAGCCAGAGGAGCTGTCTATGTTACCCGGGGGGGTGCGAGGGTAGTGGTGTTAGAGATATGCCTACCTTTGTCTTCATCCAAACAAAGAAGATGAATGGAAAGCAATAGACAACCAACTTAACCCAAACTTGAGAAGAACCCACCCTTCACCACCCATACGACAATGACTTGCTCTCACCTTCGCTTAGCTCAAACAAGAGCAAAGGGGGGGAAATGTTAATACTAGCTACTGGACATGGCCCAATAGCCTAAAGCCCAAGACTAGGATGACCTACAAATACTTCCTCTATAGGCGAGAACCATAAGCAAGCTCAATTTATATACTTAGGCAATTGCCACCCAAACAACAAATTGATGGCCCGTCTAAGATAACCAAGACCTCGGCCAACTCTAGGGCCTAATAACACTAACTTATACTTTTTTTATGGGCTATTTTGATAATGTTATTATGTGTTTCTTAGGTATTTTTAGTAATTTTTGGTACTCATTTGGTTTATATTTTGATTTTGGGTCTTATTTGATGAATTTAATCAAGTTTTAGATGATTTGAAGTTGATTTTCCTACGTTTTGAATCCTAAATCAAGATCATGCCCAAGAGTATTGCCCATAAACTAAAATCGCTCCCAAAAGAGCAAGAAAATAAGGAGGAATTAGTTGGCTAAGAGGGTCACCTACATGAACCTTGATCACATTTATCCTACTTCACTTATACATAACTTTTGAGTAGAGAAGATCATGCCTAGGAAGCACAACCATGATTCCCACCCATAATCATGATATTTCCTTGCAAATTTCCTTATTTTTGAAGGAATTTGAAGCCCAAGAGGATGCCCTATTCATATAACTACATAAAAGCCTTGTAAACACAAGAAGACATCACTTGTTCATTTATTCACTCCTAGGCTAGGGTTTTAAACTTCTTCTTCTTCTTCTTATTTTTTTTCTTTGTTTTCTTGATGTTTTAATTTCATTTTAGTATTTAATTAAGTGAACCCTAGATTATATGTAATTAGTTTTCTTTCTTATTATGAATCTATGATTTCTTATTAGTGAGATTTAATTACATGTGCTTATTTATTCCTTCAATTGATATTGCTAATGTATTAATTCAATGTCTAATTTCACCCTAGAGATTAAGAAATCCTATTGCAAATAGATTAGTATAATTAGAAGGAATTAGAGTAGAACAGAGCGATCAACTACAGTAGTTTCTCTAGGTTTAAGTAACTTAATAGTGAAATTGAAGAACTTAAGGCAATCTTAATATAATTACTAAAGAAGTGATTCAAATAGTTATAATTAAGATTAGGAGTTAATTAAGAAGTAACTTCGGTTAATTCAAATTAGGAATCCTCATAGCCCCATGAACAAGATTGAGTTTGATAGATTACATAATTATTCTACGGTAGTAATAGAATACAAAATTCTTGCATTCATAATTAATATTAATTATATTTTATTTTGTAGATTAGTTTAAACTAGTTATCATTGAGTTATTTTGTTAGGTTAAACATTAGGAAAGGGGGAAGTACTAGTACTCATAGATTATCTCTAAGGGATCGATGCTTGAACTCACATCCACTTTATTATAACTTGATAGGTGCAAGTCTTTTATGCGATCGTTGAGGTCTACGACTACAATATTAGGAACACCATGGATCTAGTACTCTAACTACACTTAGAATTTGAAAAAAAAAAAATTGAAAAATAAAAAAATTCCTTTCATTCTAGATTTGCATTTATTTACACCATTTGTTTCTCGATTTTACATCTTAGTTTATTTTCTTTCTTTGTATTTGTAGATTTTATTTCATTACTTTTGAATTTTAGGGTTTAAAACATTATAGATCATTTTTTTAAATTACATTAGCTATGGAGATTCAAATAAAGTATGGGTGAAGGAATCAAGGAATTAACTACTGGAGTGCACACAATAGAAGCAGTTATGTGGAACCTATATATATGAATTTTGTAGATGTGTGTTGGTGTTGTGGTAACCTTTATTGTTCTCATGAATCTCTATAGATAATTCTCATAAAATCCATCGAAAAGCATAATCCTAATTTCTAGAAAGAACAATTAAGAAAGAAACCTCTACAAGAAGTTCTCATAGAAATCTTGGAAAACCATAAAACAAAAGATCCTTACGTTCTCAATGAATCAACCCATACCTTAGCAACTTTGCCATACTTACTACATACATGGGGTAATTGAGCAACCAAAACAAAAGTCTATAGAAGAGTTGGCCAATGAGTATTGGGAGAGGTATGACACTTTTGGTATTAACAATTTTGCCCCTTTACCACCTTCAACTCCTTTATTTCATTCCAGCTTTTAAAGAAAAAACCTTCCAATTACCTTTCAAAGAATGAACATTCAAATTACATGGAAGGACTTTTAAGCAAAAACAAAAGTGAGTTGGTGGTTTGAGGAGAACAAAGGTTGGAAATTAGAGATGATCTTGATAGTCAAGATATGGAAGTAAAGTTTAATAAGGGGAGACAGGTGCTAGAGGAGAAAATCAACATGATTTCTAGTCTTGTCAATTCAAAAGTACTTCCTATAAAAGTTGAAGGAAGTATGGATTTCTTAACCCTACAAGAAAAATTTGCAGAGGTTGAGCCACAATTTGATTTAAATGTTTTTTAGCCCTCTTTATTTTCTGATTGCGAATCTCTTGTAGGAGAAGTAAAGCTTGAGAAGGACTGCTTAGAGCTTATAAGATATATTGTTGAGTTCGAGTAAGCAAATATCATATAATCTTCTCCTATTATTAAACCCACTACGAAAGCTTTTGGGGGAACTAATCTAAGAAGGATTGATTTTTTTATGAAAAAAGAGTTTCCTTTATCTTCTTTAGCATTATGGGAAGAGGATACCTTCCCATGGGACCGTCTGATGGGACCTTGGTAGAGGCAATTAAAGTTGATTTTTTTTAGTATGTCCATACATTCTTTTGGCTTATTTAGTCTTTATTTCTATTTTAATGAATTTATCAAAAAAAAAATTTGTTACTCTACCTATATTGGTTTGTAGAATTAATAATTATAATTTATTACCTAATCTTTTTCTCTAGTTAAGTTTTGTGTTTACATTGTCAAAATCAGGAACATGTTTTTCTTCTCTTTTACGCTTTCTTTGCAGCTGTGACTTTATACTCTATTTGTCATCTTTTCTTCTAAAGTTAAGGTTTGTAATTGAATCATATATTTAATCTTGACATTTCATGGATGTGATTTTTGTTTTCATTTTTCATTTCCATCCATGGAAATAAGTAGTTGGCTATTTTCTTGGATATGATTAACGGATGCATAAATTTTGGCATAAAATTTGCATCTTTTGTTTTCGCAATCTTGAAAACTTTTATGAATTTTTGTACTCTTTAGATTATTCTTTCACGAAAAAAATTGTATCTTTTTTTTTTCAATTTAGTTGAGTTAAGAAATTGATTGGCTTGATTAGTCAAATGGTGCAATTTGCTATGCAGTAATTAACTTAACTTAAGTCATACTATTTTGACACTCTAGAACTATGAAATTAGGAACTAATTGATTATTTGATTTGATGTTGTACTCGATTGAAATTGATTGGTTTTTCATTGTACTTTATGAGATGCCATTTTTTTTGTTTTATTTTACTCTTCACAATTGATGAGTTTCTTATTACATATTTTAAGTGTAGGGGAGATGTTTATGGGATATGAACTTATGCCTTTCTTGGTAGGAACATGCTAAGAGATAGTAGAGAGAGAGAGAGAGAAGAGGTTTGATTAGGGAGTCATCAAGAGAAGAAGAGATTAGAGATAGAGAGATAATTAGTAAGATGTGCTTTCAGGAGATTTTATATTTGCTAACTTAATTTTTCTGTTTGGTTTGACATATTATGTAGTTAGTAAGGTATTAACCCTACTAGTTTTATGCTACTTTTTAATTTACTTTTTTCATGATTACAGGTGGAGTAGTTTTAGTATTTTAGTTTTCTTTAATACATTCTACTTTTTTTTTCTTTATTTATTTGTTTGTTTGTTTTGTAAGGCCTTTAGGATTTTAGATTATGTGGATGAACTCTTGTAGCATAGCAACTTCAAAATTTAGTGACAGCTTAAACTACGAAATTTCCAGTTTACTTTATCTTTTTCTCATTCCTTTTTCCTGTTGATTTTTTTCTTTTCTTGTTGTTATTTTTACATTAAGGACAATGTACAAAATAGGTGTAAAGGAGGAATAGAGTGACATAATACTAGATAATAACTTATAAAAACTTTGAATATGAGATGAATTTATTATATTCCTTACACTTGAGATTTTTGCAAACTTTTTTTTTTTTTAGAGATATGGAATCAATTTGCTTTGATATTGCACATCTATTTACCATTAATTTTTTCATCTAATTAAAGAAGCAACTTTTTGAGATAATTTTTTTTCAATATTTCGTATGAGTTTACTTAATCATGATGCCCCTTTTACGCTTTACTAAAGTTGAATAATGAAATCTTTATAAAGTAAAGTTATACATTATTTAAGGTTCAATTGAGACACTGGATTAGTTTAGATATTGATCAATTAAGGATTAGTAATTTATATTTTTAAGTTGCTTTAGTGTATATGTTCCCCTTTGATATCTCTTGGAGCATTTTATTTAGAGTGAATAAACAAATAAAACTTGTCTCTTGAAAATTTCCTAAAAAATATAAATTAGTTGGAGGAATAAATGAAACAATTGAATGAAAAATGGTTCAAAAGTTGTACCTATAAAAAAAAAAGTGAAATAAGTAAATGAAAGTTCTAAAATGTTAAAGAACCTTGTTGGCAGCCTCATTGACTAGAGTAATTAAACCTTCGGGGTGCCTCCTTAGTATCGAATAATACCTATCAACTTAGTTGACAAGGTAAGGATTTGGTATACCTAGGAGTCAAGTTATCATTAGGTCTTATCATGTTAGGGGTAGATCTCTTTGAGATATCAAAGAAAAGAGTGAATGAGTGGGTTTAAAACAGTAGCTACATGAAGCCACTCTTTGAATATGACTTAGTTTTTGCTTGATGTGACTCTCAACCACTAATCCTTAGCTACTAATAGAATTAGATAAGAGAGTAAAAGGAAGCAACTTGGAGAAGATGCTCTCGCAAGAAGACAGAGAATATTCATTAACAATAAAAAGATTGCGATATGGCTTGCATTGAGATGGAACTTCTTATAGTGAGTTCCTAAGGTAGTTGGAAAAGAGGGAAATTACGTAAGGGTGAAGAAGGTCTAGCTACCATAAACATTCTAAAAAGGGCATAAAGAAAAATACAAAAGGGAATAGCAATACAATTACAAAAAAAAAAAAAAAAACAAAATTAAGAAGAAGGACATGTGTCACAGCATGGTTGGCATAGTATTGTAGTACAAATTCAATATGAAGGTAAAGGCACTTACATGCAGTTGATGTAAGCCCCAAAGTTCAGCCAAATAACCGTAAGATTGAACTTAGAACCCAAGGTTTAGGGCGATCGGCTAAAGGATCCGATCACACCCAAATTATAAACTATTTAACAAGATACTAGTAAAAATGACCCTGTAAACTTAAATTTAAGAAAATAAGTAGTAAAATAGGAGACTATAAAATTTTCAAATTTTAAGCATAATAACTGCTAATTACCAAAAAGGCAAAAAGTGTAATATAATAACTAATAGATTATTAGAGATAGATTATATGTACACTAAAAATTTTAGAATGACCAAAATAATATCTAGGAATGTTCACGTATACCCTACATGTATTTACGTGTAGATAAAAATACGCGTAATTACTAAAATTGGCCGAAAACTAAGTAAATAATTAAAGAAAAATACAAAATAATTATAAAAAAATCAGAAAAAATCAGAAGAGGATAAGCTGATGCAAGATAAGGTCGTGGCAGGTCCAAAGCTGCAAAATAAAAATTAACCAATAAGAATTTGACAAACTAAAAGCCTAAAATCAAGGAAATGGGGCAAAATCCCATCAAATTAATGCATAATAATTACAAAATTCGTCTATAAATAGCAAGAAAAATTCAGAAGCACATTTGGACAGATACAAATCAGAGAAAATTAGAGAGAGTTGAAAATTCGAGAGAAAATCCAGAAAATAAAAAAAATAAGAAAAACTGTGCAGTTAGGGGTTTTAAAGGGAACCCACACCAAACGAGGAGCTGGGAGTGGACGGCCACCACCACCACACGGTGGTGGCAGCGCCTAGGCCGGCCGACAACCCCACGGCGGCCCGCGGTGGCCGGAGCCACCTGAACCGGTGAGTTCAATTTCCAGCCCGAATCTTGTATAATTTTGTAAAATTAGTTATTTTGCCCAGAAAATTATGAAACTTGTTATTCTGAGGTTTTATTATATGTAGATTTAGGGAAAAATGTTGATTTAGTTTAATTATGTCTGGAAATATAGGGTCCTTAACAAATTATACAAAACCGAGCATGATTAAACCGGAAATTAAATAGGCTTAGGGATGTAGTTTGGGGCTCAAAATTTTTTTGTAGAATGCTCATGTGACATAGAACAGTGCTATGAAGCCATTTTTTTAAAATTAATTTTCGAAATTTTTAAGTTAATTTTTAGCCCTAAAATGATGGTAAAATTAGGTGATTTAGGGTTAATTATGTAATTAAATGATTAATTTCTGATTTAGTGAATAATTATATGTTTTAGGATGTGGAAATCTGATGGAGTATGATACATGTAGCATTTAGGGTGTTAGGTGTAATTATTAGGTTAATTATGTAATAAATGAGTAATAGGAAAAAAAAATAGTTAATTTTGTAAATTAGGGAAATTTGGGGTAAAATCTGATTTAGGATGGATTTAGACATTTTGAAATAATAATTGGTGTTTAGAAATGGTAATTAGGGTAATAGAAATATTAGAAATGCATTATGTGCATAATATGCAATAATGCATAATGTGTAATTATTGAAAATATAATAAATAGAAAATATTATAATAAAAATTGATATTTTGAGAATAATGAAAATGCACAATAAATCTGATAGGAAACTTGAATTTATGGAATTATAAGAAAAATGTAAAAATTTATCACATTAGGAGTGAATTCGGTACACTGATATGGATTTAAGTGTACCAAGTAAAATAAACACTGACAAAGGGTAGTGATGGTATTTAGGTTATCGGGAAATAATGTAATTAATTTCACATTATGGGTTGAAACTAATTTCTAGGGTTGGAATATAAAACGCTACTTAAAAATCGAACTAAAAACCTGGTTTAGAAATCGATGCGGAAACCGAGACCGAACCCAAACTTAAACCTAAACCTAGAATAATTGTAAAAGACTTAATACCTAGATAATTAGGCGTATTAAACCGTAAACAAAACCTAACAATAAGCATTATAGGATAAAACGAACCTATAACAAATATATGAAAAGCTGAAACCACGTTCGTGTTATAGGGATAACCGGCGATGGCCTGAGCAGATCAGACCTCGAGTGAGCGAGCGAGGAGTCGAGGTAAGTTGGGATTAATACAATGCTGTATTTTGGAGGCTTAAGATTATGCTTGGTTGTGCTTGTTAGATAGTTGAATGCGTGCATGCGCTTGATTATGGGTGATGCTATGATTCTGTTTGCTGCTTTAGCACATATTGTATGAATTGTATGTAATGATTGATCGCTCTAAATTGGACTTAATCAAATGTACGACCAGTAATCATAATCGAACATGCATGGCAACCCGTTAGGGGATTTAGGACTCTCCGGCCAAATACCGACCCCTTCGGAAGGGATAGCGCAGGATTGCAAAATGGTCCCTTCTTCATCCTCAGTCGAACTAAGTGACAGGAGAGGAGGTCGCGGCGGGGATGAAGACAGTGGTTCGAAGGTAGTCGCGGGAGGAGCAAGGTCTCCATTACACAAGCCTGGGTTTGGTCGTGAGCTGTTGCATTAACGGTAACTCCTCAACCCGGATTAGAGCGGGCGCAATTTCTCTAATCTCACGACGGGCCGGACAACGTCGTGCGATGGCATTTGCTTGCACATGCATTGCATTTAATAAGTGATTGAAAACCTTGTTGTGTGTATGGTATAGTTTTAAGTCCTCCGTCCCTACTTACTGAGCTGTGGTTGCTCACATCCCTATAGACGTCGTGCAGGTGCTGGCTAAGAAGCGGTAACCAATTACTCAGAAGCTAGCAACTGCTGGATCCTGGGGAGTGAGGAAAAACATTGAAGAATAAACACATATTTTAAGGTCTAAGTTTTTATTTTAGAATTATTTTTCATTTCCGAGTGATGTAATAACTAGGGAATATACTATAGAGAAATGTTGTAAACTTTAACTGCAATAATTGAATGATAACATATATATAATTCCTCACTTTTATAGGTAAACGATTTATTTAAATTACAAATTGTCTACTTCAAAGTGGGTTAGTTGTGGACGCCTTGTGTAGATCAGGTCTAGGATAGCGGTTGTGAGGCCAACTTCTATCTTAGGGTGGTTTACACGGCGAGGCTGTTACGACTCTGCCGCTTCGGGGCGTGACAGTTGAGCCATGGTAGATTGGCATTCGATGGAACAAATCAACAAGAGTTGAGGTATCTTGGCTACAATCTTAAGAACAAGTCCAAAAGGAAAGTCAAGCTATCTTCGTTTTTTATCGAGTTGGGTGAATGAACAAAACAATTTGGAGGTAGAGGTTCAAAAGATCAAATGATCATAAAGAGTTCGAGTCTTGTAGGAAAAGAGCACAACAAGGGTTAGGGTAGGAGCTAAGACTTAACCTTGGCGAGCTATTGAAGTAAGATGTGCTTGGTTAGTCCTTACAAGCATTGGAGTCCTCCTCTTACCATTGGCCTAGAGGTTCGCATGGTAGTAAGAGAGGTTGGCGCAATTCCATCACCTTCTTATGGGTGTTGGAGATCTTCCTTTAAATCTCATTCAGACTCTTCTTCTAGAATATAAGGCGTTAGGTCGATGACACTCCATACCTATTCGGCAGTTCAAGCTTATAAGCGTTTTCATTAACCTTTTGCAGTATCTTGAAAGGTCTACCAACTCGAGGTGATAGTTTGCTGACCCTTTTGTTAGGGAACCTATCCTTACTCAAGTAAATCCATACTAAGTCTCCAAGGTTGAAAACTACAACTTTTTGACCTTACTTACCGAGCTCTTTCTATCTAGCTATGATTTTTGCCAATTACATGGCAACCCTTCTATGCAATCTTTGGAACTTTTAGGCTCTCTTCATATCTTGTAAGCTCGCTTCTCTAGAGCTTGATTTAGTGATCATGTCTAAGGGTAAGCTCAGATTAATATTATAAACGACCTCAAAGGGTGATTGTCCTATCAAGCTATGGGTAGCTCAATTGTAGGAAAATTAAATAATTGACAAACATAAGTCCCAATCCTTCAGATTTTTGCCCATAGTAGCTTAGAGTAAAGTTCCCAATGTTTGATTCACCACTTTGGTTTGGCAATCTAAGGATGACGGGACGTAATAAACACTAGTTTGGTTCTGAGCTTTCACTACACTATCTTCCAAAAGAAGTTGTTAAACTTGGAATCACGATCTAATACTATGCTTTTAAGAACTTCATGCAATTGCAAAATTTCTTGCAAAAAGAGGTTAGCAATAGAAATAGCATTATCAAACTTATGGCAAGGCATGAAATGACCCATCTTGTTAAACCGATCTACAACCAACATATTAGAATCATTCTGTCTAGCTATCTTAGGTAGGCTTAGCATGAAGTCTATGTTTAAATCAGTCTAGGGCTACCCGGGGATAGGTAAGGGCATATAATCCTCATAAGGTTTTTTCTTTCCCTTAACTTATCTATGCACTTCATACCTTTTAAGAACCTCATGAATATCCCTCATCATTCCTAGCCAATAAAATTGTTCCTTCAGTAGTTCATGTATCCTCTTTTCACCAAAATGTCTAGCTACACCTCTTGTATAAGCTTTTTGCACTAACAATTCTCTTGCCAAGCTTTTTGGGATGCATAGCTAACCCTATTTGAACAAGAATCCTTCACTCAAGTAGAAACCACTTGTAGAAACTACCAATCTACACTTAGTCATAATGGCCTCAAAGAATAAGCATCATATTGCTTGGGAAGCGTGCTAAATCCTAATATCCATGCATGTAAGATTGTGATAAGTACATGTCAATGAGATAAAGCATCAGATGTTCCATTAGAACTTCCATTTTTGTGTATAATCACATAAGAAAAGGTTTCAAGGAACTCGACCCACTTAGCATGTTGTCGGGATAGCTTTTGTTAACCTCAAAGGTACTTTAAGGACTCATGGTCAATATAGATGATGAATTCTTGAGGTAGGAGATAGTGTTCCTAAACTAGGAGATATTGACAAGGGCATAGAACTCTTTGTCGTAGGCAAAATAGTCTAAGGCAGCACTATTGAGCTTTTCATTAAAGTAGGTAACTAGTTGTCGATCATGCATTAGCATAGCTCCAATGTCTATTCCTAGTCTATTCCTAATGCATCACACTAATTCAAATGTCTTATCAAAGTTAGGCAATACTACCACAGGGATTGAGGTCAATCTAACCTAAATCTGTACACTTAGACTCAACTTTTTGCTTGGTTAGCTTTGTAGGGGGTTGTTGCAATAGAGGTAAAATTTTGAATGAATCTCTGATAAAATGAAGCTTAACCATGAAAGCTCCTTACATCTATAACACAGGTCAGCATAGGCCATTCAAGTACAGCATACACCTTTTCTTTATCAACACAAACACCTTCATTTGACACAACATATCCAAGGAATACCACTTCTTTTTGGCAAAATGTGCACCTATTCAAATTACTAGATAGCCTTTTAATTGGGAGAATACAAAAGACTTCCCTGAGGTATACAACATGAGATTGCAATTTGGTACTATATACCAATATGTTATCGAAATACACCACTACACACTTGCCAATAAGTGATCTTAGCATGTGGTTCATAAGTTGCATGAAAATACTTAGGGCATTCATAAGCTCAATTGGCATAACCAATCATTCGTAAGGGCCACTCTTAGTCTTGAACATCATTTTCCACTCATGAACAGGTTTCAAATGGATCTGATGGTATCCACACTTGAAATCAACCTTTGAAAAGATTCAAGCATCATGAAGCTCATCAAGAATGTCATCTAACTGAGGTATAGGGTACTTGTATTTGATAACGATTTTGTTAATAGCCCTACTATCTATACACATGCATCAAGACCCATCCTTTTTAAGAACTAATATAATAGGTACAACATAGGAACTCATATTCTCTTGTACATATCCTCGGTCAATGAGTTCATCAACTTATTTCCTCAACTTAATGGCTTGTTCCAAATTAAGTCTATAAGCAAGCCAATTAGGCAAGATATCTCCTTGTTGGAGATCTATATAATGCTTGATGCCTCACATTAGAGGTAATCCCTTTGGTAATTAATTGGGAAACAGGTCAGCAAGCTCTTTCAGTAGTGCTTAAACCTCAACTGGTAAGGTTCCAACCTCTTTTAACTTCAATAATCTTCTCACTAACAGAGTCACATGATCTTCCATCCTAGTGGTCTTATAGAATTCAACTTGTGAGAGCATTAGAGACCTCTTAAACAACTCGAGATATCTGTGCCTAAGCTTCTTGGACTTCCTTAGGACTCATAAGCATTAGGATGACTTTCTTCCCATCATTCTGAAAGGAGTAAGTATTCTTATGTCCATTGTCGGTTACCGTGAAGTCAAAGAGCTAAGGTCAGCCTAGAATCAAGTGTGAAGCACACATCAAAAGAACATCACAAATTGCTTGGTCCTTGTATCAATCACTAATGGAGATCGGAATACATACTTGTTTCTCACATTCAAACCTCCTTTCTAATGTAACCGATGAATCTTATAAGGTCAAGTATGCTAGGTAGTTGGTAATTTCAAACCTTCAACCAAGCTTTGGTCACCAACATTAGTGCACCCGCCTCCATCAATGATTACAACATATAAGTTACCCTAAACTTAGTAATTAGTATGAAAGAGATTCTCACTCTACTCATTCTCTTCTATTACCAAGGTCTTTTAATGATTAAGTTGAAGTACTGACCTTGTTTAGGTCAAACAATAGCTTTGAGGTCTTCTTCAGGCTAACCCCAATTGTTTAAGCTCTACATCCTCCTCTCCTTCACTCGCACTTAATCCATGCCAACCCTAGCTCTTCTCCTACAATTGTCATCATACGCTAGTTAGGGCATTGGTTAGCAGCATGCTCAAAACCAAGGCACTTAAAGCACTTAATATCTCAAGTCTTGCAACTTGAGCTTTACATAACGTCTCTTTGAAGCTCAGGCTCAAGGGCCTTAGCTTTCCCTTTGTTCTCATTGGGTAGGTTTGCATTAGAGCTATAATTAAATCAGTTGAAACTACATTAGTGAGAAGTAGTAAGTCAACCTTGTTTAACAAGTCAGGACATAATTATCCAAGTAGGTTGGCTACGTCTCTATCATTCAACCCTCTATGCAATGTTGATGGCTTCTTTTAAGGATCTAATGCTTTGTAATTCCACCACATTATGAATTTCATATTTTAAATCAAAAATAAACCTAGAAATAATTATAAAGTTAGGCTTTTCAACATTGCACCTCATCATGAGCATTTGGAATTCTCTTACTTACTCACCCACATTCCATGCTTCTTGCTTCAACTCTTAGACCTTCTGGAAAGTTTCTTGCTCATAATACTCCAGAATGAATCTACCCTTCATTAGTCTTCATCTCAATCCAAGTTCTTACTACTTGTTAGCCATCTCTTTAAGGAACTGCTTGTAACCCTTTCCATTAAGTGGCTCATAACCTGTGAGCTCAAGGGCAACCAATCTAACTCCTACTGCATCCTCATAGTCATATCACTCGAATATCTTCTTAACCCTTTCTTACTAATTAAAATATTCGTTGGCGCTTCCAATACTAGAGAAGATCGATACCTGGACCTTAACATTGTCCATCCCTCAATGAGCTTACGGACCTCTCTCTTCAAATTCATAAAAATTGTCATACTCATCTTCCTCTTCTTCCTCGACAACTTCATCTAACTTGAGTCTCCACCAAGCTCTTCCTTTAGTTCAAGTACGTCAAGCTGGTGGGGCATTTACTACATTAGCTCAAATTCCTACTCCTTACTCCTACAACCTATCTCTCTTAATGTGGCTATATTCAACAACTCCTTCAACAAGTTGGGCTTCCACAAATCTTTGAACAATGACAGTTAGATTCGCTATCATAGCAATCAAATTTTGTACTTGCTCGTCTGTAGATCGTGAGGTTTGTTTGTTATTGCGACTTTAGCTTAGTGCATCACTCTCAACATTGCTTATTTTACCTTGTACGCTTTATTTCGACAATATTGTAACAAAAACACAAAAAATACTGTAACCCAATACTACTCAACTTAGCCACAACAACCATGCTACTGAACTAGCCCTCACAACTCACACACAAAACAATGGCAAACTTGGAAAAACCACAACCAATAGTACACTACTCAATATCCACACTACAACAAGTTACTTTATTTCTATGTGCAAAAGTGGAGTATAATAAGAGTATGGGTCACTATACAACATTCGCTAATGAAACACGCACAACACTAATAATACCAATACAACACCTCAACACCATACTTATAGATACAACACAGAACACTTTAATCTTCACAAATACAACATGCAAACACACTCACAGTTGGAACCTAGGTCTGATACCAAGATTATACGGTGTACTTAGGAGCTAAGTTATCATTAGGTCATACCATGATAAGGGTGGATCTCCTCAAGATATCAAAGAAAAGAGTAATGGAATGGGTTCGAAATAGTAGTCACTTAAAGCCACTCTTTTGGATATGACTCACCAAAGAGCTTAACATAACTCGTCACTTAATGTGACTCACAAACCAATAAGCTAAGGTCCACTTACCACTAATCCTTAGTTGCTAATGGAATTAGATAAGATCATAAGAGTAAGCAACTTAGAGAAGATGCTCTTGCAAGAAGATAGAAAATATTCATTAACAATAGGAAGATTGTGATACGACTTGCATCAATATGAAACTTTTGTGGTAAGCTCTTAAGGTAATTGGAAAAGAAGGAAATTACATAAGGGTAAAGAAGATATAGCTACCTTAAACATTCTAAAAAGGGAAAAAGAAAAAGAAAAATACAAAAGGGAATAGTAATACAATTGCAAAAAGAAAGAGGGACATGTGTCATAGCATGGTTGGTGTAGTACTCTAACATAGATTCGATATGAAGGTAAAGGCACTTATGTGTGGCCGAGCTCAGGTAGATCAACATCTGATAGAATAGATCAACTAAAGTTCATGTATCTTAGTTTTGGGCTACAAAATAGGTTTATAAGGGGAGCTAAGTTGTTTTCATGTTTTAAGAGCTGGGTGAATGAACAAAACAATCTTAAGGTAAAAGTCCAAAGGCTTGAATGATCATGAAGAGTTTGGGTCTCACAAGGAAAGAGCATAATAAGGGTCTGAGTAGGAGTTGAAACTTATCTTTGGCAAATTGTTGAAGTAGGATGCAGTTGGCCAGTCCTTGCAAGCCTTAAAGTCTTCTTCTTGTCATTGACGACAAGATTCACATAAAAGTGAAAAGAATTAAATTGAATGGAGTAAATGGATGGTTCAAAGGGGAGTTTTAATGCCTAATAGTCTACGATCGTTTAGTCTAGGACTTAATGACCAACAGAACTACTCCAAATCAATGACAAGGAAAAAAAATCCTCTAATGAAAATTCAAAACTAAGGAAATGACTAAGGGATGAGTTAATGTAATATGCATTTACTATTCTTTTTTTTTTTTTTTTTTGTATGTGTGTTTGATGAGATTGAAGAGAGGGATATATACCCTTTAGTCATAGTTATTAAAATCTCTATAACTCTCTCTTAATCCATTAATGCTTACTCTAGTTTTAAGTTTAACCTTTGTTTAAATGATGTGACTAACTTTGGTTTACATTGATTAATTATTGAAGTCTAATGTGGTTTTATTACTCAATATAATATTTTGTACTTCAATGTTTTAAGTGCATGAAAATATGATTAAGTGTAATTCTATAAAATAAAAATTCTTGGAGCTTTAAAATTGATGTTGAAAGGGTGAATTTTTTTCCAAGAGTATATACTCTTATACTTGAGTAAACTGTGTGCGATATTAAGATTGATTCTATGATTTTGAGCATTCATTAATATTTTTGTCTCACAAGTTTTAATAGGTTTTTATTAATTTTTCTTGAGGACAAGAAAAAGCTTAAGTGTGGGGGGTATTTGATAACACTAATTTATACCTATTTTTATAGGTTATTTTGATAATGTGTTTATATGTTTCATAGGTACTTTTACTGATTTTAGTGCTTATTTAGTTTATATTTTGATTACAAGCTTTATTTGATGAATTTAATTAATTTGATCAAGGATCAATACAATTTTCATAAGTTTTGAAGCCTAAATGATGGTCATGGCCAAGAGTATTGCCTTTGAATTGAAATCGCACCCAAAAGACCAAGAAAATAAGGAGGAATTTGTCAGCTAAGAGGATCATAGGCATGAACCTTGACCATGATTCTCTTATTTCACTTATTCAGGATTTTCTACCCGAGAAGATCACGCCTAAGGAGTACGACTGTGATTCCTACCCATGATCACGTTATTTCCGTGCAAATTTCCTTATTTTTAAAGAGATTTGAAGCCCTGGAAGATGTCATATACATCTAACTATATAAAAGCCTTGTAAACACAAGAAGACATCACTTATTCATCTATTAATTCTTAAGCTAAGGTTTTAGACTACTTATTCTTCTTCTTCTTCTTCTTTTCTTTCTTTATTTTCTTGATATTTTGATTTTGTTTTAGTATTCAATTATTGTGAATCATAGATTCTATGTAATTAGTTTTCTTCCTTATTACCAATCCATGATTTCTTATTATTGAGATATAACTACATGTGATTATTAGTTCCTTGAATTGATATTATTAGCGTATTAATTCAATGTATAATTTCACCTTAGAGATTGTAAAATCCTATTTGAATATATCCATATGATAAAAAGGAAATAGAGTAGAATTGAGCGATTAGCTACTGTAGTTTCTTTGGATTAAGGTAATCTAATAGTGGAATTCAAGAACTTAAGGCAATCTTAATATAATTATCGAAGAAGCGATTCTAATAATTATAATTGAGATTATGAGTTTATTTGAGAAGTGAATATGGTTAATTTAAATTAGGAATTATCATGGTCTAGTAAACAAGAATGAGATTGATATATTAGTTTAGATTTGTCATAATTGATTAATTGAGTTTGTTTGTTAGGTTAAATATCAAGAAAGGAGTAAGTACTAGTACTTACAAGTAGTCATTGAGAGATCAATACTTGGACTCACATCTACATTACAATAACTTGACCAATATACTTGCTTCTAAGTAAGCCTGTTATCACATCACTACCCCCTAAGAAGCCCCTTCCCTACTTACCCTTCCCCAGACTAGTTTAGGACTAATGAGTTTGATTTTACACACATTTCTTGTTATATTTTTATAATTATTTTGATCTATTTTACTGTAATTTTTTATGGTTTTACTAATAAGTCAAGTCATTTTTTTTATTTCATGACTTTAATGAAGCAATGAAGTAAAAAGGATGGAAATTATGTGCTTTTTGGGAAGAATTTCATTGAATTTGAAGAATGACATAATGATAGCAAACATCAGAAGAGGATTTCGTCAAGAATCGAAGGCTAGAGAAGACTATGGGTGAAGTCTATAACCATATTCCCTGGTAGTGATCTCTCAGTAAAATAATTCAATTCAATTTTCAAAGAAATTTGTACAACGATAGATCCATGCGCCAACTCCACGGCCATGATCTTTGGGCATAGTCATTCTATGATTTTTAAAACTTACCATCTAATAGCTATTTTTTCATATTCATGTAATTAAAGGCTAGACATGTGCAAAAAAGAGGAGGAGATGTTAAGAAGAGGAGAAGAAGAACTCCATAGAATTTCTTAAGAGCTTTTTTATCACTTCTTCATGAAATTTTATGTTTTTATTATGTTTTAGAGTAGATGTGTAAATATCTAGATCTGTAAACCTAGAGCAAACATATAACACACTTATTTTGTTTATTCTAATGATATTCTTTATTTCTTATTAATTCAATTACGTGTTTTGTCTTAATTAAGTTGTTATCTCTAGGATTTCAATTTAATTATTAGATTTTATGTATTAAGATTACTAGATTCGATACATAAATAAATCTATCATACTTGAAGGGATTTACTATAAGCTTAGTGATAAGTTGTAGATTTCTTCTGGAACTAATTTATCATGTTATGAATTAAAGGAATTCCCATTCTTAATATTGTTTTAACTTATTCTATTGTAGAAGAAATATGGATAGAGTGTAATTAGGATTAAGAATTAGTAGAGAAGCAATTCCTATTAATTTATTAATTGAATTCCTCTAGTTAATAAAAATAGGGAATAAATTAGAAATCTTTGGGATTACTACATGTTAATCTATTGGTGATCAAAGTCTTTAAATCCTTATTGGTTATTTAGGGTTTTTATTTGTTCTTGTTATTTATTGTTAATTGTTATTTGATTTTTGTTTCTTTTCAATTAAAACTTAATCCATTTATTTTATTATAGCATTTAATATATCCTTTCTAGTAGAATAATTGAGCATAAGTAAATAAGTGTGCAATCCTCAAGAGATCAATAATATTGGACTCTTAGTCTACTATATTATTACTTGATAGGTACACTTACCTAATACCGCCCAGTGTACATGTATTAGGGACCTACAAACTATAGGCTACCTTGACCATAAAGCCAACATGGTAGCAAGCTTTGATGCGACATCTAGGACACAGCTCCTCAGTGAGCCTCTCTTTACCCATACAACACTCATATCACATTTAATTTGATGTAACAACTAATGACTCTGCCTATACTGGCTAGCATAGCTTAATTATACAGCATCATACAACAATGAGGATAGCCACAAAGCTCAAGGACAATCATTTCCTTCATTGATGTTAGAGAGCATTGTTAACTCCTTTAAATTGCTAGACTACAAGAACAAAGGAATGTCCTATAAACTCTCCTTTAAGTCCTTAAAAGGTAAGCCCACAATCTAAGTCTGTTATTAGAGTCCTAATAACAAAAAAAAAAACCATACTCTTATGCACTCTCTCTATTAAGCTCTAACTTTTCTTTCTCTTTTTTATTAACTTAAGTACTGAAGTGACCACATCAAATAACCCCCAATGTAGTAACTCACCCACTGTTTGTTTTGCAAGAAGTTCCCCTAACAATCTAAGCCTCTCAGATAAGGTGACAACATCTAAGTTGAAAGTATGCTCATACGTTCCTACATAGTTGAGGAAACAAATTATAACAATATTTTTGTGGATAGTTAAATGCTTATAAAGGTAATACCTTATCCTTAACTTGGGGAAGGTGTGACCACTTGTCTCTAAACACCAAGGCTATGAGTTAAGCAAATGCTTAGAGAGGCAAGGCATTACACAATTTGTTTAGACATGTTAGATCCTTCATTCAACTGACTTACTTATTGATTTAACGATTGATTCTCTTCTTTATGCATCCTATTTCTATCTTTTAGTTGTTTTATCTTTTTTTGATATCTTGCCACTAAGTTAAGTAGTTCATCATAATTTTCAAGTATTTCGTTTATGATTTTCATTAGAAATATTTGTGTTCACCATAAGACAAATGTTGCAATCTCCTCTAATTCTGCTTTAAATTCAATGTTTCCAATTCACTCTAGGTAGCCATCATTGCTTTCTTCTTCTTAACTTGAAAAGACTTTTTAAACCCCGACATTTATGATACATAAGTTGCTTTTTTATCTTCTTTAGCTCCTTTGTTTCAAGGAATCTTAGAGTCAAATTTATTCTCCATTTTAGATGAGTTTTTTTCTAACACTTCTAAAACTTCAAGACTTCTTCGTAATTAAGCTCATCATTATCTTCTTTAGAAGTATTAGATTCTATTGATTTAAGAGCTAGATTCTTTTTATTTCTTTCTTATAAGACTATATTCCTTATTTCATAAGACATCAAAGATAATAGTAAATTGTCAAGAGTAAAGGTACTGAAAACCCTCGCTTCCTTAGTTGCTACCCCTTTGAGTATCCCATAAATGAGGTAAAGATCTTAGAATCTTTTGTAGAATTTCAGTATCACTTTTTCCCTAATGACTTCAACTCATTACATTATCATTTAATCTAGCATGCATTTATTATGATTTTTCTATAATCTTGTATAAGGATATTCCTCTTAATATAGCTCTCAAATGTTGAACCAATAGGAGGGGGAATTGGACGTTTAAAATATTTGGTCCAATATTTCAAATTTACTCTCTTTTTGAATTATATCGAGAAAGCAATTTATAAAATTAGAATTATAGGCAAATTTTTCTATTATGTTTGCCTAGATTTTTAAGTTTTGACTCAAATAAGAACAAGTGATAAGTAAAGTAAATAAGAGAGAGTAAGGAAGGAGTGATAAAGCTTAAATAAATAAAGGTTCAACCTTTTACCTATGTCTTTTCTATTTGCAATACCAACTCAGCTATTAAGAATCCACTATCTACTTTCAACAAGAAGTATAGATAAGTTTGGCAACTGAGACAACTGCAGCAGTACCTAATATACTTGATTATCCTTTATCTACCATGGTTCTCCAAGGTTCTCCCGACTCCGCACTAAAGTGACCCTAACCAACTTCATACAGTAGTCCTTTACTTATTCCACTAGGTATTTAAGTTTAAATCTAAGTTACAATTGAAACCTTAATATAATAGCTATCTACATGAGATACTTGTTTTGAAAAGACAAACACACAAATACAATAATTGAAAATTCCTTTGAGCTAATGATAATAAATATCTCTCAAGTTTCTAAATCTGTCAAAGTACTTCTTGTTAGCAATATTTAGTCATGTGCATTACATCTCTTTAATCAATCTTCATCCTCAAAATTATATAGAGGTTAAGCTCATCCAGTATAAAATCAATCAATCATATCACAACACTGAAAAATGAAATCTTCAATGGTCAAAAAAATATTTGATTGAACTTCCAAAAGCTAAAGAAACTGATAAAGTTTATCTAAAATATGTTTTAACCAGTTTATTTGAGAAAGATTTATAATATAAGCATTGAAAACAACCCTTTCATATAAAAGTGATAACTTTTATAGTAGTATTGTATTAAATAAACTTTTAGTAACACCTATATAAAAATGACAAATGCATGACTACCTATCAACTTTTTGTAGATTCTGGCAACATTATTCTTTAAATCATCGTACATTTTAAAATTTAATATTAACTTGCTATTTATATCATTACCATCCCTATTCTTGATGTTGCTTATGTTCGTTCTTGTATCAGGTGTCTTTTTTATCTAATAATGGTGTCTATCACGAGTATGACTCCTAAGTAAACTCTCGATGGTCCATCAACCGTGCACGATTGTGGACTTGCAAAAAGCCCCCTTATAGCGTAACTAATGAGAGCCTTCTGACGCTTAAGTTAACATATAGAGTATTGGGATTCTTATAAATGAAGGAGCAAATAATTTGAGAGAGTTTCCAAAAGTATTAAAAAGATCCCTTGTCCAGTGGCTTTACTTTTATTTATAGGTTGAGAAATCTGACCTACACAGACACTTAGCATAAAAGGATTGGCCAGTACAAAATCCAATAAGGTGATACTATTAATACAACAAAATATTTCCACCCTTTCTGTTGGTTTGGTAGAGACTTAGGAAATGGACCTGACACATCGATGGAGGATGGTTGCTCTAGCCTAGCAACTAAGTTGTAGATCGTATGTTAAACTGTCATTCAATATTTAATGATGATAGAAAAAGAGACGGAGGAAGGGAGTGAGCACGACTACATTAGCTAGTGAGGCCCTCGAGAACTATTCTCGAAAATGAGAGATGAGCTCTTTACCTATAATCAGGAAGTAGAGATGAAAGATCTTTAAGAAAAGACTCATAGAGTGTTTAAGACTTAGCCCAAGTAAGGCCACACCAACAAAATTTTTTGATGAGCTTAGATTTTTAGAGCCTTCGATCTAAAACCACGGTGAACAATGTCCTTATGTGTTTTTTGATCTTGGTTTTGGAAAATCTGGTGCTTTCATTAGCATTGATTCCATCTATCTCCGTTAATGGCTTCCGTCATGATGATGTGCATTGACTTAATCTGCAGTTTCAATTTCAACGGCTTATGCTGACCAGCAAAATGCGATTCACAATAAGTGAAATGCCTTAAATTGGGAATTCTTCCAGGCTTAGATTTCGATAAACGTCACATCTGAAGAAAAAGATAAACAGATCGATCAAGATACGGGTTTCGGGAGATTGGATTGATATGACTTTGCGTCCTGATGTATTTATTGATCTTCAGAAAGTGTGATATGAGGCAACGAGTTACTGGAATTGTGCGTACGGATATGTGTCTACCACTCCTTGCATTTCATACGTAAGATATTCTGCTACGTGTCACATGTGTCTAGTTATTGATCGAAAAGAATTAACAATAAGAAGAAATTATTATCTGAAAAGCAGAATTGGGTGATTGTGAAATAAAAAATAAAATAAAATAAAACAAAAGGCAAAAGAAACTGACATCAAGGGACTTTCAGGTCGACCGCTTCGGGCTTGTCGTAGATAGCCAAGGCTTTCGGTTGGCTAACTAGCCATCGGTTGACCTGTCTCTATATTTGTATCCACTAAATAAAATATTAACCTTATGAATTTATGATTTTTTCATTTGTTAGATTTATAAAGGGAGAAAGACATCAGCCATATTTTCTTTTTTAATTTATCAACAAACCTAGTCCATTTAAGTAGTAAACTAGTAGTTATACTACTATATTATAATCTTAACCACTATTAATACTTATATGTTTAACTTTTAGCAATTTTATGTAAAAATTTATCTTTTTATTGGTATTTATACTTTAGTTTTTATTGCTCTTTAATGTTTCCATTGATAGGGAAGATAATAGTCATTATAATATTTTTCATTTTTAATATCTATATTTTAGTATTTTGTATTTGACAATATATTAATTTGAAAAGATTAATGTTTGCATGTTCTTAATTGATAAATTCTTCTTCTTCTTCTTTTGAAAATATAAAGAAAATAATTTTTGTACAAAAATATCAACTTAGCTTAACTTTTGCATACAACATCAAGGGATGGAGCAAAACCATACTATAAGATGGCTCGAACTTATCACATTTAAAATACAAGAATTACTTATATGCATTTTATTTATATAAAAATATTTTGTAAATATGTGTACTTCAATAATTTATAATATTTAATAGGAATGAAAATTTGAATTTTTTAAGAAAATAACTTAGGATACTTTATAACAAACTAAAAGAATAAACTTTATGTATTTTCATTATAGCAATTATTAGATAAAATTTAACCATCGGTTTATAAAGAAATTAAACTAATATATAAAACTCATATAAATTTTATTATCAACCAAAATTTAATACAAAAGTATTTAAAGAGTAAATCATAAATAGAATGAAAAGAACAACATATTTTTTTATTTATTTATATTGTATTTCTTCTTATTCAAAAATAATGTTAAGATTTCATAATATGTTTCAAATGCATAATTGAAAGGTTTAATTAGTTGATTGTCTGTTGATTAAAAGACTGAAACAAAGGTCTTGTCTTAAGGAGTTAAAGGATGGGAATAACAAATATTTATCTTAAATAGAGTACAAATAAAATCTGATCACCCTTCATTTCTTATTACTTGTTTTTTCTTTCATATTCTTTTTATTCATTTTTTCCTACATGACCCTACAGAATGTTTATAAGATATATATGTAGTACAAAGTTCCATTATGTGAAGCTCTTTTGATTAATTCAATTAGCTTTGTCATAATATAAGTACTCTTTGCTTTTTTATTTTTTTATTTTTATTTTTTAAATGATAACACTATAAGATTACATCATTTAGCAATACTATAAAAATTATCAATTTCAATATAAGAGACAAGTAATTATTAGTTTAATAATTCACATTTACTTTTATGATAATAACTGTAAGAAAAGTACATCAAGTAATATATTGTCATTATTTATTTATACATTACGTGATAGGCTAAAATCTTTATAGTATTAGCATTGTAATTATCATTTATGATATAACAATATTAAATAAATAGCAATTTTAGAGAGTTATTTTTATAACAAATGGAATTTTATGTTATTAATTATTAGAAAGAAGAAAAAAAAATTATCATTTATCACGCCCCAAACTTGATGAATCATAATAACTTTGTTATGTAAACCAACCTAAGCTAGAAGCTACTCTCCTTACTTACTAACATAGTTATAGTCTATATAAGACGAACAACCACTCAACCAACTTTACAGCAGTCAGATGGGCACCTATAGTAAATAAGACATATGGAGTAACATTTTATAAAATACATTTTCTCATATCTATAGATAGTTTAGTTCTTTTATATAACTTTATATATATCAAAAGTTCCAAAGTTTTCAAAAGAAACTATACATTTCCACAAGAGAATTACCTTATATATTACAGATATATTAGTGAGCTAACGAAGACTATAAAGCCTCCTAAGAAAACTTTATAATCTTCCCACACAAAAAAAAAAAAGGGTAACAGCTTTAATTCATTCATTAGAATTCAATACTTCACTTCTCGACCTATTGGAACTAACCTACAAATAATTATAACGAGGCATCTTCAATACTACTCTACACCTATAAAACAATTTATTAGGATGTGAGCTCACAGGCTCAATAAGAAGGAACGAAGTCATAAGAATATATTACAAATATGGTTGTTTAATCATTAATTAAATGCAAATGTGACAAGTAAATGATAGATCATCACACTATATTTAACCAGTCCATTGTGAAGTTAGAGAAATTTTGTCCACTCTAACCCGAATTTTGAGGAGTTTAAATGTGACACTATTAGACTAATTCCAAGCTTATGTAGTGAAGAACACCTTCTTCCCTAAACAATATTCAAACCATTGTTCTCAATCTTGTTGCAAACTCTTCTTTTATCACTTAGTTCGACTAAGAGTAAGAAAATAACCATTCTACTATCCTCACTGAAGTATCAATATTTAGTCTGATAACCTAATCATTATCCCTATTGAGTTATCTTGAATGTCAGGTGTAAACCCTGCAATCTGGTGTTCAGGGTTCGAACCGTAAAATTTAAGGCGATCAAATAAATTATCCGATCAAGTCCAAATTCTACGATGAAATTAGGAATATTAGTAAAAGTGATCCCATTGGTTTGAATTTAGAAAAATAAATAATAAAATAATTAATTTTTATAATATTGAATTATATGTAAATTTCCAATTAATTGTCAGAAACGTGTAAGACAAGTTCTAATAATTAATGAATTGATAGAGATAAATTATATGTACATTAAAAATCATAAAATAATATAAATAATATTTAAGAGTATTTATTTGTACCATATATGTATTTACATGTAGGTTAAAATATGGAAAATTACTTAAAATACTCTAAATATGCTAAAATAATACTAAATAATTAAATAAAATTCATAAATAATTAAATAAAAATTAAAAAAATATGGAAAAATGAAGAGAATTCCAGAAATGAGGTATGGCAAGCTGAAAATTAAAGAAGAAAATCAACCAATAGTAATTAGCCAAATAGAAAGTGGAAATGGAAGAGGATAAGGAGCACTTGACAACCAATAATTGCAAGAAAAATCCTAAACCTCTTCTATAAATACCAAACCTTCTTCCAAAATTCATTTTAGTTAATTTAGAGTCCTTAAAAATTTAGGAAGAGATGAGAAAAGGAAAGAAAACAATTTTACTAAAAATTAATAAATTATAGTGTAATTAAGGCTAATAAAAGGAACCCACACCCAACAATCACTTGAAAATGAATTGCCACCACCAACAGACAGTGGACCCCATCTCTAGAGTTGTAGATAATGGTGGAGCCACCGCTGGTGGCTAGAAGCTTGTCGATTAGTGAGTTCTAATTTCCTTTCTAAACTTGTTTAATTTAGTAAAAATATCAAATATGTATATAAATTTATGAAATTTTGTTTCCTTAGGTATTTTTGCATGTAGAATCAGAATATGAAACAATTTTTATTTTTTTTAAATTATAAGTTCTTATATAGGTTCCTTAAGAATACGGCTGATTCGAACAAATTTTGTATGAATTTTCAAAAATAATAAATAATATTATTTTGAGCTTATTTTTGGTGTACATATTCCTTATATGATATATTTAATTTAAATAAAAATAATTTTTGATAAACCATACATTTATTATTTATTAAAATTATTTTTTGAATCCAACATGTTTTTCATATAAAAGAAATAATAGGTTTTTAATTAAATTCCTTAATAAATCTAATTTTTAATGACTTATAAAGCTTATTTATGATTTTTGGAATATTCACTTTGAATCTTATAATTTTATTTGGTTATTTACCTAATTTAAGCTAATTTTTAGCAAAATCAAACTTAAAATCGGTATACAGGAAAATAATATATATTAAACTATCTTAGTACTTTTCATGATCATAATATAACAACCATAATTTACTGCAAATGATATATTTTCTGTAGATTTACTAGAGTTTAAGGCATTAGTTGTAAGTATTATGCATAATATGTACTAAATATGTAAGTAAATGGTATATTTTAAGTCAATTTTGTAATTTAGCGTTAATTAAATCTAATTTCCGATTTAAGATATGATTAGACATTTAATATGTTATTAGAGGATGAAAGATGATATTTATATTGTTAGAAGGATTAAATAGGTAATTTAGGAGTGAATTATGTAATAACACATAATATGTAAATATAGGAAATTTATGAGTAGAAAATATTATGCCAAAAGTGATAATATTATAATAATATTAATATAAAATAAATTTGATATTAAATATAAATTTATATAATTATATGAAAAATGTAAATTTTTCTCACATTAGGAGTAAATTCGGTAGTTAAATAAGAATTATGGTGTGCCGTATAGACTAGAATACTAATTAGAAACTAAATATGATATTTCAGATACCTAGCATAATATAATTAATTTCACGTTATGGTTCGAAACGAAATCTTAAGATTATATATAACGCCTGTAGTTAGAACTAAATTAGAACCTAAATTGGAATCGAATTCGCAAAACGAAATTAGAACGTAATCTAAATTAAGAATAATTGTAAAAGAAAAAACCCGAATGACTAGGTATAATAAAACATTAAATTGAAGATAATAATAAAAAATTTCCAAATAAAACCTATTTATGATAGTTTTGTGGAAATTAAAACAATATTTGTATTATAGAAATTATCGACAATAGCCTATGCGAGTCGCATCCTAAGTAAGCAAGCAGGGAGTTTAAGCAAGTTGGGATTAATATATTACTGTATTTCGAAGTACTAATTTGTAGCACTCGGAGGCTTGAAATTGTATTTGTTAGATAGTGGCTATGTGCATATACTTGTTTCTAATTTGATGCTATGATTCTTATTTGCTATTTTAGCTTATATTTATGTGATTTATTTGAATTGATTGAATAACCTAAACTAAATCTAATTAAATATATGACTTGAAATCCTAAATCGAATTTGCATAACAACCCATTAGGGAAACATTAAGATTCTCCGGCCAAATACCGACCTCTTTGAAAGGAATAACACTGGGTAGCATAATTGGTCTTTTCTTCATCTTTATTCGAACTAAGCAATAGGTAAGGAGGTTGCAGTAAGAGTGAAGCCAATAGTTCGAATATAATCGCAGGAGGAGTGGTGTGTCCATTACACAAGCCTAAGTTGGTCATGAGCTGTTACATTAAATAGAAACTCTTTAACCCAAATTAAAGCGGATATAATTTCTCTAATCTCATGACAAGTCGAACGACATCATGCGATGATATTTGCTTATACATGTATTGTATCTAACTAATTTGGTTGATAACCCTGTTTGTGTTTGAGATAAAGTTTTAAATCTCCATCCCAACCTACTGAGCTGTTGGTTGCTTACATTTCTATAGACATTGTTGCAGATATTAGCTAGGAAACGGCCTATATTTATCTTAAAGCTAACAACTACTGAATCCTAGAGAGTAAGAAAATACATCTGAAGAATAAATATATTTTTAAGGTCTTAGCTCTTATTTTATAATCTTTTATTTTCGAATAATGTATTACTTAGGAAATATAGTATGATGAAACTTTACAAACATAACTTGTAATATTCGAATCCTACTGTATATATATACATATATATATTTTTTTCATATTTTCTTAAGTAAATAATTTATGAACCATTTACTTTAAAGCGAGTAAATTGTGGACGTCTTATGTAAATCAGGTCTAAGATATCGGCTATATGGTCAGCTTCTATCTTGAAATGGCTTGTACAACAAAATTGTTACAATTCTACCACTTCGGGACGTGACATCAGGTTAGGTCTTAGTCAACTTAAGATTAGTTAAGATTGTAAGGTGAATAACCAAGTTCATACATACTAGACATGATATATTCCTGCAGAAAACAGCACTCAAAGTTTAACTCCCAAACATCAATTAGTATTAAAGGCATACATATAGTATACGCACAAACAATCTAGTTACAACCACAAATAAGCATTCTTACTTCTCTAAATATCCTAATATGGTACTTTAATATGCTACAAAGCATTGATCTCAACTTAACTATACCCATTGGTAACTACTCCTAACCGTTGCCTTCTTGCTCTTCAATTATCCCTAAAAATATACAATAGATTAGTTTTTAAGCCTAAATTCATTGGCCATTAGTTTATTTGATACATTTTTAGTTGTTTTGTCACAAGTTTTATAAGCTATGTCCACTTACAAATCATAGTTTCTTAACTCATCAGTAATTTTTTTAAGTGATCCTAAACTACCAAATCCTTGTAGTTAGGTTCTAAATGGTTTTATAGTAATTTTCTTTAGTAAAAAATTCCTCTAAGTTACTCTCTGACCTATATAGGGTTCATTTGTGACTTAAATTTTACCCTCTAAAATAGCCTCTGAACTTCCTCAAGTTAAGCTCCATATTAAACTAACCTCTAAGTTAGCTTTTGACTCTATTATCTCTAAAATTTTTAAGAAAATTATCCTCTAATCAAGCTTCTGAATCTTTTATTTTTGCATTTTATTTATATATTTTGCTTTTGACTCACCCTTTAAGTATCATTCTAGTCCAAAATTCATTCACAAAATCCTCTAAGTTATTATTTGCCCTTAACTAATATCTCATAATTAGATAATTTACTCAATTTTCTTCAAAGTTACAATTATAAAATCAATTTAAAACAGTAAATAACACTTCAAACAATCTTCCTCAACTTCATTACTTCTCAATTCCTTACACACCACATCATGGTTCATCAATTTTTTAATTCCCATAAAATAACTAAGTTACCAATTTCACTTTTAAAGACCAAATTACTATTTCCTATAACTGCTTACTTTAATACTCAATCCAACCACTCCAAAATAGTGTAAATACTTCCACAATGAATCAAGCTTAAAATCCAAATGAGGTTATTAAAAGAAATATATTATTTTTCACTAAAAACACTATTTTTCATAAATCAGGCATAATTTAGGGCTTGAAAATCAAATAAAAATATAAAAAATAGTTCCACGAACAATTTTCACATAACAATTTAATGTTAACTTAGCATAGTTTATAAAAAAAATTTAAAGTGGAAACTACGTCATTAACCCTATTTATTTCAATATCGAAAATTGTTTGATTTCTTCGATTTCTTATGTATATGATAGTTACTAAATTTATACAAAATAATATTTTTCCTAAATTCTGTACATAAAAATATACAGGAATAATATTTTTTCATAATTTTTTAGGTTTTTTATATTTTTAATAAGTTACATAAAATCGGGTTAAAATTAGACATTACCAGAAAATTTAGCTCCAGCCACCCATAACTACTCCCTCCTTGTTGGCAGCTCCAAATGGTGGGGGTAACTTTTGGTAGTAGTAGTGGTTGAGTTCTAACAACCCTTTATGCTACTCTATTACTTAGATTACACCTATTATTTGTAAATATTTTCTAATTTATTTCTTTAATCTCCAAATTCCCCACTTAATTTTGTTATATCCTAACTTGCATGTCTAAAATGTTGGAGAGTGTTTTCTGAATTTTCTAAGCTAGTTAGATGTTAAAGTGGATTTTCTTTCTTTCTCTCTCTCCTCTAATTCTTAGGCTTAAAAATCATGTCCTTTTGCATGTTTCTTGATTCTCAATTGCACCACACCCATCAATGATAATCCACATGCCTAAATTCCTATCTTCTTAATTGTTCTCATGATTTTTGTAATTTTTTATGAATTTACTATGATTTTCTTATGTTATTTTGGCCTAAAATATAAATATTATGGTATTTTAGCTAATTACTGGTATACATATTTACTTAAAAATTACATGTGATACATAGTATATATTCTGTATGTTATTATATATCCCATAATAATTTTATTACATATATAATTTATCTTTAAAAGTTTACGAACTATTGAGCTTATTTAATGCGATTATGATAAATAGTAAGTAATATAGTTAAATTATACTATTTTACTAATTATTATTTTATTATATTTTTAAAATCCAAGTCTACGAGGTCTAGCTTATTCACAAATTTTTAGATTAATCGGGTTAATTTTACCGACATCCTAAATTTACCCGTTCAATTCCAATTCGTCGAAGTTGGGACTTACATCATTCAAGCAATGTAGTTGTAAATGGATTATGAAAAAAAAATAAAACAACTATCATGAGAATTGAACCCATGATCTTTTGTTTGTAAAATAGCTTACTTAACTACTAAACTACATACAATAAATTTTAAAATTATACTCTTAAAGTACACATATAATATATATAATTTCTCATTTTTATTAAGTTTTTTCTTTCCGAGTGTTTTTTTTCTTTTTCGAGGCCCAGCGCAAAGGGGTGGTGGGGTGTTACCTTTCCACCCCTCATGGATCCGTCCCTAATAGCATATGATCATAACACGTATTTTTATTTAAAAATTAAATATGATTTGCTGCCTTATATTAGACAGATTGTGTAAATATTTAAAATAGTTATAACTTGTATGTAAGGTTTTCCTTTGCCGCCGAAACACGATTATTAGGACTCATTGGATGATATACTTCCATATAGTACAATGTTTTCGTCATATAGTCCTCGAGTATTGATTTTTCAAATTTTATATAATTCCATAGTTACAAACTGGACATCATGTAACCACAAACGTATAACTATTGGAATTCTTGTACTCTAGGCTATCTAAAAGCTATCAGTTGACTAGAAATTATATAGAAAAAACTCACCCATCTTTTGGTGTATGCATCGATTTATCTATCTATTTATTTATTTATTGTTTTGTTTTCTGAAAATCGACATGATAAATGCTGGAAGCTACAAAATTTAAAATTTTCCACTTCATTACTTTTTATGAATGTATTTATTTTTATTTAAATGTCCTTTATATTAGATAAATATGTTTTGGATTTTATAATGCTTTTAATATTTGTGAATTCCAATACCTTTACTGTTGTCATTGCAAAATTGTAAATCAATCTAATAATTGTGAAATACCATTAAACCAAGCATATAAACAAATATGCTAATAAAAAATAAAAACCGAAGTGTCTAGACATTTTTAGATGCCGATGACACTCGAGATGTATAATAATAGTGACTAGTGTGTAATAATGAAAAAAACTTAAGAAGAGATAATAATTTTAGGAATTATATTACAGAAGGGAATTATTTGCCATAAAAAGAGACTACAAAAGATTAATAAGGTCATTAAATTGTAATACTAACATAAGATGGGATCCACATAAAGACCGTCTCAAACACTACAAATAAGCTATAGAGCCTTAGGACATTTAATCAAAACTTAGACAATATGATGGTTAATAATAAAATTAATAATGAAATTTGTAACCTTAGAAAATCCCAACCGAAATATATAAGAACACCTAAACAATTTACTTGCAGCAAGATTAAACCGTATAACTACACCTTAGGACATTTAATCTAAAATTAAAATCTACAGAAAATCCAAATTCTGTTGACATTATGATCTGAAACAAAAAAAAAAAAAAAGAAAAACTTAAAGAGTTTTCTAAATTTTAGGCAATGTGAGAAGAAAATTGTAGAGGGCTAAAAATTATTATATTAATTATTTAGGCTTGACTCTTTGAGCCAAGTGATAGGCTTAAGGAGTTTAGTCTATTTTGGGATAATTTAAGAAGATTTGGCTTGGTGGACTCAGAATAGGAATTGTTATACCGGTTCATCTGCTTTTAGCCTTTCTCAAGCAGGCTCATATAAGGAAGGCTGCTAGCTTTGGGCCTATTAGCTGACCTTTTCTGAATAACTATGAATTGAGTAAGCTCCATTTCATTTGTTGATCACCGAAATAATCTGACAGATACTATCTTGTCTAAGAACTTATAAATACCCAACACTTCCTCTTCATTTAGAACTCTTAGAGAAATCAAAGAAACGGTGTTCTACTGTGAAAACTTTGCTCTCTAAGATCAAATAGCGTTCAGGTAAAGAACTAATCCCATTCGCTTAAGCTGTAAGGTGAACGCTTAAGGTTCCTTAAGGCTGCCTTATCTGTTACTTGTGCATTTGAGATACTAAGATTATTTGTTCCTCCTCCCTGCCTTATTCTCACCCAATCATCCCCTCAAGTGACAGTCTCGTTTCATTTCTTTAAAGCTAGATGTAATGCACTACTTACGTAATATGCACATGAACACTCCAATCAGACCCTTACATTTACATTTTAGTAACTCCATTAAAGAAGAGTGATTATAGAGACATGGTACCTTCCAAGAAGAGAACAAGTGGTACGTTTGATACCACTTCTTAAGAGCTTGATACTAATGTTAAGCTTACTGAGCAGAATCCACTCTCACCACTTGAGAATACTAGCTAAGACCATTCTACGCTTGAGGCTCCTCTAGAACTCATATAGACGATGTGAATAATTCAAAAAGCCACCTAGGCTTTAAATTAGTTCATGACTATGTTCCAACCCATATTTACTGGAATGGCTATCACCGTTGCTGTATAACAAGTTATGGCTTTGTTAAACCCTATGGTTGTAGCATAGCTAAGTGTTACTACCTCAGCTCAACTAATTAATCCTCCAGCCATTGAGGAGGATCTCCACCAAGAAGAAGATGATAAAACTCCCTCACCAGAACTTGTATGATAACCAACTCCTATATCAAAGAATGTAAAAGCCTATTTAGGTGGCTCTTCATCTTCACAAGTGCCTACTCCTTTATCAAATCCTTCTATCCCAATCTTGACAAGATTTACTTCTCATCCCAATCTTGCCCTTGGTCCGCTACCTACATCTACAACTTCTGTTCCAAAGACTTCCTTTATAACAAAGGAAGACTTGGACGTTTATATGAGAGAAATACAAGTTAGGTTGTTTATGGGAGTACCGGAGTTGAAACTCCCATATCACTAACACATTATAGCAAAGCCATATCTTAAGGACTATGTAAGTCCTAAATTCACGCTATTCAATGGCAAAAAGGGAAGTATGAAGGAACACCTCTTGAAATTTATTGAAACCCCAGAGCCTTATAGGCCTGATGACAACCTAAAGCTTAAAGAATTCTCTAAATCACTAACGAAGAAAGCATACACCTGGTATGTCAACTTCCCCTTAGGATCAATTGATTCATAGAAAACTATGTACAAGCTCCTCTTAGAGAAATTCTTCTCTACTCAAGAACGGGTTACGATTACAGATATAAGAAGAACACGACAAAATCCGAAGGAAGATATGATGAATTACATAGAGCGCTTTAGAGAGTGCACCCTAGACATTCAAGATGTGTGATGAAAAAGAATTAGTAAAGATTTGTATTCAGGGGATGTTCACTAAGTAAGCCATCGACTTGGAAAACCTTAATTTATGTTCTTTCTTTACACTTATTGAGACTGCGAGAAAAACTAACAATTCTGTTGCATGACAACGAATATAAGGTGGAGGATTTGGGAAACGAGCAATATCTGTTATGTCAGCCCAAGGGGAAAGTCTTAGAGACAACAAGAAGCTAAGGAATGATAGTTCACCCAGCTTAACATCAGCTATATCATTCTAACGCTTGATGAGTAAGGTACATGCCATACTTGACCAGTAGTTATAGGATGGCAACATAAAGCTTCTAAGGATGGAGCGTTTGCCAACTACAAATGAGAAGAATGACCCTAAGTTCTGTAGATATTATAAGACTGTAGGTCATCCAACTAAAGAGTGTTGGACATTGAAGAAGATATTTAATGATAGGATCCATAATGGGGAACTTGTTATAGAGAATAATGATGTACCCAATAATTTGCTCCTAGCACACAACACCCAATGTGGTGCTACAAATGTTGTTAGTCATGATCCAAGATAAGAGGAAGGAGATGTGCCACCGATTGAGGTACATAAAGAGAAGGAAGCAGAAATAGAAACCAACCAAGGCGTATACTCATCAATAGCTGGTGTCACGCCTCGAAGTAGCAGAGTCGTAACAGCCTCACCGTTTAGCTTTACAACCGCTATCCTAGACCCGATCTACACAAGACGTCCATGACTAACCCATTTTGAAGTAAATAGTTTGTAATTTAAATATATCATTTACCTAAGAAAGTGAGAAAATATATATATATACTAAAATTTAGTTATTAAAATTAACATTTACAATATTTCTTCGTAATATATTCTCTAATTATTACATTATTCAAAAATAAAAAATTCTAAAATAAAAGTTTAGACCTTAAAAATATATGTTTATTCTTCAAATGTTTTTCCTCACTTCCCAGGATTCAGCAATTGCTAGCTTCAGAATAGTTATATGCCGCTTCTTAACCAGCACCTGTACGACATTTATAAGGATGTAAGCAACCACAGCTCAGTAAGTTAGGATGGAGGACTTACCATAAACATAACAAGGTTATCGACCAACTTATTAGGTGCAATGCATGTTCAAGCAAATGCCATCACACGACGTTGTCCGGCCCATCATGAGATTAGAGAAATTACGCCCACTCTAATCCGAGTTGAGGAGATACCATTAATGCAACAGCTCACGACCAAACCTAGGCTTATGTAATGGAGACACCGCTCCTCCCGCGACTACCTTCAAACCATTGACTTCACTCTCGCTGCAACCTCCTCACCTATCACTTACTTCGGCTAAAGATGAAGAATGAATCATTATGCAATCCTGTACTATCCCTTTCGAAGAGGTCGGTATTTGGCCGGAAAATCTTAAGTTTCCCCTAATAGGTTGCCATATAGATCCGATTATGATTACAAGTCGTATATTTGATTAGGTTCAGTTTAGGGTGATCAATCATTTCATATAAATCATACAATACAAGCTAGAACAATAAACAGAATCATAGCATAACTCATAATCAAGCATATGCACACAACTAACTATCTAACAAGTACAATCAAGTATAATCTCAAGCCTCTAAAATATAGTATCGTATCAATCCCAACTTACTTGGACTCCTCGCTCACTCACTTAAGGTCCAACTTGCTTAGGCCATCGTCGATCATCCCTATAATACAAAAGTAGTTTCAGTTTTTCATATAACTATTATAGGTTGGTTTTATCCTATAACGCTTATTGTTATCTTTTGTTTAGGGTATAATATATTCTATTATCTAGGTTCCTAAATCTTTTACAATTATTCTGGGTTTGGGGCTAGGTTTAGATTCAGTTTCCACATCGATTTCTAATTTTGGTTCTAGTTCAATTTCTTAGTACTGTTTTATACCCAAACCTTAGAAACTTGTTTTAACTCATAATGTGAAATTAATCACATTACTTCCAAATATCCTAAATACCATAATTACCCTTAGCCAGTATTTTATTTTACTTGGTACACTTAAATCTTTAATAGTGTATCGAATTTACTTTTGATGTGAGAAATTTTTACATTTTTCATATAATTACATAAATTCAAGATTTCTATCAAATTTATTATATATCCCTATTATTTGTATAAATATATTTTTATTCTAATATTTTCTATTTATGATATTTCTAATAATTGTGTATTATGCATTATTAGTTATTATGTACAATGCATTATTAGTTATTATGTACATAATACATATATAATATTTTTATCACTCTAATTACCATCTCCTAATATCAATTATCATTTCAAAGTGTCTAAATTCATCATAAATAAGATTTTACACCTAATTACCCTAATTTACAAAATTAACTTAAAATTTATTATTTTTCCCTATTACTCATTTACTACATAATTAACCTAATAATTACATCTAACACCCTACATACTACAAGTATCATACTTCATTAGATTTCAACATCCTAAAACATATAATTATTCACTAAATAAGTAATTAACTATTTAATTACTTAATTAACTCCAAATTACCCATTTTATGCCTCATTTTAAGGCCTAAAAATTATCTAAAAATTTCAAAAATTAATTTTTGAAAACGGGCTTCATAGCATTATTCTATATCATCTAAGTAGTCTACACAAAAATTTTAGGCTCAAAACTACACTCCTAAGGTCATTTATTTCTAAACTGAAACATGCAAGGTTTTGCATAATTTCTTAATGACCATATATCACGGGACATATTTTCATCAAAATAATATTTTTCCTAAAAACTAAATACAAAAATATTTCAGAATAACAAAATTCATAATTTTCTAAGAATATTTACTATTTTTACAAAATTACACAAAATCGGGCTAGAAATCGAACTCATCGATCTGAGTGGCTCCAGCCACTGCTACCCGCTGTGGCCTTGTCGGCCAGTCTAGGCACTACCACCACCGTATGGTGGTGGTGGCCATCCACTCCTAGGTGCTCGTTTGGTGTAAGTTCCCCTCTAAGGCTCTAATTGCACAATTTTCTTTTTTTTTTTTTTCTAACCCTAATTTTCTTTCAATTTCACCTCTCTCTATTTTTCTCACTCTCCAAACTAACCAAATGATCTTCTGAAATTTTCTTGCTATTTATAGAGCTTTAGGAAAATTATTGTGCATTAATTTGATTAGACAATTACCTTATCTTCTTCCAATTTGCCTTTTATGTTGTTCTAATTTAATTGGCTAATTTTTTTTATTTTCCCCAGCTTCCACGACCTATATCTAGATCATTCCTTATTTTTTCTGATATTTCTTTATTTTTCCTTAATTAATTATGAATTTTGTTTAATTATTTAATAAGTTTTTAGCCAATTTAAGTAATTTCGCATATTTTTATCTACACGTAAATACATGTGCGGTACATGTGAACATTCCTAATTATTATTTAGATCGTTCTATAATTTTTAGTATACATATAATTTATCTCTAGTAATTTATTAGTTATTATATTACACTTTTCACCTTTTCGATAATAAACAATTATTATACTTAAAATTTGAAAATTTTATAGTCTACTAATTTATTACTTATTTTCTTAAATTTGAATTTACAGGGTTATTTTTACTAATATTTCTAGCTTTATTTTATAATTTAAGCTTGATCGGATCTTTCAACCGATCAAAACCTTGAATGGCTTGTTTTGGGATTACAGCTGGCGCCTTGATGTAGACCTCTAACTTCAAGAGGTTCTTCGATTTATTGGAATTCAATGAAGATGTACGGCTTGCAATAGTGACTGTACTTACCCAGATTTCTGAGAGACAATATAGGGGGTGCGATGCAATGCAACCAATACAAAGGATGGCCAATGCGCATGAGAATACAATACTCTTTATTGACGCAAACATGTGTATGAAGAACCTTAATTATAACCGTCCTCTTTATGTGGAAAGTACGCTCAATGGGAATCCCATTAAGAGGATATTCATAGACAATGGCTCTTCCATAAACATTATGCCAATGTTTACATTCAAGGCCTCAAGGATAGACAACTAATGCCTGGCGAAGCAATCTATTACAATAAATAGCTTTATTGAAACGACTACAGACACATAGGGTATGTTAACATGGACTTTAAAGTTGGACCTGTACAGGGATCCACGCAGTTCTACGTGATCAACACGCCCGTATCTTACCACCTTCTGGTTGGGAGGAAGTGGCTGTATGATTATAACCTTATACCCTCAACATGGTACTAGTGCATTAAGGGCTATTGGAAGGGTAAAAATGTCTTCATTCCGACTACAAAGAACCGATTTGAACATAACGAGTCTTATCTAGCCAATGTAGGGTTCTTTGATGAGTATGCTACAGATGGAGAGACTGCCATTACCAAACCCTTCGGTACACAATTGCCTACATGGGCGGAGTCCTAAGATGAACAAAAGAAGAAGAGAAGGATACGGGGCTCCCGTATAGGTAAGAAGAAGCAAAGAAAAGATGAAGCTATAGAAAGTTTTGTCAGGGAAGATGGACGAAGGGTGTATTACTTACGATGGTCTTCAAGATCTAAGGAGGCTTTTTTATCTTCTTCAAATCCCATACCGGTGCAAGAAACCTAGCCTGCCCTTCCTCAAATGCAAGACCAAATGAAACCCTAAGCCAAAGAGATTGAGGAGTTGGACCTCGTAGGACCAGGGGAGTATCCGCGACCTATCTTCATTAGCAAGAATTTGTTACAGTAAATTAATGTCCACTTAGTAAAGTTGTTGAAGGAACACAAAGACGCATTTGCTTGGACATACAATGAAATGCCAGGATTAGACCCCAGTCTAGTAGTGCATAGATTGAATATCGTACCTAAGGTTATGCTAGTAAAGTAGGGATAATGAATCTTTCGTCCTAAAGTTAAAGTATAAATAAAAGAAGAGATTAAAAAGTTACTCCGAGCTGGCTTCATTCAGCCAATGGAACACCCTACCTAGCTGGCCAATATCATGCTAGTTAAAAGGAAAAATAGACAGATATGCATTTGCATAGACTTCCGTGATCTTAACAAGGCTTACTTAAAGGATAATTTCTCACTACCAAATATTGACACATTGGTGGATGCCATAGCTAGACATGAATTATTATCATTCATGGATGGCTTTAGTGGCTACAACCAAATAAAAATGGCTTCCGGAGATGCTAAATGCATAGCTTTCAGAACACCAGTGGGAAACTTCCACTATACAGTCATGCCATTTAGACTTAAGCATATAGGAGCTACCTACCAGAGGGTAATGACTACAATATTTCATGACATGATGCATGATGCATGACTTCATGGAAGACTATGTTGATAACATAATTGTCAAGTCAAGACGGGTGCTTAAACATTTGACTCATCTACAGAAGGTCTTTGAATGATGTTGTCTATATAGATTGCGTATGAATCCCTTGAAGTGTGTCTTTAGGGTAGCTTCTAGTAAATTCCTTGGATTTGTTGTTCATAGAAAAGGAATTGATATAGATCTAGCAAAGGTGCAAGCTATACATTCCATGCCCTCACCTATTAGTCCAAGGGAATTAAAGACCTTTATGGGAAAAGTCTCCTATATTAAGCGATTCATCCTTGCGCTAGCAAAAATTTCTCATCCATTACAACAGCTCATGAATAAGGGAACCACATTTGAATGGGGACAACCTCACAAAGAAGCCATACAAAAGATTAAGGAAATACTTACTTCGCCAGCAGCGATGATAATGCCGATTAAGGGGTTACTAATGTTCTTTATTTGACAGCTACTAATAAGTCTATCAAGGCTTTTCTAGCATAAGAATTAGATAGTGGTGAACAACCGGTCTACTACTTGAGCAGGTCACCCCAAGGAAGTGAGGTGAAATACTCAACTTGCAAAAAGTAGTACCTCGCGCTAGTATTCGCCATGCAAAAGTTGGACCACTATTTTTTAGCTCATAAGGTTAATCTTGTCACTCATTCAGATCCATTAAAATAATTATTGTCATGACCAACTCTTTCAAGAAGGACTGAAAAATGGTTACTCCTCCTATCAAAATTTGACATCACGATTGTACTACTTAAGGCTATTAAGTCTCAGGCTCTTGTAGTCCTTTTGGCTCAATTTCTTATAACACAAAGGGCTCCTATTGTAGATACAATCCCTGTAAAGTTCTATAAAGACTCTATGAGAGCAGAATTAGATGGAGAGTGGCAAGTGCAATTTGATGGCTCCTTTAATAGCATTGGACAAGGAGCTAGGGTGATCTTAATATCTCCACAAGACCAATACCTTTAGCTTTTAAGTTAGACTTCTCATGTACTGATAATAAGGTTGAGTATGAAGCTCTCTGCTTGGTCTTATTTCCGCTCAAAATGCTGGAACATCTAACTTGTGCATTCGTGGTGACTCGAACCTAATCATCAAGCAAGCAAATGGTAAATTTGCTCTCAAAGAACCAAAATTAGCACCTTATAGGGCTGTCGTGCAGTCATTGGTTAACAAGTTTAAATTTGTGAGGTATGAGCATGCCAAACGATCTACCAACCGCTATGTAAATGCCCTAGTAACATTAGCTTCCAAAGTTCCCATTCAAACTGCATAGAATAATTTGAACATCCAAGTTATTAAGAAATCCATCCCATGTACGGCTTTACAATTAGTAAACGAGGATAAAGTAGCGTAAGACGACTGGTGCAATCTCATCAAGGCATAGTTAACGCATCCAAATGCAACTTCTGTGACAACTTTAAAAAACTTCACTTATACTAATGGCGTCTTGTATTTTAAGGGACCAAAAGGTGTCTTATCTCACTGTATTTGTGCAAAGCAAGCTCGTTTGAAGTTAAATAAATACCACAATATCTAGTATAGAGAAGAAGGGCTACCTTTGTATCGCCGCATTCAGCAGCAAGGTATTACTAGCTAACAATGTCTAAAGATGTATCCCAACTACAAGTGAGTTGCCCAAAGTGTGCTAAACTCCCTAACCAAGGAGAATGTAACCTTGTAACAAGTGTAGGCAATTGGAGGCGCCCTTACATTGATTACCTGAAAAATAATGTTTTTCCTACAAACAACACAGATGCCCAATTAGTGAAGCATAAAGGAAGAAAGTATCTTATACTTAAGGGCGAGTTGTATAGGGTATCATTTATGGGAAAGCCTCTCCGATGTATAGCTCTTTCTGAAACAAAAACTATATTGTTTGAAGCACACTCCAAAGATGGTAAAGAACATTAAGGGGGAAGGAAGTTGTACCACCACTTGCTTCATATGGGATATTATTGGCCCACCATGGAAAATGATGCATTCAATTTTGCTAGGAAGTGTATTGCATGCTAACAACATAATGATGCAATCCATGCTCCTGCAATTACGTTGCATAGCTTCACTACTCCATGGCCATTTCATACTTGGGCATTTGACTTAATTGGTCCAATAAACTCACCATCCAAAGAGTGCATATGAATCCTTATTGGGATTGAATGTTTTACCAAGTGGGTTAAGGCGATCCCCCTCTAGAATGCAATAGGACTTACCATAGCAAATTTCATAAAAGAGCATATTATTAGCCGTTTTGGACTCCCCAAGTGTGTCCTTTCAGATAATGGCACTCCCTTGATCAACTCACATGTATGATAACTACTAACTTCTTACAATATTGATCATGTGAAATCCATACCATATTATTCGAAAGGAAATAGCCAAGCAAAGGCAACAAATAAAACTCTCCTAAAGGTGCTCAGTCAAATGATTCATGAAAATCATAAAGAGTGGAATGACAAACTGTCATTGGCATTATGGGCTTACAGAACTTCCAAGTAAGGTCTTACTTAGGCGACACCTTTCTCTTTGGTATATGGTTCTAAGGTAGTAATGCCTATTGAAATCTTAGTTCCTTCTACATGCTTGGCCCTCAACATTGAATTAGAACCAGATAGTCTACGTATGCTAGATCTTAAAGCCTTAAAAGAAAGGCAAGACATTGCCAAGCACAACCTTGCTAATTACCAGAGACAACTTAGTACTACTTATGATCGCCTAGTCAAGAAAAGATCTTTTCAGTGAGGCAACGTTGTACTTCATACAATAAAGCATATGCGGTGAGGTATTCCAATGCAGCGTTGAAAATAACTCAAATACTGAAAAAAAAAAATAAAGGAAAGAATGAACGTCAGCAAAACAAATGAATGTAGCCAAACTCTGCTAAGGATAGCAATCTAAACCTACTATGGACTCACGGTCTGTAACACCTAATAAATCTTTCACTTTACGATCTAGCTCCTCAATAGCATCTTGCAAGGCTTAAATCCTTGCCATTAGCGTACCTCAACTTCTCATGGTAGCACAATAACTTAGCAATCTCTTAGCTTTGGCAGCAATGGGCTCTAAGCTGCTAACCTTGAATTTTAAAAGATGAGCCCCTTTAACACAGTTAATCAGTTACTATAGCTTGTCATCTAACAGAGACCTCTAAGACTTCTCAAGTAGTGATGTAGCTTCTCTTAACATTTTCACCATAATATTGGCTAACTTAGTCCTCAACATAGGAGACTCGCTCCAAAAATCTTGGTCCATAGTGCAAAGTCTCTCCAATGGTTCCAATAGATGAGAAGGAATGTGAAATCCATGAAAGGATATTATCTCCCTTAAGATGGCTTCTAGAGTTATTACCATGTCTTTACGAGACAAGTTAGCAACTGGAGGTGGAGAGACATCAATAAATGCTACATATACTTCACCTCCATGAGTCCTTGAGCATAACAACGCATCTACATAAATATTGCCATCACCTACTTCGTTAACTGACAAAGTAATGTCCTATGCTTCGAGGGAATCATTTAACTCTTCAATTCCATTATCATCATCAACATCCTTGTATTTGATTAGAGATTCACCATAATCTACCAAGTCCTCATCGTCATTATCTAAAGCTACCACTAGTGTAGCAGCAGCATCTAAACGAACCTTGGAGCTTAAGTTAGCAATATCGTCCTTCTCCCGAATTGCAATAGGAAAGCCCATCTCAACCTACAAAAACAAATAAATAAGATGAAAAAAAATAATTACATATAAAATAGCATTGTCGAGCTTGATTTTTTTATTTTCTTTTTAAAATTGATTTCCCTATTTTCGATTAATACTGTCGAGTCTGATTTTTCGGTTTTCTGTTTATAATATTAATTTCCCATTTCTCGATTAATACTAAACCCTAACCCGTTTAATATTAATCTTTGACTAAAGAAATTGAGAAATTTCGGTTTTTTATTGAAAATAAATTTTGGAGTCGCCACCCGACCGAAGTTGGGAAAAGAAAAAGAAACCGTAACCAATTGAGTAGATTAATTATGATTTGGCTACCGATCTTTGATTTCAATTTTAAATAAAGAACCAGAGGGTTCCAAATTCGGGGGCTAACCTATTAAACCCTTAACGGGTACCACCATCTATTTACCAAAATTAGGATTATTTTTCTAATCACAATATTTAAAAATAAATAAATAAATAAAATCAAAAGAAAAAAGAGCTTAAGTTTCTACAAATTTTATCATCGCCCCGAAGGTGCTTACGTACCCGCTAACCGGGATCAGACGATCGTAGTTTTTTCAAAAAAAAAATTTTAATGGGTTGGTTCTTTTTATAAAAAATGATTGGTTGAATTTGCGTTTTTATTAACCATTTTATTTTTATTAAGAAAAATCCCTAGAAGCCTAACTTTTATTCCTAATTATAGAAAAAAAAAACCTAAAAACCTAATTTTTGAAAAGCACCAAATTAAAATTTTTATTTAAAAATAACTAAGTGATAATTTTTTTATTTTCAAGAAAAACCCTAAAGATTTTATGAAATATGCAATGTTTTACATGATGAAACTTTTGTATAGAAAAGATGCTTAAAACATTAAGAAAGAAAGAAAGAAAGAAAGAAAAAAAAAATTTCCTAATCATAGAAAAGATATTTAAACTATGAAAAAAATATCTAAATTATAGAAAAGACATCTAAACTATGGAAAAGACATCTAAACTATGGAAAGATGTCTAACCATAGAAAAGAAGTCAATTAAAGATTTTTTTTTTTTATCAACATCAAAATGATTTTTTAATTTAGAAAAATTACATATTTTATCGTCGCCCCGAAAGTGCCTACGTACCCGCTAGCCGGGATCAGACGATCGTAGTTCTTTAAAAAAAAAAAAATCTTTAGTGTATTGATTTATTTTAATTTTTGAAAACTAACCGAGTTTACGTTATTATCAATTTATTCAATTTATTTAAAAAAAATTTAAAAGGGTCCTAACACTTGAGTATTTTGAAAACTCTCTAAAACATCACTATTTCCTCTTCTTTTTTATATTTTTCTAAAAAATGGTTTCCTATTAATTTTTCTTTTTAAGACGTAATTTTTTCTAATTGAGACATGAATAAAAACTAACATTAAAGGGTTTCTTAAACTAAGATATATATATACATATTTATATTTATATACATGTCCATGCCTAAGTTTATTATTAGCAATTGTGTAACTAACTAAATTATTAAGATCATATAACCAATAATAAAAAAAAAAATCCTAGAATTAATATACTCATATATATTACATTAACTAACTAAAAACATGATAATATAATATAACGTAATAACAATATAAACTAAAATAGGCCGCACCTGATTGCTTCGTTTGGCAGTAGAGGATAAAGGACTTCAGTACGTGAACTTGTCCGGCGTGTGATTACCCTTTAATCGAAATCGACAACAGTGATGACTTGCTTCGCCGGAGATTGTGCCTACTATTTGTGAACCCAACAGTATGCGATAACTAACTGCAAGTGCAACTTGTTATAGTGGCACGCGAAGCGATGCAGCGAAGTGCAGTATTGTGGTGAGCGTCGTTCGTTCGTTAACCGCTGGAGTGTGTAGTCTACAGCTTGACAACAGGTCGACGTGGATGTATTGGGCAGAAACCGATGGAGTTGGATGGTAACGTGGCAGCAAAAACTGGGCGCTCGGACTGGGCTGCTGCGCGCGATTGGGCGTATGTAGGCGTGTGAAAAAAAAATGTTGGCTTACAGATCTGATTCCGTGCTTAGCGTGCTTCAGTATTGGTGTAGTAGTGTTAAGTGTGTCGTGTGAAGTGCTGGTCCTGTGTCGTGTTTTGGTTAATGGCTGGTCGGTAGAGAGCGTATGCCGCTGCTACGAGGATCTGCTGCTATTCGTTGGGTTACGACTGTGCTATTCCTTGGATGAAGTAGATTTTTGAATTTTTTGATGAAGCTGATTATCCCCTTCCCCATTGTGGTTTCTTTCTTTTTATAAAGTCCAAATCAAATCCTAATATATTTGATTAAACTAAATTCAAATCTCATTTAATTAGACTCATACGACTTGATTAAATATGAATCTTTTGCAAAGATAGAAAAATAAAAACATTGGTGCCTGTTGAAACTCAAACCCGTGACCTCCAATTAAATCCACTTAAGTACTCCACTGCTTATCCGTTAGACTGTTGACCTATTTCTTATCATTCATTACCATTATATTTAAACTATCTGAATCCCTAAATTAAAATTTTTAACTAAACTAAAATTAACATTAACATTAAACTAATTATTCCTAATATAAATTACTTCCTAAAAATCTACAAAATCTTTATAATTTTTCCTTTTCTTATTTTTTTGGTATTTTCATTATTTGTTAATTTTTATTATTTTTTATTTTTTTGAATTAGGACCCCTTTTTTTGTAAAAATAAAGTTAAGACTTATGAAGGGGCAAAAATTAGGTGTCTACAAATACTAAACCCTAACCCATTTAATATTAATCCTTGACTAAAGAAATTGAGAAATTTTGATTTTTTATTAAAAATAATTTTTGGAGTTGCCACTCGACCGAAGTCGGGAAAAGAAAAAGAAACTATAATCAATTGGGTTGATTGATTACAATTTAGTAACCGGTATTTGATTTCAATTTGAATAAAGAACCAGAGGGTTTTAAGTTTGGGGCTAACCTATTAAACCCTAATAGGTACCACTATTTATTTACCGAAATTAGGATTATTTTTTTATAATATTTAATAAATAAATAAATAAATAAAAATCAAAAGACAAAGAAACTAAGTTTTTACATATTTTATCGTCGCCCCGAAGGTACCTACATACTCGCTAGCCGAGATCAGACAATCATAGTTTTTTCTAAAAACTTTAATGTGTTGGTTCTTTTTATTAAAAATAAATAAATAATTGGTTGAATTTACGTTTTTATTAATCATTTCATTTTTATTTAAAAAATCCTTAGAAGCCTATTTTTTATTCCTAATTATAAAAAAAAAAAAAACCTAAAAACCTAATTTTTGAAAAGTCCCAAAATAAGATTTTTATTTAAAAACAACTAAGTTATAATTTTTTTTATTTTCAAGAAAAACTCTAAAGATTTTATGAAATATGCAATGTTCTACATGATGAATCTTTTATATAGAAAAGATGCTTAAAACATTAAAAAAAAATTCCTAAGTATAGAAAAGATGCATAACCATAGAAAAGATATCTAAACTATAGAAACGATATCTACACTATAAAAAAGATATCTAAACTATAAAAAAAAAAAAAATCTAAGTCATAGACTAAACAATAGAAAATAAACCTAAACAATAGAAAAGATATATAAACTATATAAAAGAAGCCTAAATTATGGAAAAGATATCTAATTATAAAAAAGATGTATAAATCATAAAAAAGATGTTTAAACCATGAAAAAGACATCTAAACTATGAAAAAGATGTCTCATCGTAAAAAAGAAGTCAATTAAAGATTTTTTTTATTTTATGAACATCAAAATGATTTTTTTATCTAGAAAACCCTAACATGCCTAATGCAAATTTTCTAAATTAATATAATATGCAAAAAACGAGATTTTGTAAAATATGAGATTTTATAAAAATGTCATTTTGAAAATATGAAATCTAGAACAAACAAAAATTTAACTTAATACATGTTCACTAGACACTAATGCTATAACTAATTACTAGCAATTAAAGACATAATAAAAATTAAAAAAAGTAGTACAAGTTTTAAAAATAACTGCGCATATACTAAGTGAGATAAAAATAAATAAATAAATAAAACAAGCTATAGACAATAATTAAAAACCACTATTATGTACCTGTAAGGTAAAGCACGCGAAGCTGATGAAAGGGAACAGATTGAATCCCAAGTCCTATCGTGGGCACAACTATAGAATTGGTCTAAGGAGTGGGTTTAAGCGTGTTTTTTTTTTTTTTAACAAAATGTGTAATTGTTCTTTTTTGGCTTGCACCATGCAATCCCTATTTATAAAACTCGAAAACAAATCTTTTGAATCAAATCAAATCGAATCGAATCTAAATTGATAAAGATCCAAAATAGATTCGAATCTTACAAATCTTGATTTTATTAGATTTAACGTTATCATATCAGATTTTTTATTTTTTCAACAACTATTTAGTCAAGATTCCATCAAATTAACTTTTTCGAATTTTTTTCTTTTTTAGTTTTTTTTTCTAACAATTTTCTTTCTTTTTTGTCCTTTTATCATTTTTCAATTTTTTTTTATTTTCTAAATTATGGCCCTAAAAACAAAAATTATAACTACTATAGGCAAAAATTGAATGTCTACAGTTACCCCTCTTTATGGTGAAGTTTGAATAAAACTTTACCACAAAGAAAAAAGTGACACCACTTTTGCCTCGGGACGACTTTATCTTACAGAGCGTTAAGACATTTAACAATGATAAATTTAGAATGAAGAATAACAAGGGTAGCACCCTTGTGAGTTGATAAGAATCCTTAAAAAGAATAATGAGAACTTGGTCCTGCCCCCTACGGGTTAACTAACTAAGGTGGTCAAAGCGTTGTTTGAGCTGGCTAAGACTTAAAAATAAGGAAAACTTGGTCGTATCTTGATGAGCTGACTAACCAAGGCGGTCAAAGCACCCTTTGAGCTGGCTAAGACCTAAAAACAAGAAAAACTTGGTCATGCCCTGATGAGTTGACTAACTAAGACGGTCAAAGCACCTTTTGAGCTAGCTAAGACCTAAAGAATGAAGAAATTTAGTCGTGCCCTAATGAGTTGACTAACCAAGGCGGTTAAAGCGCCTTTTAAGTTGGCTAAGACCTAAAGATAAAGAAACTTAATTGTGCCCTAATGAGTTGACTAACAAAAGCGGTCAAAGTGCTCCTTGAGCTAGCTAAGACCTAAAGAATGAGCTGAGAAAGCTTGGTCGTGCCCTAATGAGCTAACTAACCAAGGCGGTTAAAGCGCCCTTTAAGCTGGCTAAGACCTAAAAGATGAGGAAACATGGTCGTACCCTAATGAACTGACTAACTAAGGCGATCAAAGCACCCTTTGAGCTGGCTAAAACCTAAAAACAAGGAAAACTTGGTCGTGCCCTGATGAGCTGACTAACCAAAGTGGTCAAAACGCCCTTTGAGCTGGCTAAGACTTAAAAATGAGGAAAACTTGGTCGTGCCTTGATGAGCTGACTAACCAAGATGGTCAAAGCGCCTTTACGCTTTGACCGGCTAGGACCTAAAAATGAGGAAACTTGGTCATGCCCTAATGAGCTGACTAACTAAGGCGGTCAAAGCGCCCTTTGAGCTAGCTAAGACCTAAAAATGAGGAAACTTGGTCGTGCCCTAATGAGCTGACTAACCAATGTGGTCAAAGCGCCCTTTAAGCTGGCTAAGACCTGAAAACGAGGAAACTTGGTCGTGCCCTAATGAGATGACTAACTAAGGCGATCAAAGCGCCCTTTGAGCTGGCTAAGACCTAAAGACAAGGAAAACTTGATCGTGCCCCAATGCGCTGACTAACCAAGGTGGTCAAAGCGCCCTTTAAGCTGGCTAAGACCTAAAGAATGAAGAAAACTCGGTCGTGCCCTAATGAGCTGACTCACCAAGGTAGTCAAAGCGCCCTTTAAGTTGGCTAAGACCTAAAGAATGAAGAAAACTTGGTTATGCCCTAATGAGTTGACTAACCAAGGCGGTCAAAGCGCCTTTTGAGCTAGCTAAAACTTGAAGAATGAAGAAAACTTGGTCGTGCCCTAATGAGCTGACTAACCAAGGTAGTCAAAGCACCCTTTGAGCTAGTTAAGACCTAAAGAATGAAGAAAACTTGGTCGTGCCCTAATAAGCTGACTAACCAAGGCGGTCAAAGCGCCTTTTAAGCTGGTTAAGACCTAAAGACAAGGAAAACTTGGTCATGCCCTAATGAGCTGACTAACCAAAGCGGTCAAAGCGCCCTTTGAGCTGGCTAAGACTTGAAGAATGAAGGAAAACTTGGTCGTGCCCTGATGAGCTGACTAACCAAGGCAGTCAAAGCGCCTTTTAAGCTGGCTAAGACCTAAAAATGAGGAAAACTTAGTCATGCCCTGATGAGTTGACTAACCAAGGCAATCAAAGCACCCTTTGAGTTGGCTAAGACCTAAAGAATGAAGGAAAACTTCGTCGTACCCTAATGAGCTGACTAACCAAGGCGGTCAAAGTGCCTTTTGAGCTAGCTAAGACTTAAAGAATGAAGAAAACTTGGTCGTGCCCTAATGAGCTGACTAACTAAGGTAGTCAAAGCACCCTTTGAGCTGGCTAAGACCTAAAAATGAAGGAAAACTTAGTCGTACCCTGATGAGCTGACTAACCAAGGCGGTCAAAGCGGCTTTTGAGTTGACTAAGACCTAAAAATGAGGAAAACTTGGTTTTGCTCTGATGAGCTGATTAACCAAGGCAGTCAAAGCGCCCTTTGAGCTAACTAAGACTTAAAAATGAGGAAAACTTGGTCGTGCCCTAATGAGCTTACTAACCAAGGCTATCAAAACGCCCTTTGAGTTGGCTAAGACCTAAAGATAAAGAAAACTTAGTCGTACCCTGATGAGCTGACTAACCAAGGCGGTCAAAGCACCCTTTGAGCTGGCTATTGGGACTATGTTCTATGAGCTGACTAGATCTTTAAATGAAAATATGAATCTAGATAGCGCTCTATAAGCTGACTAAAGCGTTAAAGAAGATATGGATAAGAACAGTGCTCTATGAGCTAACTATATCCTTGAGAAAAAGGATAAAAGGTAAGCACCCTTCAGACTCGCTTAAACTCTATTGACAGTTGAAAGTAAAACTAAGGAACATAGCCCACTCGAAAAAAACTCTTGATTTGAGAAATTTACAAACAAGGAATTTGGTGAAAACTATTTATAACATGAATTGAAAATTTGGCTACTATGGATGAAGTGGACTGGCAAAATGAATAGAAAAACTTGTAACAAGCCTCCACTTTCTCTCTCTCCATTTTTGTCTTTTCATTTTCTTTTTTCCTTCTTTTTCCTTAAAAGTTTGCTAACGGATACAAATTCCTATTTAAAAGGCAAATGCTATAATCATGTAGGGTATCTCATATCCACCCTAGTTTATAACCTAGACAATGAGCTTCTTAGATAGGCCTTAAACATTCATTTCGTAAGGAAAAGGTAACTCACGATTAGTTTAGTCAAAGAGGACTTCCCTACATACTCTCGGTCTGGATTTCACTCCTAAAGACTCCTGATTATTATTCCAGAAATTATAATCCAATTTGTAAGTGATACGCTCCGATTGATCTGTTAGGTCTTTTTGGGTTCAATATTGTAAATTGACCTTCTGGTCAAATGGTTTCAAAAGAAGTTAATTGAGAGGGCCTATTTTGAAAGAAGTGCTTTCGTCCAACTCGGGGGGTATAAGTCAAGAAACCTTAGGAATGAACTAGATGTGTGCTTACCCCAGTTTCAAAAATAATTTTTATCTTAGATAAATTATTCTTTAAAATTAGAAGAGTTTTGAGAAGGGAGGTAATGTGGGTGGGAAGGTCTTGGATAGAAAGGGTTTATGTTCGTGATTTGGAGTGTGATTTTGAACTGAATATGGAGTTTTTGGTTAGTGGTTGAGAACATGATTCTGAATGAATATAAGGTTTTGTGTTTTTGGTTAGGAATGCGATTCAAAGCCTTATGTTTTTTGAGTAATTGAAGCTTTTTTTTATTGGGGATTTTCTCAAGCTCAATATTTGGGCATTTCTTTATTTTCCTTTTTCCTAATTTTTTGTTTCTTTTTTTTTCCTTTTAATTTTTCATTTCATTTCTTTCCTTTCTCTCCCCAAAAATAACTATCTCTTTTGTCAAGTTTTTGTCTTTAAATGAATCAAGGCCCTAAATCCATAGGTTCAAAGTGCATTGGCTTAGGTAAGGTATGTATGGCCTTTGGGGTATTTGGAAAAATGTTAGATCTTCTTCAAAGAGAACAATTTATCAAAAACAAAAATTATCTTTGAATTGTTATTACTGGGGTAAGCACAAATGATTTTTATCCTTTTCTCCTAATCAATGACTCTAACTTTTGAACTGCCCTACTATAGGGTGGTTATTGACATAGTTTACATCTGAAATGACTCTAAATCAGTCCAATGGGGTTATCAAAGGATAATTGTGTTTGGGATTTGAAAATAAATGCCTAACTTTATTCCAGTCTGCGTATTAAATTCAAAATGGACCTCCTTTAAGGAATGAGTCCAAAATATCCTCACCATAATGTCTCTTAACTCTCAAAGTATTTAAGGGTTAGTGTATAGGATATAGCTTGCCTCTTTTCATTCAAAACTTTTTAAAAGTAAGTTACCAATTCCTTACATAAGGATGAATTGACCTTAAGGTGATGACAGACCTTACTCCCCAATTCTTTGGAACATGCTCCGGTTGTGAAATTTCAAAGACTTAATGCCCTATGCCCTAGACTTATAGATCTTAACGCCCTTAAGCTTCCATATCTGATTTTGGGTTAGATTCTTTAGAGTTCGGATGGGTTGGAACTGATAACTTTTAAAGTGGAAGGGACTAATGAATTGCCCTTTTTGTTTGTATCGGGGATGAAGCTTAGGATAGTGTTTCATGGCTTTGTGTTTTGACTCGGTTTATGGTTGGACTTGATGACTCAAGCCTTGAGTTTATTCAATTATCTTGATGGGCTAGGGCTCGGGTTTGGTCGGTTATTTTCTTAAGCCAAGTGGGTTTATTTAGGTTATCTGCCTTAATAGGCCAAGTAATTGTGTTTGTTTCGAACCCTATAAGGATTTGTAATCGTTAGCAAATTTTTTTCTTTTTCTTTTCTTTCCTTTCCTTCTTTTTTCTTTCTTTTCTCTTTCTTTCTTTTTTTTTTTTAAAAAAAAAAAAAAAAAGAGAGAGAGAGAGGAAAAGTTAGGGCTTTTGTGTTACAAAGACCGAGTGATGGAATTGTAAATGGAGGATTACGGAGGATTGATTTCATAGAATTCTATATACAAGCTTATACAATTTGTCGTTACTGAGGGTTTATTTACAAGCGAGGAATTCTGAAGAATAAAAGACTAAACAAAGAAAATATCTAAATTTTATTTATTCCAAATGAAGAAGGCTATTTGCAAAATATTGAATTTACCTAAAAGAATGAATATTTCTGGTTGGTAGAATACTAAGCACAATGATAACTACCTATTATTTTACAAGTTTGATTCTTTTCGTTTGGCTTCCTTTTTTATTTTTGTTTTCTATTTATTTATATTTATTTATTCCGCGAAGGTTGGGCTCAATTGATGTGGGCCCAAAGTGATAGATTCGAGCCCTAATAAATGTACTAAAGCCCTCACTGTAGTAATATTTATAAGGCTCTTCTATAGGGTACAAGATGAGCCTAATCTTGTTCCTAATGAATTTTTACTCATTTAGGCTGAAAAGTTAGAATCATATCTAAAGTATCTTTTAAGGCCAATGAGATTGGTAGACGTAAATCTGTTTGGAAGCCCCTTGACTTGATCTAGCCATTGTTATGTAAAAAAAAAAATCAAAATTATAATCATCACCTATTCCAAACTTTACATAGAATTATTACAAATTATTTACGGAGAAATATTACAACTACAACTTCACAACTGACCTTGACCATTTAGGTTCGCCACATCATAGGTTCTTATGATTTTTTTTTTTAAAATGTTTTCATGTGATACAATGGGTGGGTCTAAAGGTCCTCAAGTTCTATAATCATCGCGTTTTTTCAAAGCAACGGTTCTATAGTTGCATTTGAACTTGAGTGGGGTAGCCTGATTGGTCCTAAAAGGTGGTTGCCCCATAACATCCGAAACTTACACAATGGCCTCCCTCCTAAGGTCCTAAGATGGCCTGATTCTGATCATATCTACCATGTATTTATGATCTAGAAAAATAGAATAAAAATAAAGTAAACCCCCAAAGCTACCCTACCCCAGTAAATAAACTTCAACAAAAAAAATGTTAGTAAAAAAAAGGTAATAAAATAAAATAACATACCTAAGTTCTTTTTTATTTTTATTATTTCATCTTTTTATTTCAAAAAAAAATAATCTTATTTTCGGTAACTTCTAGTAGCTAGCCCTCTAGTGATCCCCAGTAGAGTCGCCAAATTGTCGAGCCCGATTTTTCGATTTTCTTTTTAAAATTGATTTCCCCATTTCCGATTAATACTAAACCCTAACCCATTTAATATTAATCATCGACTAAAGAAATTGAGAAATTTCAGTTTTTTATTAAAAATAATTTTTGGAGTCGCCACTCAACCGAAGTCGGGAAAAGAAAAAGAAATCGTAATCAATTAGGTTGATTAATTACAATTTGGCTACCGATCTTTGATTTCAATTTAAATGAAGAACCAGAGGGTTTCAAGATCGGGGCTAACCTATTAAACCCTAATGGGAACCACTGTTTATTTATCGAAATTAGAATTATTTTCTTATAATATTTAAAAAATAAATAAATAAATAAAAATCAAAAGAAAAAGAACTTAAGTTTTTATATATTTTATCATCGCCTCGAAGGTACCTACGTACTTGCTAGCCGGGATTAGACGATCGTAATTCTTTCTAAAAACTTTAATGTGTTGATTCTTTTTATAAAAAAATAAATAAATAATTGGTTGAATTTGCGTTTTTATTAACCATTTCATTTTTATTAAGAAAAATCCTTAGAAGCCTAATTTTTATTCCTAATTATAAAAAAAAAAACCTAAAAACCTAATTTTTGAAAATTCCCAAATTAATATTTTTATTTAAAAACAACTAAGTGATAATTTTTTTTTATTTTCAAGAAAAAATCTAAAGATTTTATGAAATATGCAATATTCTACGTGATGAATCTTTTATATAGAAAAGATGCTTAAAACATTAAAAAAAAATTCCTAAGCATAAAAAGATGCTTAACCAAAGAAAAGATATCTAAACTATAGAAAAGATGTCTACACTACAAAAAATATATCTAAAATATGAAAAAAAAAAATTTAAGTTATAGAAAAGATGTATGAATCATAAAAAAGAAACCTAAATAATGAAAAAGATATATAAACTATAGAAAAGAAGCCTAAATTATGGAAAAGATGTCTAATTATAAAAAAGATGTCTAAATCATAAAAAATATGTTCAAACCATGGAAAAGACATCTAAACTATAAAAAACAAGTCTAAACTATGGAAAAGATGTCTCGCAAAAAAAAAAAGAAGTCAATTAAAGTTTTTTTTTTTTTTTATGAACATCAAAATGATTTTTTTATCTAGAAAACCCTAACATGCCTAATGCAAATTTTCTAAATTAATACAATATGTAAAGAATGAGATTTTGTAAAAAATGAAATTTTATAAAAATGTCATTTTGAAAATATGAAATCTAGAAAAAATGAAAATTTAACTTAATACATGTTCACTAGACACTAATGCTATAACTAATTACTAGCAATTAAAGACATGATAAAAATTAAAAAAAGTAGTACAAGTTTTAAAAATAACTGCGCATATACTAAGTGAGATAAAAATAAATAAATAAAACAAGCTATAGATAATAATTAAAAACCACTATTATGTACCTATAAGGTAAAGTACGCAAAGCTGATGAAAGGAAACAGATTGAATCCTAAGTCCTATCGTGGGCACAATTATAGAATTGGTCTAAGGAATGAGTTTGAGCGTGTTTTTTTTTTTTTTAACAAAATGTGTAATTGTTCTTTTTTGGCTCGCACCATCAACCCCTATTTATAAAACTCGAAAACAAATCTTTTGAATAGAATCGAATCGAATCGAATCGAATTTAAATTGATAAAGATCCAAAATAGATTCAAATCTTACAAATCTTGATTTTATTAGATTTAATGTCATTATATCAATTTTTTTTTCAACAACTATTTAGTCAAGATTCCATCAAATTAATTTTTTTGAATTTTTTTCTTTTTTAGTTTTTTTTTTCTAACAATTTTCTATAATTTTTTTGTCTTTTTTTATCATTTTTCAATTTTTTTTTATTTTCTAAATTATGGCCCTAAAAACAAAAATTATAACTACTATAGGCAAAAATCAAGTGTCTACAAGCATGATGCATTTAATAAAGGTACCTTCTGAATAAATGGTCGCTTAGCTTATCTCGAATCCACTAATGGAGGTGAACAGTAGTTGTTCTTAGACTTCAAAGAAGGGTTCACCCTTGTTGTCCTGTTAAGACATTCTGATTGTTTAGTAATACCCCCTCGTACATCTCTACTACCTTGAGACTTGGGCCTTAAGAGTTTAAAAAAGAATTCATAATGATATATAGTAGGAACATGAAGTGCATTACTTACCAACGCAAAGGCATAAGCTCAGAACACATCCAAGCAATTCGTCTAATATATCAGCCATCTAAGGGAAGCAACTCTAGAGCGACTAGTAGAAGGAAAGAATAATTCTCACTTTCCAGGGTGAATCTTCCTAAAGTTATTTAGACATAATGAGTGGCAATAGGATTCAAAACTCTCAGTTGCGATAATCAGGCGAGGCACTCCTTGATCAAAACCAAGTTAAAGCCTAACCCAATGGGGAGAGTATACCATGACTCTTTACTCTAAAAAGTAATCGGTCGAGTCTTTATTGTTAAGAAATGAAGGCAAGCTCCCCAAAATACACCATAAGAGGAACTTGGCTTGAGAATCGAAGATATTTTCTCAATTTTCCACTAAGGTAACCTTACTATCTAAGCCAGCAGGATGAAGTCCATTACTGTCTTCATATGCTACAATTTGCTTGACATAAAGTTGGAATGTAAATTCACCCTCAATGTCAATGAGCTGTAGGAGTAACTAATCAATCAATCCCTTAACCCAGGCCCCCACCCTGGAAAGAGTAAGGCCGAGTTGGTCTTGTACAATAAGAGGACAAAAATTTCTTCAAAACTGCTCGCAAAAGAAAAGTTGAAGAAACACCAGGTCTACATGTGAAATGATCACATATCAACCTTTTAAACGTACGTAAGCATGGTGATACAAGTGTAAGCACTGGTAAAGTGAACCCAAGTAGAAGGGGCTTAGAGCAAATCGCTTACTCTGGGCAATGCGTATAACCAAGAGGAAAAGTCATGGACTAACACCTTCCTCAAGTCCTCCAGGGAATATGAACAAGGAAAGTCAGAACACTATGAAAGCGGAAAGTTCATACCTACAAGAGACGAGAAAGAAAACATATGGGTAAAAGACACAACTACAACACTTAAATTTTAAAAAGGGGGGGGGGGGGGGGGGGGGCGGGGTGGTGTGGGGTTAAAGGACATGAAGATACTCACTCTTTCTTGCAACCTGGGCCTGGAACCTGAGGCCTGTCCTTCCTTCTTTCCTCAAAGAAATATGCAAGCCAAGAAACAAAACATGGCTTCTTCTTCTTAATGCAAATAGCTTACAAAGCACCCATTAGTGATGTTTGAAAACTGTACTCTTTATGAGAGGATTTTGTAGTAGTAAGGTCCGCTTGTTCGAAGTTATGTGGATTCAATAGTACAATTACGTCTTCTAATGTTGGAGTTATCTCCCTCCACGAAGTAATAAACATGTGGGTCTGAACACTCCAACGCAAGATGATTGCCCATCGTACTTCCATTCTACTAGTTTGCGGGAATCGCAATTGAGTAAAAGTAGCAATAGCATAGAGGACTTTAGCTTTCTTCAGTAAAGTCATGTATTTCGACTTCTCTATAATGTATGCTACCTAATCATCCCATCTAGAAGGTAGCTTCTTCAAGAATGAGAATTAGGTATTAGAGACAGGAAGCTCTCTCCTCTCGTTTCTAAAACACAACACTGAATCTCTCCTGATGGTGTCTCTAGAATCAACACAAGGCTCACATTCAATAAACTAGAGACCACCATCAGTGTGAGGTGTTGCATAGGCTTTTCAACACTTGGATTTGTCCCAGAATGTATCTTCAGATATAGTCTCATCCAACCACTTATCCCGAGGACATAGGATGGATGATAGACATTTATCTTGATACACTAGTAAGTCTTTATCTTTGTTGCTTCTATGTTTTGACAAGGATTAGCCTTCATCCTTTTTCTTACAAGAGCACAAAATTAATATATTCTCCAAGTCAAGAAATCAATACTCAACAAGTTGTTTCGACGATAAATGAAGGCTCATTATTTAGCCTCATTAGAGCTATTTTATCCATCTATAGTAATCGTAAGCAAGCAATACTATATATATGAATATATATATATATATCTCCTAGATGAACCATTGGAAGAAAGATGATGAGTTGGAAAGTAAAGTTAAAAGTTTCAAGTTTCAAGGTCGACATTACCAATAAGTTATGTTATACGTTGTTTTGAAATCGATAGTGTTAGAGATGAAGTTGTGTTCTCTAAATGGATAAAGATTCTATATTTAAATCTTTAAATAATAATAATATTGATGGTGAGTGTCTCACTAGAGAAGCGTATGAGGATCTATTTCTTATGTATGTAAAACTTTACATACCATAGTTTATAAGCATCTGGCACCCGAAACTGGAACCAATGCTAGTGTGACAACAGATGATGCAAGAATCGTTTTAGCTTTGATGAAGGGATACAAGTTTAACATAGCTAGACACATATTACGACACATAGTCAAGAAGTTTTAGAATAAAAAAAAATGTATGTTTAGGAGTGTAATGATGAGGTTGCTAGAATGTACAGGACACAGATCTGCTGTAGAAGAATACATGAAAGGTGATAATATCTTCAAAGATGGCTAGATGTTATAAAGATTTATCTCAGAATTATGTGGATGAAAGAGTTATCTTTTTGACTAAGAATAAACAAACCAAATGCTGAATTTGTATTCTATTATGGTTCTTTTCTAGAGGAGATTTATCTTCTTGAATAGAGCCTTGAGATTTATTCCCTTTTTTCTTTTCTTTTTTTTTCCTTTTTTAATAAGGGCTTGTTGTGGTGGGCAACCACCCCAAAGCAATAGGTGGGTCAAATGATCCACTTTTGTAAATGGATTGCGACTCACCATACTTCATATGGTCACATTGGCCACCTCTAGCCTTGAGATGGTTGGTTTAATTTTTTTATTTTTTCTATTTTTTTTTACTTATTTTTCTGGTTTTTTATTAATTATATATATAACTTTGTTACCTTTTTCTTTCAAATTTTGCACATTTTTTCCTTTCTAGTCATTTTTTTAGATACTTTTTTTCATTTTTTAATAATTTTTTATGTTGACGTTCCTTTTTCTTTTTTAATTTGTAGAAAGATTGACATACAAGCAACACATTAGGACCATGTAAGAACTTTGTATCATTTAACTACTGTATTTTAACCACTTACTAAAACGTGGATTCTGTATTTGAACTTTTTAAAATATTGATAATCTATTTCCTAGTAGGAAGGTTGAGGACTTAAAGAGTAATTTGTCCTAAAATTACTCAATTCGTTATAAAGTGATACAAGTAGAGAGTCAAGTTGAAGAAATTACAATTGAAGATTCAAGCTAGTTGTTAATTCATAACTTTTCAATTAATTTAAGGCTAGAAAATCATTATCTTAGGCAAATAAATGCAAATCAAGAAGTTCACATAAGCCAGAAGGAAAGTTAGGTTGACATAATGAAGCAATTCAACTCAATCCGGCTTATAAAAAGAGGATAGGCCAACGCAACTAGATCGTAGTTAGGGATGCAACTAAGATGGGTTTAGAATGGGTTTTGTGAAACCCTAACCTGCCCTTATAAGGCTTAACATTTTTCAAAATCCTATAAAAACTCTACAGAGTTTTATCCTCTATTTTCAAAACCCGACCCTATAGAGACAGGTTTTTATAGGATTCAAAAGACCCAATAAGGGCAAGTTGTTATAAGATTCATATGAAATTAAGTAAAAGATACAATGGAAAAAAGTTAAGTAAGATTAAGATTATATTTACCAATTTATGTAATAATAAAAATTAAGAATTAAATGTGTTGTATAATGTAAAACTTATATAAAATATGCATGTTGTATAAATTAAGAGTAAATATTTTTATTAACATATATTTTTTTTTATCGAGTCGGGTTTCCCATAAGTTTTTTTGTAATTTTAAAATCCGATCTTAAACCCTATAAGATTTTAAATCATATTCTAAAATCCGACCCTAAATCCTATAGGATAATACTCTATAAAGTTTTTATTGTGTTCGATGGACTGGATATCTTTTACCAACCGGTGGCCTGATTATATCCTTAGCTGTCTAGCCGTAGTCAACCTTGGGCGATCGATTAAGGCATCGGCAATCTGGCGATTCAACGAGTATGGATTGTTATTGATCAGGTTTGATTGGATGAGCTCGACCTTTGCTATTTTTTTTCCATGATTTCCTTTATTGGTTGTTTTTAATATGCCTTTATTTCGTAGTTATTTACTTCTTAAAATAACGTATGGTTTCACCTTGGAATAAGTTATTTAATGGCATTTTACTATGCGTTTATTTAGGACATTTGTTTCCACGTTTAGAAGATTGTTATTAAATTCTTTTTATGATTTTGTTTCGTAGTTTATTTCGGTTTGTTATGCCTATAAATAGGCCAAGAATAGAATGAATTATTCAGTTAGTGAATGAAGATTATTGAGTTACGAAAATTTACTGAGTGTGTTGTCTTCTCCTTATTTCAAATTCATTAAATACCTATTTTCTTGTGGCGTTCAAATCTATATCAAGGTTTATAACTGTCATACATGATCTAAAGAAATAGATTTTTGGAAAAAGAAAACAAAAGGTTTAATTTTAAAATTACAATCAATCCAATCGCCTCTTAATTATGTTATTGGGACTGACAATGCCATTCTTCTATCATGTGAAATTGACTTCTATAGGAATATTTATATCTATGCGCAAAAGGAAACAACGTATTAGGTTGATAGGGACTACAATCCAATTCTTTTTTCCTTTTTCCTTATCATATCTTAACCTCGGGTCACATTTTCTGATTTATTGACATATTAATAATTGAATGCGTGTAATGGGACAATGCCCTTGCGCCTTTGTGCCAAACTTACCCTACTAGGAAGTTTATGACATGGCCTTGTTCTACCACGTAATAGCTTCGTCTTCTCCCATCACGCCTGTCCTTGCTATCGATATCCATAATAATAGTTGCGTGTTAATTCGACGAATGCGAAATATGGCAATGGCTATTAGCCAAGATGAGACGTTCGTATCGTCATATCAGGTTTTGTGTATGCACATAAAATGGGAAAGCATATAGGCCAGGCAAAACAAGATCAGTCGGTCAGATATATGTTGTTAATGCAATCAAATCAATCCATTGACGTTTATGTTTGTGGAACACTCACTGCCGCATATAGCTAAGCCTATCATCTGGCTGTACATATACGTATGGAGGTGTGTAAAAGTCCACACTATTGCTTCAATTTTTTTTTTTTTTAGATAAAAGTATATAAAGATATAAAAAATGTTTACACTTCCACAATTTAGTATCTCCACTTTTATATTTTATTATTTAGTACTTCTCTTTTCAATTTGGTTTCTATATGATATCTTCTTAATACGAATTTAATAGCCATTACTTTTCTTCTTCTTTTTTTTACACTTTTAGTATTTATACTTTTGTTTTAATTACATTCTGATACTCGTTCTTTAGTTTTATTACACTATGTTCAATCACGTATTAATTTGTAAAATATTGATTTCTAATTTTTCTCAATCAATAAATTATTTTGATAGCTAATTTTTTTTCTTTTTACTTGGTTGGTCACTAATATATTATGCAAGTGCACCATATCAAATTGCAGCAATAGATTAAGTTCGGGACTTTAACTACTAATATTCACTAGATCTATATTATCTAACCAACAAATTCGAGTTTAAGAAACTTAAAGAATCCAAATTAAATTGCAACAACTACTAAATTGATAACTAATTAATGAATATTAAAGAACTTAAACAAGAAAGTAATAAAAGTATAAATTAATTGAAGATTTAAAAACTGTATCTACATTTTTATTTCTCATAAATCCAACATGTGATTTTCCGTAAAGATCATTTAATTTCTTCTTTAATCTTTCTTGACCAAAAGATTTCTCTACTAAAATTAATCGTTTTTTTAAGCCAATTAACCTTAATTTTAAAATCACCAATTAGAATATTTTTTCGATAACATGACCTAAGATCGTATTATTGCACAACGAATTCTCTACAATATAATTCAAAATTCTAGAAACATCTTGCAAATTATTTCTAATTTTGCAATAATCTTCATCAACTATACCTAAATCTAATTTTATAAGAAATCCCTCAATTTTATTATAAGATATCAAATTCTAGATCATTACCTACAAAAATAATAATCTAAATCATAAAGCATACATAGTTGAATAAAAAAAAGAGTAAAAAATTAATTAGATCTAACAAAAACCTTATCACATGAGTAAATCTAAGTTTCATAAGACTTGGATACCAAAATTCTACTCTCTACACATTATAAAATAGCAATCTTATGTAAAAAAAATATAAAGGAATATAGAAGAGTGAAACATGAAATCAAATAAATCCTAAATCTTGAAATCTTGATGTCATTTACTCTCTTAAGTGTTTTTCTCTTAAAAAATTCTTCAAAGGTCATCTAAAAGTTCTATTGAAAAAAAAAATCCCCCTAAAGAAGCTTTATATAAGAAATAGGAAAAATAAAGTCCATTATAAATGACATAACCATGTCCCTTAGTCATGTAATTCACTGCCCACACGTCTTCTCTCTTCTCTCTTTTTTTTTTATAAAAAAAAAAAATTTGGTGGGTGTGTAACTAGTTGTGAATGCTTAAAAATAGCACCAAATTTAATTACAAACAACACAATAATATCCTTTGATTGTATCAATATTTAAACCTTTATAACTTAATTATTTTAATTTTGAATTGAGTGAAATTTGTTTCTATCCTTTCATTTTTTTGCGTAGATCATTTCAAAACCTAAAAAATAAGATTTTACTCAATTAAATATCATTTTCTAAAAATAAACTTAAAATTCAAAGAAAAATCATGAGAAATCAATATATAAAATATATACAAATAAAAACTCATCAGTAACTTCCATTGTGCATAGCTTTTGCATCCAATATCCGATTTTAGAAAATTTTATAGCGTTGAGAAGCTCATAAAGTGTTCTTTTATTGAAATAAGATATAGTGGTCTTCAACTAAGTAAGATTTAAAACAATTACAACTTACAAACTAATCATTATTTGGCCATAAAACATAAGTTTTCTAACTCATTAATATACTTCCATGTTGTAAATCATTTTGTTATGTCTCCACCAGTTTTCTAGTACTAATTTATAAATTTTTTTATTCCATAACTTACAAACAGGATATTGTATGACTATAAACCTATGATTATTGGAAAGTTCATTTTATAAGCCATTTGAAATCATCCTTTTTCTAAGATGGATTTTCCTAATTCTTTTAAATTGTTTGTTTTTTCTAAAAAAATTATTTTGAATTATAATCATAATAAAATTTTCAAGATTTTACAATAATTATAATATTATAATTTTACAAGCACATTTTGAATTAAAATAATAAAAAAAATACAAAATTGTAGCAAAACTAAAAAATAAAAAATGTGTTTACAAACCATAAAGGTCATTTAAAATAAAATAAATAAATTCATGAAAGTAAAAATAATTGTAATGCGTGAAAAAAATGTAACATTTAGAAGACATTTAAGAACTATGTAGACTATTACCAAAAATAAAAGAAAGACACAAAAAATATAAGAATTATGAAAATAAAATATTAATACAACAAAAGACTAGAGGAATTATAGAACTTTCCTCTAACATTTTTCTCTCTTTTTATCCTGTGGCAATCTATTATTTCCAAAATATAAAAGGTATAAAAACTCATATTAATATATCTAATATATGAATCATTTTCAATTGTATAACTTGAACATTCCAATGATTATATAGTAGCAATCATATGATGTTTAATTGGAAAGTTATGAGATTGTAAAGTTATAAGAATAGTATATAAACGGTTCAAGAAATATAACAAAATATTATAATACATAAAGGCCTTTTACTTTGCAAGTGTGAAGATTCATGTTGCAAGGCCAAATGAAACATGATCTACAAGTTATAACTATTTTAAAATTTTACATAATACTTGTAGTCTCAAAACAATAGATCTTGTTTTCAAATAAAAGTAAATATCAATAGTTTTCCAACAGTATAAGGTTTGCTAATATAAGATACCATAATACTAAAAGAGTAAAAGTTATACACAATTCAAATTACTAGATATAAATAATTTCTTCAATTTTTAAAATAATATATTAATCAAGAAAAACCAAAAATTAATTTTTTTTATAAACTAATAAGTGGATAGATACTAAGGTGCATCAAAACTAAAATACAGATGTGAAAGGATAGGAATTGGACTTATCTTGATTTTATTGATGGAAGATAGAGGAAAAGGAAGGAGAAAACCCTCAAAATAGAGTGTTTTTATGGGGGATTCCGTTATAATTATGTTTAGCAATGCTTTCTTTTTTTCTAAGATCACTAATACTATGAATTTGAAGAGAGAATGAATTAAGATGATGAAAAGTGGGAAGAGGAATTAGAGAGAAAAAAAAAGAAGAAGAAAGGAAATATAAGTTTCTTATTTAAATAAAAAGAGTGGAAGTAAAGGAAAAATTAAAAATGTAGTCTTATATCTCATTATGATAACATAAAGGTTCCTATAGTTTTCTTTTGCCCAAAGAAGTTTCTAAAATTCAAAAGTACATTTTTGTTTTAAGGGACAATAGTATTTTTATTTGAATTTATTCTTATTTGTCTCTATATTTGAGCAAATTTTTCATTCCCATAGAAAAAACTTTCTCAAAAACCATTTCTTCCTAGTTTCTTTCCTTTTCTATATGTTAGAAAAATAAATCTTTCTGTTTGATTTACTCCCTTCTTCTTTCCTTATTCTTCTCTTTAGTCCAATATAGTGTAATTATGTTTGGAATAGAAGAAAGAAATACCAAAGACAAAAAGCGAAGGAAAGAATTAAAAGGAAAAAGATGAAGAGAAAAAATACACATTTTTTTTTTATGTTTAAATAGGAAAAAAGGGAAAGATTGTAGGTAGAAAATTAATTAGATATATATTTCTTAAATTTGTTAAAACACTAAGAAAGAATCCTTGAATTTTAAAAATACTTTTTCATTGAAAAGTTAAGTCATTTTGTTGATTTTCCTCCCCCAACCCTTCCACAATTTTTGTGGATCCTAAAAATGATTTTCTCTCATATATTTGTTTCCTCGTAAATCTATGTTATGTTGGTCCTTTTATTTTATGTTTGAATAACTTATCAAGCACACAATGTAATAAATAAAATAATACCAACACAACAGGTATCTATTATCTATATTATTACAGGTAAGTGCACCCACTTGGTATCTTTAGTCTTTTTTATTATTTTTTTTATTTTTAATTTTACAATAACTCTCTTGTATTAAAGCTTATATTATATTTATAGTAATAGTGATATGATATAACTACAATTTTTAACTAGGTCTAAATAGATATTTTGAGCACGTTTTACCTTTTCCAATACCTATTATCTCTCTCTCCCTAAAATCAATTTAGGAATTTCTCTCTTCTCTTCTCTTCTTAAATTATATATTTTCTTTTTTTCCCATTCATCTATATTATTGAAGTGAATGCCCTACAACACATTGAAAATAACCATTAAAACATATAATATTAAAATCTAACTTAATAAAGGGTAAATCAAGTAACTCATCCATTTTTTCTCTTTCATTTTAATTCCTCTCTCCTACTCTTAATAACATACTCAATTGTCTCTCTTCATTTAATTTCTCTCACATATTCTTAATGACATTCGCAATTCTTAGTTTTCTAAATTAAATGTAACCAATTTTTTTCTCATTGTTTCTCTTCTCACTCTCAAAATAACATTTAAACTTCTATTTAGTTTTAGATTTTTTTTTACAAGTATCTTAAATATCTCCTTCTACTTTATATTAAAATTAAAATCTAGCAAAAGAGAGTGGCTTTTGGTGTATTTTTCTACTTTCTTAAATCATCATTTTATAACATTAATATTTCATATTATTTACTATTTATAATTTTACAGTATTTTATTTAACTAGAGTTATGAAGGTTAATTATCTTAACTCTCTCTTTACATTGAAAATTGTTACTTTTATATATAACATCATTTACATTTATCATTATCATTATTATGTTTGTATTTTTCTTATTATTATTGATTAAAATAATAACAATGTTTATTTTCATTTAATTTAGTAATTATAACAACCCAAAACTTAGAATGCTACAATACACCACATGTCCCTAACTTCTACTGACATGTCAAGTATTTAAGAACTTGTAAGCATCTAAGATCCATAGAATAGTTACATAAAATCTTCCAACTTATAAATAATAATCTATTAATTCACCAATACCAATTCCTCAATCATTAGTAAAAAAGCAACATAAATTCTCATTCAATTCATCTTACACTAAGATGTCACATTACTTGCCTAAATAATGAAAATATGACAACTTGACTAGAGTTCTCACTCTTTACAAGTAACATAAAACACATAACCAATAGGAGTCGCAGGCGACTCCACCCCATACTTGGCAATAAAAATCGAATCTCAGCTCTTGTTAATGCCTATCATCTATTCTATGCGCACTTCACCCGTCCTAGAGTAGAAATCTCCATTCTCTTTTTAATTATAAACTCTGCTGGTACCATCATATATTTCAATAATATCATCATAACATGAACTTGCAGCTAAAAAACAATAACCTCCATAGGATGAACTAATACTCAATACAGAATACCACACGCGTGCGCATGATCATACATGTCTATCAACATAAATACAACAAACAACTGGTTTTAAATCTTGTCACTTAATTCTGCAAATAGCACAGTATCAACGTCTTGAGACTTGAGGTTACTTATAACTCCTGTACATACAATATGTAAATACTACATAGGTATTGGTATTAGGTCCTCCCCAATCACTCGAGTGCTAAAAACCATCTTAGATTTACCTAGGTCATTTCATTGTAAGGCTTCATTGGGGACAATGTTACACAAAGATCACTAGGTGTTTCACCAACACTACTGGACCCTACCAGTGGGCGATCGAAGCTAAGCACATGCAGCAAATAGTTAAGTTCGAATTTCATTTAAGTCCAATTAATGTACACTAATTTAGCACACATAACCAACAAACATGTATCTTGTACTTGGTACTCCTATTTCAATGAGATCTGGCACCACGTGACTCCTAGCACTTAGTCACAAATGCAATACCAAATTTAAAACTTAATTCATTAATCCTTAACTCGACTCAACACTCTTCCACTTTTATTCAACCTTTTGCCTCAACATTCGAGTTTAATTGCACTTTACATATCTTTCCATACACTTTTCAACATATCATAATATTTACACACCAACCCTTGTCCGCACACATACACACACACACACATTTCATGCACACACACATACGTTTGCCTCTCCCTCATCTCACATCCACACACACAGTCACATATACCAAAACACCTATGATTACTCATACATCCATACCTAACACTGACACACAAACCTACAAAACACATATACATGCACATCCTCATGTCGGCTGTACATACACATATATATACAATTCCCATCAAATGCCGTCATCCGATCACAACTGCACCCACTACATAGTATACAAAATTCCATACACACAAAAATCAAAGCCACCATAATGCGCTAAATTTTACTCAAATAACACCCAACGCGTCACATATACGTATATGCTACACCAATAATATAACACTTTCACAAATCGATCACACGATAATTATTCACCACTACCACGTCGACAAATACATCACCTTCTCCTAAAACTTAAAGAAAACCCTAAAAGACATAAATTGACAAAATAAAACAAAGATAAAATGGAAATTTACTTAAGAAACACATAAAGATTGATTCTTTATTGAACCCTATGCTCAATTATCACGAATCTTGATTAAGATTTTAGTATTTGGTTAAGGAAAGTTTTCTATTTGTAGACAAAAAGTAACGTGATGTTTTGGTAAGGAAAAGACATGGGGTTGAGCTATACTTTTATTTGGCATAAAGAATAATAGAAAGTCTGAATCTCTTCCCATAACCATATTTTCCCTGCTATCCCTTATAAATTACAAGACATATCATGTCTTCAAGCATTTATTATATTATTATATTCATTCCATTATTTTATATTTCTAAAATTTATTATTATTATTATTATATAACCTCCCTTTTTTTATCAGGTTTTACAGTATTTTATCTATTAATATCTATATTGATACTAGGAATATTGAACTTAACACCTTCCAAAATATATTTTTACTTGTCATTATTCAATCACTTATACCTAGAGTAACAAAAACTATTTTTCTTTCCACAAGGTTAATTAAGATTTTCGAGAAAAATTTCCTCTTCCCACCTATAACGTTAATGAAGCAATCAACTTATAATTAATATTATTATCAATATAATAAGAAATCATGGGTTAAAATGCTATAACAGCTTCGTCTATTGATGTAAGGCTCTAAAACCGAAGGGTGCTACAATCCACCATGTATTATTACCATTTAGGAACACGTTAATGCTATAAAATCAACCATAATCTCTATAATCACTTGAGAAAAAAAATCTCCAATTATAACAATTAAAAAATGACTCATGAGTGAGTCGTTTCAACCACAAATATGCTCAATAATCGGATCCTAGTCTTTTACAACATACAAAACTAAATCTCCTTTCTTTCCCAACCCAATGATCGTAGTTTCCAAACTTGTCACAAACTTATCAAGTTAACTTGTAGTTGTAAAAATAAAAGAATGAGCTGAAGCCTAGTATGGATATACAAACATATACAAATGCTAAGCCCAAAACATTTACATGCATCTAATGTAACTATATAAGAATATAAGCAAACAGTAATTTAATTTAAGCCAGCATACAATATAGGCATACTCATAATCTTGCCATACCTTGATTTGTTTCCACAAACATAGGTGGATATATAATATAAGTGTTTCTTTAAGTCCTTTACTCTTAGAGTCCAAAGACCAGAAACCTAACATTCTAGTTGTATCATCCTATATACAAGTCTACTGAGAAAACCTCACATATAATCAGCGGTTGCTCCTCTAGAGAACTGCCATTGTGGAGCCTTAGAGCGAGCAGGTCAAGCACAACCAACAATTAAGTTCAATCAAGCTAATTATAGATTAGTCCAATCAAATCCTTTCTAACCTAGCAAACACAACCATACAAATAAGTACCACATACTTGGAATTGCTCCATAACAGCTTAATGAACTCCAAACAACATATCCCGAATCAATAGCTCAAACCTCAACAAGGAAGGAATCCAATAACCATCATGTATCTATTTGAAAATAAGCATATACATTAACCCTCAAATACTCGATAATTAAGTTCTACCTAAAAATTACTTATAAACCTATAAACTTATCCAATCAAAGGTTTCAAAAAAAAAAAATCAAATCCATTCATAAATCAAGAATAGAAATTGAAGATAATATAAATACATAATAAAATAGAGCAAAAAGTTAATATATTTATATAATATAATTTAATTACTTTAAATCATAAAGTACAATATATATATATAAGAAAATATAAAGTGGACACATGATGAGGGTGTCAAAATATATAATTTTACTAATCGATATAGTAATAAAAGAATACATACTTTAATCAGATAATATTATAATTTGTAGAAATATGTAAAGGACATATTAATAATTGAAATCCAAAAACAGACATACTTTATAATTACTACCATATACTTCATAATAATAATCATAATAGAAGTAATATAATGATAATGTTATCAATAATAATTTCAAGGTATAACATAAAAGAATAGAGTCATCATAAGCCAATTTAATAATTAAAATAATACATATATGATATGAGTATCAACATAACTCCATATCTAACATAAACTAGTAATCAAACTCCACAAATAAAAAAAAATAGTAACCAAACTCCATAACTACACATATATACCATAATTTGATATGTGATACAAATTATAATAACAACTTTTATTTAAAATAATAATATAATATACCAAATAATTCAATTTATATAAGAAATCTATTTACTAAAAAAATAATTATTTTCTACAATAATCTAGGAAAATAATAATATTATACTACGTACATGATATCGGAATAAAAAATCACATTATTTCAACTCGTGAAATAAAACACTCATACTAGAACACTAGATAGACACGAATCAATGTCGAATACAAACTTATTAAATACAAAAATATAAAAATTATAACTTGAATAATAATGTACTTAATAATTAACAAAAACTAAATTATTGGGGTAGTTCGAAACAAGTTGAAGCAAGACTAAAACAAAATACCCAGCAACGGAATAGAATTGACTAGGGCTATGAGCTTTGGATTGCGGCGAGTGAGGAATGGGGAGTGGGGTCTAGCTGAGAACATTAAGATAGCGAGAGAAGGAGTTTGGGGGAAAAAGACAAGTAAGACATAAAATGGGTGGGGTTTAGTGTTTATAAATGAGGGAAAATGAATTGGCGGTAAGGAGATAGTGAGCTGATGTATGGTGAGAAAGGGGAAAGAAAGGGGTAGGTCTGGTGAGATAGAAGAATAGCGAAAGAGAAGGAAATGATGAGAGGATGACGAGGGAAAGAGAAGAAGTAATAATGGGATGGAGTCTTGAAACATTGAGAAGAATGGTGAGAACGAGAGAGAGAAAAAGAGCAGGGTGGGAGAGAAATGAAAACAAAATGAGCCGAGAGAGATAAGCAAGGAAAAATTGCAACGAAAATAAATGGGGTAAGGTTGAGAGTAGGGTTTAGGAGTAGAGTCTAAATTATTTTAAAATATTCTAAAATATAAGGTAGGTTTATAATAGAGATAGGAAAATAAAGAATTAGCTCAAAAGAGAATAAATAATATTTATAAAAATAGATTATATATAAAAATATTGCAATATATATAGTTAATAACAATAAAATATTTATACTTTATACGTAAAAAAAAATTTAATCTATTTTTTTAGTATGTAAAATAAGAGTTTTAGAAAAATAAAATCGAAACTTTAAATTAGATTTTTATTCTATAAAATATACTTTAAATCAAGTCTAGATCTACTTGAAGATAAATAAATTGAGAAATTTTCTATTAAAATGCGATCGAAAGCTAAAAGAATTTTTATGACTTAAATAAATTATTATATTAACTTTGAATGGGGTGTTTCAATTGATTACTTATAAAAGCTAAAGTGAATGTTTTTCTCTTTTCATTCATCATCCAACATAAGAGTTAATTATTAAAATATTATCATTAACTTTATTTAATACTTTTTAATTTTCATAATAAATATTGTTAAGTAGTTTTTTTCTTTTTTTATNAAAAAAAAAAAAAAAAAAAAAAAAAAAAAAAAAAAAAAAAAATATTGCAATATATATAGTTAATAACAATAAAATATTTATACTTTATACGTAAAAAAAAATTTAATCTATTTTTTTAGTATGTAAAATAAGAGTTTTAGAAAAATAAAATCGAAACTTTAAATTAGATTTTTATTCTATAAAATATACTTTAAATCAAGTCTAGATCTACTTGAAGATAAATAAATTGAGAAATTTTCTATTAAAATGCGATCGAAAGCTAAAAGAATTTTTATGACTTAAATAAATTATTATATTAACTTTGAATGGGGTGTTTCAATTGATTACTTATAAAAGCTAAAGTGAATGTTTTTCTCTTTTCATTCATCATCCAACATAAGAGTTAATTATTAAAATATTATCATTAACTTTATTTAATACTTTTTAATTTTCATAATAAATATTGTTAAGTAGTTTTTTTCTTTTTTTATTGGCATCACGGGTGTGACACCAGTTAAGTCTTAATTCATCAATCCAACTCTTTGTTATAGGGAAGAGAAATGAATTTTAGAAAGTGATGAGAACAAGGAAAGCAATGGAGGATAACACAATCAAATACATTACCCCTTTTTTCCCTTCAAATTGGATTGATAGAAGGAAAAAGTGATGAAATTTTAACAATAAAATTTCTTTTTAAATTCCTTTTATGTTTTCAAGAAAAACATGATACATTGATAATAGAACAATGAAAGTATTTTTATGTGTTAATTTGAGAAACATTCCCTTGATATTTCTATTTTGCCTTTAGTTCCCTACCCTACCCCCACAAAAAAACAAAAAAAGAAAATTTAATTAGGCTTTAGTCCATCTATTTGAACAATACTGTCCATTACAAAATGACATAATGGTCTCATATGCAGTTCTACATACAATTTCATATGCGAGCTTTATTTTTTTATATGTCACACTTTAATGAAAGGTATTTTTAAAATAGGTGGATTAAGGACTTATTTATCTGTCACTCATTTCTTTCTATCCATAAAATAAAGTTAAATAAAAAAGAAAAACTTTTCTATTATTTTCTTTTTTTTTTTAATTCAATCCAAATATAATTTCTTTGTATTCTGATTCATTCCTTCATCTGAAATATATTATCTTTGTAACTATCTGGTTAAGTAGTGGATTGAAACCTCTATCACCGAGAGGGGAAGAAAACAAAACTATTTTAAAATGAGTGAAGAGGATGGGTAATTAAATGCAGATGGTCGAGAAGTTGAATTTACTGAAATGGCATGCTGTACGGGCACAACAAAGGTACTACCCGAACCAGAAACATAGATAGAGCTAGTCTCTCATCCTCTCTGTAAAAGAGATGGTTAAAAAACAAGGCTGAACCATAAGGCTCAAATCTTGTATTAGTAGTAAATGGAAGAAGGACCAATTTTTGGATAGACAATTGGTATAGAATAGGCCAGTTAAGGAATTTCATTTCAGGTGCTCAGGATTTAACTGTTTTTGACTGTTGGGCTTCAGAGCAACAATGGGATGAAAATAAAATCAGCTTTCCTATATCACAGCTCTTATCCATTCACATCGGGCCACTAATGCTGAATAGATATGTCCAAGATCAAAGAATCCTGGATACAAATATTAGAGTGGTGCCTTCATTAGCAGATATCTATACTCCAATTCAACATCAGGATGCTCCACCATCCCAAAATTCATCCTGGTCTTGGTTATGGAGTTCCATTTGTCCTCAAAAGTTAAAATGTTCATTTGGAGAGCTCTACATTCCTCACTTCCTACTTGCACTGAGCTTATGAAAAGAGGAATAATTAATTCAGGAAACTGCCCTAGATGTGGTTCTACTGATGAATCAATTCAACATGCTTTAAAGGATTGCCCTACTATTCATGACTTCATTCATGTTTGGCAAACTAAACCTTTCGAACAAAATGGAGAGGACAATTCTTTTGGGGTATGGATAAAAGGGAACTCCACAATCAGAAGTATGATCTCAATAAGCTAACCCCACCTAATCAATTCATTTTTGGTATAATGCTATGGAAAATCTGGCATGACAGAAATTCTTGGTTCCATAACCAAGCACCTTGTTCTTCAGATCTAATCCAAGCTGTGAGAGTCATTGCTCATGAGCAATGGGCATTCTTGAAAGAAAGGAAGGAGCTCTACCTATGCGAAAAAATAAATCTTCAACGGACTCCTCCTCAAGCTCCTTTCTGCCACCTCAATACTGGTGGTTCTGTTTTTGCTAATGGTCAAGCCACTATTGTGGCAGTCATAAGGGATCATATAGGGAAGTGGATTTATGGTTTTGCTAAAGAGATTGGATGTGTTGATATTTTATCAACTAAACTTTGGGCCATGTTTTGGGACCTAAAATTTTGCATTGAAGCTAATTTACATTTCATCAGAATTTGTACAGATTCAGTTGCTGCTGCTTTTCTCCTATAAGAGCAGCACAATTATAAGCTTTTCTATCATAATGTTGTTTCTGCTTGCAAGGGAAAGCTCTCCCACCTGCATCAATGGAGGATCGAGCCCATACCCCTTGGGCTAAACCAAGTAGCTGATGTGGATGCAACATCAACAGACTTCTTTTGTTAACTTTATGTTTCATCCTACTTTTTATATTAATTTTTTGCGGCAGGATGTATATAGTTTGGGAATTAGTAAGGAGAGGAAAACTCTTATCAAAAAACCTACTTCAGTTAATTACTCTTTGCTTGGTAACTCTGTCATAGCTTGTAATAGGAGTTAATCTCCTTATTTCATCTCTTTCCACCGAAAAAAAAGGTACTACCCGATGCTATTCACTAACCATTCTCCCATCCGCTGAAATGAATAAGCCCTACGGTCCAATACCAGTGCTAGCAATCGTAGAGCCCAATTTTTCATTTATTAAATATTAGCCGACGACCATCCATATTGCATCTACAAAAAATATAAAAAGTTTGAACAAAAAATATAAAAGAATATTAATAATATGTATTAATAAAATCAAAATTATAATAAATTTTTTAAGGAAAAAAAATCTTTACAAGTATTGTGGAAAGGAAAAAAAATAATATAAAAAATAAAAACAAATTCCAAAAATATGACAAATTGGAAAATCATTCCACTCATACAATAATTGAAATCCTCTCTTGAAGAAAAGATTTTAATTTAAACCAAAATCACCTCTTGAAGAGGTGAAAGAGGATTTCACTTTAATAGGAATAAAATTGCCTTTTAGTGAATAAAAATTAAAAAAAAAAAAGAAGAACTTTTTTCTTCTTCGCATATATAAAGAGAGAGAATGATAGACCTAGGCCTATTTGCAATATTTTTGCGAAATAGATGTCCAGAAGTACTGTACAAGCTGCTACAATCTCAAATCTAGAGTTGATTTGAGAAAAAAACTTGACCTTTTAGGAGGGATCGTGCATGGGTTTCGACATTTTAGCGAGAGAGGATTTCTATTCAAATGAGATGAGGAAGAAGAAGATTGTAGTGGGTGAATTTATAGATGTCAAAATTACCTCTTTAAAAAGGTAATTTTACCATTAGTAGGATTATTTTCCAATTCGTCATATTTTTGGAATTTTTTAATTTTTATATTATTTTTTCCTTGTTCCTATAAATATTGGTGAAATAAAAAGTACAATAAATTTTTCCAATAACAGCAATGTTAAACAAATAAAATAATAAATAAATAAAAAAATAATAACCATAGAAATAAGTGTGATAAAAAATAATAATGATATAATTAGACATGGCGATTAAGAATTATTCTGAGATAGATTCAATTTTTTTTAGTAATTATCATATGAATATATTTATTAGTTATAAACTATATGATATCAAATTATTAGTTATTAGCATTTGAAAAAAGGTTTTTTCTTTAATATAATAAATTGAATACTAATGCAAACTTTATTTTCTATTTTATCTGATTAACGTTCTTAATCAGTTTCAAAATTAGAATACACACATCTTTGCAATCAATAACGTGTAACTCCTACTTAAAAAAAAAAAGAAAAGAAAAAAGAAAAAAAATGGAATATACATGTTGGTATATATATATATATATAAAACTTATGACACGACGATAATGTAATGGTTTTTTCACTACCTATAAAACCGAAGGCTTTCGTGCCAACCATAACGTTGCGATTCACATCAACATAATACTTCCTCTTCCTCACACCAGCTCTCCCTCCCTTTCTCCTTCTTCTCTTTTCTTTACTTACAATAAGTGAAGACTTTAACGCTTGTAGCTCTTTCCATCCATTCACTGGCAGCATTCTATATATCAAGCAAAGGTACTTAAACATCCGGTCCATCTCCAAATCATTCAATCTTATGCACTCAGGTTTGGTGTTTTTGGGATAAATGTGCTACAAGTGTATATACTTTCAACTTTTGATAATTACTTGTTTAGTTTACAAAATTACCAATCAAATTATCAGCACTAAATTGTAAAAAACAAAACAAAAACTTCACTACTATGTTATAAGAAAAAATTAAAAATATAAAACAGATAGCCACATATATAACATAAAATTAAAAATATAAAACAGATAGCCACATATACCATGTATATGAATATATATATATATATGTGTGTGTGTGTATGTGTTTGTTAAAGCACATATGATTCCATATTTTAAATGAAAATTGATGCTGGGAAACCTTGGCAATGGGACACGTGCTTAAAACTGCCATGGGTTAAAACTCTTTTGCCTACGGATACATCATGCAGATTAGTAATTACGGACTGTATGTTTTTCACATAGGTTGTCTTTTCTTGTTTCTTTTGTTCAATTCAAGAAAAAAAGGATAATTAACTGACAATAACGTCGCCAACATATAGAGAAATCAAAACAAGATACTAATAATAATGTGGAAGTTGAAGATAGCAGAAGGAGGAGCATGGCTGACAACAGTAAATAATCACATTGGGAGGCGACAGCACTGGGAGTTCGATCCTAATGCTGGGACACCTGAAGAACGTGCTCAAGTCGAAAAAGCTCGTGACGACTTCAAGAAGAACCGATTTCGATTTAAACAAAGCTCTGACCTCCTTGTGAGAATGCAGGTATTCGATCTCTCGCTCTCTCTCTCTCTCTCATGAGTGCTCTAGCAACAATGGTTTTTTTAAAGAAGGAGCAAAGAAAGATGATTAAGCACATAAAGATAGATAATCATCCAAAAGAGAGAAAAAAAAAAGGTAAATGTCTAGCTAAATTTAGAAACTTTTGGATAAAATCGCTAGATTGATTAGATTATTCACTATCCCACCCTAAGTAATGAGGTGACCGTCATCTTTATCATCACATTCCACACATCCCGAGTCACTTAATTTGGGGGTGGTGAACCTAAGTCCCTCTCGGATTCCCACGCACCATGATGTAGAAATAATAGCCCTCGAATTTGCAGACGTCCAGCATTATGTGTCAGGTTTTAATTAATTTGTCTGGTTATGGCTAATCAATCAAGTAACTCGCACTCATCAGCATTTAATTCAGAACACAAAAAATCATTTCAAATATCCACCAACGTCGTAATAGAGATATACAAGTTAAATATGTAAATTTAGTCCGATTTATTTTGAATTAGGGATTAAATAAATCTGAATTCATTAAACCTTTTTAAATTTGTAAAAAAAAAAAAACTTAATCTTAATTCATTTTTAAAATAGGTTAAATGAATTAGCTTTCGAAGAAAAAAGTATAAGCATATTAAATAAACTAATCTAAATAAGGTTATTTTAGTCCGTACATTAAATGGATTAAATTTATTTAATCTGTTTTTTAACCCGATTAAAAATTTAGTATTAATCTACTTTCCAAACGAGTTAAATAAATCAATTTATGGAATTAAAACTCATTTATATACATATAATATAACAATTTAAACTTTTACCTTTCGTTCACCCACTAATCTTAACTTGTTGGCATCCTTGATCCTACGTATATACTCTAAAATATTTTGCTAGAAAACTTATTTATATATGTACATGTATATATACTCTCACGTCATAGTCTAAATAAAAATGCATTTTTAGGAAGAACTTATTTATATACATATTTAAAATATTTTCGAGAGTGCATATTTATATACATGATAAGTGGAGTGTCGATAAAGAATCTATTGTACCAAATAAAGTGAGTATAAATAGTCACTACTTATATATTTATTATTAATTTAATAACTACTTTTATTATTTCTTTTAAAAATATGAAGGGGGATCGGAACATAATAAAAATCCTAGTGCTGTCTTTGACGTCCTTTCACTATTGAGTTGTTGCAGAACTCATTGACGTGTCCTTTCCCTGTTGTTTAAGTGTATAGCCGCTTGGAAACTCGTAAGATCAAGTCTTGCTCCAAGAACACTATAATTCTAATAACTCCAAATCGTGAAATATTTATGCCCTTTGTCGACGATCTAAAACCGGTTAAACCTTTATGTATCAACGACTTAGGAAACAATATATTGTAGACAACTTGGTTATTAGCATCAAATTGAGCGATTTCAAAATTTTGTATCAAGAATGAACTTTTCAATTTCACTCCTTATTCTACAGATAATAAGATCCGAAATTTCTCGACAAAATTAATCTATAAATACAGATCTCTTGAATATATAGTCTACAAAAACCATTAATTCCAAATAGATCAATTACCTTGATCTCGGAAATTTGCAATCCCCTCGTTCTCATAGGCAGAAGCAGAACACATAATTACCTCCAATGTCCAAAATTATATCCTTGCAATTGAAAACATACTAGGCTCAAATCTTATCGGAATAACAATTAGCTTACTTGATAATTCCTAATTCTTTTGCAGATTAGATTTAGATCTAACGTAATGGTGATACAATTTATAAGAAGCCAAGGCCTAACCCAAACTGTTTACAATATCCTGATCGCAAGCAACCGATTCTTTTGAAGTTTTTATTTGTTAAGCTTAGGATTTTGATTAAGGTCCATAATCACTTATAATGCGGCATTGACTGTTGGATCATCTGCAATTATAATTAAAATTTAATAGTTATGCACTAATTGTGTAATTAGAAATAAGAGCTCAAATTACTTATATATCCCTTATTTCGAAATCAGCTGTTGGTATATTCCAGGTACGTTCTTCTTCTTTCCGAAGTAGGATTTCTTAATTTAAACAAAATTATAATGCATCTTTTGAAGGAGAATCCATGCAGATCAATAACAGAAGCAGTCAAGGTGAAAGAGACGGAAGAAATAACCGAGCAAGCAGTCAAAATTACGTTAAGAAGGGTTATAAGTTTCTTTTGGTCTATTCAAGCCCATGATGGCCACTGGCCTGCTGAGAATGTTGGGCCCTTGTTTTTCCTTCCTCCTTCGGTACACCTTAAATACACTTCATTTTTATGAAAATTAAACAATTCCTCTTCATTTGAATAATTCAATCGATTACATATATATATATATATATTACATTAGAAAAAAGTTATGGGTGCCTCGGTAAAAAGGATAAATGAAAAGTATTTGTAGAAGAGGGAATCCGACTATAATAGTCACATGCATGCAATGTAATTCTCGCGCCAAACATGATCTTAGAGGAGTGACATATACTAACTCGTGGAAACAATAGGAAGAGAAGGAGAGAGGAAAAATATATATCTTAGGAGGTTCAACACACAAAGGGAGGCTAAACTAGTTGTATTGCCGAAGGGGGGTAAGCTCTTAGTCTAAAAAAGCGCTTGGAGTAGATTTGAGCATGTTGAGGTATTTGGGTTGGGGCATCTAGTGCTTATACCTAAAAAGGCCTATCTACACTAACTATTACCAAATGGAGGGGAAATACCAAGTTAACCCTATCAAAATCAATTTATTCAATACTAAAATGTGAACTTTCCTACCGCTTTTTATCAATTATTTAAAGAGACATATAAAAATTATAAGAAAGAAGCATTTATAATTAACATGAAATTGTGAAAATTGATAAAATGGAAAGCAATGTTAATAATTCTAAACACGTAAGACTGTAAATGAATCGAACTAATTGCAAGCCTCTTAAGCTCACCTTACTCTTAAGCTTAGCTTAGCTCAAGCTTGCTTCATGAACGAGTTGAGCATTGGCTCACAATAAAGCCTGTTTATGTAAATGAGCCTAACTTGAGCTTATGTTAAGGCTCACAAGCCAGCTCATGAGTAAACTTATTTATATTAGTAATGAGCCAGTTCACAAACAAGCTTATAAATAGGCCTAAGACTTGATATATTATATTAAAAATCATATTACATAAAATATATATAATGTAAGAATAAGAATAATATAATTATATATATATTAATTTTCATTTTAAGAATTTTTTAATCAATTTTAAATTTCAATTCAAACCTGAGCTCAAGTTTAGGTTCATTTTATTAGGTTTTATAGATAAAAAAGAACACAACAAAAATAAATTAATACTTTAAAACCTACTCTAAAATTCATGTGTAACATGCAATAAAAATAGGAGAAATTTCACAGGATTGCCTTAAACTTTGACTTTGGTGTGGATTACTCCCTAAACTTCTAAAGTGTAGTTTTTGGTCTCTAAACTTTCATAAATTAACAAATAATTCTATAAATCGAATTAACCCCTTAAACATTTATTTTGGTGTATAAACACCGCCCTCCCCCCCCCAACAAAACTATATATATACTAAAATTAAAGTTTATAGGGTATTTACTGAAAAACACTAAGCTAAACTTGGGTGGGGGGTGAATTGAGTTCTAAGACAATATGGAATTTTTTTTTTATATTTCCAATTAAATGCAATAATAAGGGTGATGAAAACAACAATAAAAATATAATAAGTATAGAAATTAAAGGAGATAAAGATAGAGAAATTCAAGCCCAGATTTAACGTGAAATTCAAACTGTTCCTTAGTCTTTACTAACTTATAATGCCTCTAACCAAGAACTTCACACTACTTTATTAATTTCTCAACTCAATGTTCCAAAAGCTACACAAGCTAGCTTACACTTTCATGCATGAAAGATTACTTTGTATCTTATATCACACAATTGACTAATACTAAGTAAATTATGTTTTAAATTATCAACGAGTAACACATGCTTAATAGTAAGATTATTATTAATGCAAATGTTACCTTCACCAATAATATGAGCTTTTCAATTGTCTCCAAAAGTGATGTTTCCTCCATCCTTCAAGTTTATAGATGTAAACGTAGATTTGTCTCCCGTCATGGTGTCTAGAGCAACTATTATCTAAGATCTATTTGTTGTTATGCCTTAAAGGGCTCTACAAAACAAACAGTTATTTCCTTGGTACTTACTTTAGTTTAGGTCATTTAAGGTTAGTGGTTGTAATGTAAGTTTATCCCTTGGAGACCTAAACCATTTTACTTTTGTTATATAAGTAGAGATTGCGACATAATGCACATGTATGCGCAATATGATCATACCTTCCAAAATAGTTACAAGTTTTATTTAATCATATTCTCTTTAATATAACTTATTCGAATTTTGTCTAAGCCTAACCTTTGTGTTCCAAGGATTTTATCCAAATTCTTTTCTCCATCTATAAATTTTGCCATTATTTTTCTTAAATCATCTAAGCTAGATCTCACGATTGAGTTTTCAATTTCAAGACAACTTAGTTTGTCAATCACACCTTCATCATTTTTTGCTTCAAGTTTTAGTTCTTTCATTTTCCTTTCAAAATTCTCGTTGGCTTATTTTAATTTACTATTTCCATCCATCAATTCACTAAACTCTACATTTTCTTTTGTCAATTTGTTATTTTCAATTTTCAAGTATTCATTATCTTTTTCTAATTATTCTTTTGCATCAACTATTTTATTGTATTCACTTTTGATAATATCAAACTCATCATCTACTTCACTCATCATTTGCTTCAAGACTTTATTGTTCTTTTGTACTTTTATGAATTCTTTCAATAACACATCATACATACTCCTAAGTTCATCAAAGGAAGAGTCATGTGAAGAAAAGCATACCTCATCATTGAGAGTCCTGAAGCAAGTTTCATTGTCGAAGTCGCTAGAATCCCCATTATTTCAAGTAGCTATCATAACTTTTTCTTTTTACTCTTTATTGGCCTTCTTAAGCAATGGATAATATTGTTGAATATGTCTTGGCTTTTAATAATTGTAGCATTTGATGACTTCTCTCTTTTCCTTCTTAAATTTAGAAAGTGATCCGTATCCATCCTTATCTCTCTTGATCTTTTTATTAAATTTTATAAACTTTTCAAACTCCTTTGCTAATATCACAACCTCATCATCGTCTTCACTTAAGTTTTCCTCCATGACTTTTAGAGAAAATGTTTTCTTCATAAAATCATTTCCTTGTCTTTTTACCATCTCATGTGTCTTAAGTATTCTAAAGAGTTGCTCTTTTGATATTTCATTGAAATCATGAGCTTCCTCAATAGCGGTTTTCTTAGCAAAGATCTAAGAATTTTGGAATTTATCTCAAGATTAGTAAACGTCTTTCCAAGAACACTTAAGGGATTAATGATATTAATAAACCTATCATGTATCTCATCGATTATTTCATTTGGATCCATTCTAAAGTTTTTAAATTATCCACATAATAAGTTTATTTTTGTATCTCTTACTATACTAGTTCATTCATATGTGCTTTGTAATTCATCTCATATTCCCTTTATACTTTTCCATATACATTTTCTATTGAAATTATTTTCATTTATGGTACAATGCAAAATATTCATAGCGACTTCATTTAAATTAAGTAATTTCCAATCATCATTCAAGTAATCTTTTTCTTTTTCTCCTTCTATCTTAAATAATCCTTAGTTAACTACATACCATAATAGTCTATTTTGTGCTTTCAAGAATATAGACATCCTATATTTCCAATATGGACATCCTATATGTTGCTACCGGTTAAGAGATGAGGCCTATTAATTGCTTGCCCTTTTAAAAAGCCTAACGCATTAGATGCCATAATCTTTAGTATAATATGCGATTAAGTAAGTGATTAGAGACTAACTTTGATACCAATTGAATAACACTAAGCTAAACTCAAAAAGAGGGATGAATTGAGTTCCAAGACAATATGCAATTCTTTTTCAATATTTATAATTAAATGCAATAACAAGGGTGATCAAAACAACAATAAAACTATAATAAGTATAAAAATTAAAGGAGATAAGGATAGAGAAATTTAAGCCCAAATTTAACGTGGAGTTCAGATCACCCCTTGATCTCCACAAACTCACAATGCTTCCAACTGAAAACTTCACACCACTTTATTAATTTCTAAATTCAATGCTCCAAAAGCTACATAAGCTTATACAATCTTTTTTACATACAACTAACTCAAGTATAACACTTTTCTCTCAAGATTGCAAATGTAAGGACTTTCAAGCACTATAATGAGGTCTTTTTTTGTTTGATTGCAAATAAGTGTACGAGAGACAAATGAGAAGTAAATAAGCTAAAAAATATGAGAAAAGATCTTTTAATTATAGTAAAATATCATATCTTATTCCCTTTGCTTGGGTTATTGAGTATTTATATCAACTCATTGAATTCTTCCTATTATCATGCATTAAATACTCCGATGACTACTTGGATCAATGGTACCTTACCCTTACCAGCATGCTGGTACCTTGCCTTTACTGGCAAGCCAGTAATAAATTGCATTACGAGTATGAATACTGATATGCCGACTCCTTTAAGCAAATGAGCTTTTCTTTGTGTTTTTTTTAAGGCTTTACATCGTCAGATTGGTTCTTCCTTAAGCGATCATGCTAGTAGGTTAAATATCATTTGTAAATACTTTTGACAACCAATAAACAAATATACTTTACAATCTAATTTTAAGATCATTTGATCACTACTCAAAGGATTAAATTTCTTATAGAAATAATTGATATAATTAATTATTAAGTAAATTAATCAATCTTATTCAATTATTTTAATATGGTCAAATTGAACTTAGTTTAAATATTCACTTTTGTTTTGTTCTCATCAAAATCAATTAATGAACATTAGATTCAACATTTACACACTAAAATCAACGTTAAAAGGGGCTATAGAAGTTATTTACCAATTTATAAAAGTTTTTTAAACCAAAAACCAGACTTTAAAAGTTTAGGGAAGTAATTTGTACCAAAATCAAAGTTTAGGAAGGGTTATTTATATTTTTCCCATAAAAATATCTATATCAATAAAATATTATAAAATTACCTCTCTTTTTAATGAAAATACCATCTCCCAGTAAGGATGGAGTTTAATTGTGATTTGAATTCAATTTATTATTTTCAAATAAGTTTACCATAAGGACTCCAAATGTAGTCCCTTTAATGGTATCCACACACGTTAATAAGAATAAATTCCAATCATTTATATTACTAGCATAGTTTCAAAATTACAACTCTATCTATGCGATTTTATGAGTTTACAATTTTAAAAAACTCTTTCAAATTATCTGGTGTATAAAATTTTTTTTATGTAAAAACTTACGTTTTTAACCGAGTTTACATGTAAACCTGATAAAAACTAACTTTTTTTATCAAGTTTACCAATTCTATATATCTAAGTTGAATATGTTAAAAAATGAAAAAATACAATTAAACTTTTATAAGCCAACAACTATTAAGGCATTACATCATCTTCTCTATCCTATTTTAGCTTTTTTTCCCTCTTCCTTAACCTCTTAGTCCCTTATTTTATATTTATAACATTCATCTAAGTTTTAGTTCTAATAATAAAAATTACAAGGAAAACTATGTACTTCAGTTTATACCATTAATAATTTAAAATGAATTAAAATGTTTGGTTTTCTTTAATTCAATACTTTTTTTAAAAAAATGGAAAAAGTTTAGTTTCAACTTTATTTATCATTCTTCTATACATATTAAATTATATATTTTTCAAGAACTTTTTTAATGAAAAAGAACTCAATTTCTTCATTTTTTTTATTTCCATCATTTATTTCAAGTTTTGAATAATTATTATGAGTATATTCACAGTTTTTAAAGCTATTTTAGTAGAAACTTACATTATTATATTTTGATTTTATATTTTGATTTACTAACTCTCTAGTAATTTTAGGTAGAATCACGAGTTTGACAATCTTGATTACTAAATAACTCGAATTAGAATTAAAAAATCTAGGAAGTAAAAAGTTCTATTTCCTTTTATTTCCCTTCACTGATACATATATATATATATATGTGTGTGTGTATGTGTGTGTGTGAATAGAAAATCATAGAACTCTTTTATTTGCCCTTGTACCTTTATAAGATTAACTAAAATTAATGAAAAAGACTTTTCATTCCACGAGCCTTTTAATTTCTACAACTTTTCAATTGCATAAAAATTGAATATCTTTTAATTGCCATGAACATTTCAATAACAATTGAATATTAAATTAATAAATTCCATCTACTTTAACACAAAAAAGTAATAATAAAATACATAACCTTTAAAAAGCACTTGACTACAAAAACATTCTATACAAAACAGTAAACTACTTCCAATTTATTATTTCTTCCAAATCAATTTATTCTAACTGTAAAATAAATATTGACAAATTTGTTGAATATTTTATTTCCGTTAATTGTGCTATAGTGTGTGACCCTCTAGATTTCTATATACAAAAGTAGTATCTATTTAAACACAAACCATGGTAACTAATTATTAGTCATTTAATATAATAAAAAAGTTATGAATGAGAAATTACTATGAACCAATTACTATGTAATTAAATCTCTTCATCAAATAATATCTCGATAAAATCATTTTATGTGATGTTATTAATGTTTAATTGTTTTACTTGGTTTATGAGATAAAATAGAATAAATAAAACTTACCATTGCCACGGGCTTACAAGTTACTATTATTTTAATCTAGCAACCTTGGGCATCGACTTCTTAATTTAAGAAAGTAACAAATTCTATCTTGACTCATCACTCCTTCTTTATATTTCATTTTGTAATCAATAACAGTATTATTTACAATTCAAATAAAGATTGCATTTAATGGCATCAAAGTATGACATTCTATATATAGGATATACGAAGGTTTCAAGTTTAGGAATTATTTATGCTCGTTCATTTAGAGGAAAGACCAATTATATTAAACATGTATTGTATTTTGAGCATCAACTTGTATAACTCAAATATCTTTTTCTTAATCTAGTAAGAATGATTTTTATTATACAACGTGCTAATCTAAATGTCTATGTCTTCAAAAGTCCATATTTATATACTACTTATTTATATAATTAATGTTAAAAAATACTTTTATCATTTCTTTGAAAATATGAAGGAGGATAATAACATTATAAAATTCCAAGTGTTGTCTTTGATGTCCTTTCACTTTTGAGTTGTTGCAAAAATCTTTAATGTGTCCTTTTATTGTTGTTTTAGGTGTATAGCAGCTTGGAAACTCACAAGATCAATACTTGCTCCAGGAACACTATAATTATGGGGAAAACTCTACAATTCAGTCACTTTTAAGAGACAATTTGGTAATTCACATCAACTTGCTTGATTGCAAAATTTTGCTTCAATAACGACCTTTTCGATTTCCCTTCTTATTCTACAGTCAGTAAGATCCAGAATTTCTCAAAAAAAAAAAAAAAATTGATCAATAAATACAGATCTCCTAGACATCTAATCTGAAAAAAGAAAACCATTATTTACAAATAGATCGATTACCTAAATATCGGAAATTTGCAATCCCCTTATTCTTATAGGCAGATCGCACAATCCGTCAATCCCCTCTGGTATCTGTAATTGAATCCTTGCAATTGAACATATATCAAGCTCAATTCTTACTGGAATACACAATTAGCTTACTCCAGGACTCACCGCGATAATTCGTTATTCTTTGATGAGAATGGCACCACTAGTTATTGCAAATTCCTTACAAAATGGATTTTAACAAATCAAGATCTATGATTAGATTTAACGTACATTGTGATAAATTTATAAAAAGCAGGGGCCTTAGGCAAACCACAATTTTGCAATACTCCGGATATTCTCGTTGTAAGCGATTGATTCTTCTGATTTCAACATAGGAGGCTCACCTAAAGCTAGAGTTCATTAGGACTCTCTTTGATGTTTTTATTCGTTAAGCTTAGGATTTTCATTGAGGTCCGTAATCGGTTACTATGGGGGAGTGACTATTGGATCATCTGCAATTCTAATTAAAATTTAACAGTTATGTACAAATTGAAGAATTAAAAATAAGAGCTCCAATTACTTATGTATCCCTTATTTTCGAATCAGCTACTCGGTTGTTCTAGGTACATTCTTCTTCTTTTGAAGTTCAAACATATGAAGCAATTAAGGTTAAAGAGACGGAAGAAATAACAGAGCAAGCAGTTAAAACTACAATAAGAAGGGCTATAAGTTTCTTCTCATCCATCCAAGCCCATGATGGCCATTGCCCTGCTGAGAATGCTGGGCCTTTGTTTTTCCTTCCTCCTTGGATACAATTCATTTTATCACACTTAACTAATTACATTTTTATTTTGATACATATATTTATTAGGTGTATTAGAAAATATTTATGGGTGCCTTATTAAAAAGGATAAATGAAAAGTATCTCTTGATGAGGGAATTCAGATGTAATGATCACATGTATGTAACATAAGTGTCACGCTTGGCATAACCTTAGAGGACTAACGAGTACTAACGCATGGAGATAACATAGAGAGAAGAAAAGAGGAGAAACAAATGGTCTTAAGAAGTTCAAACATATAAAGTAACAAATGGATGAGTTTATCGATCCTACTATTCTTAACGATAAAGCAGTGTGCTTTTCATTTTGAACCTTGCTTGATCTTTTAGAGTAGCAATTTGACAATAAGACATGACATCCTTTCTCTTACCTTTGAATTGCATTGTTTTATAAAAAAGGAGGATGATATCCTATGCTAAGAATCGACGAGAGTGGATCTCAACTGACCAAAGGAATGAAAAGTAAATAAGAGTCAATAACTTTGCAAAACCTGTACACTAATTCTACATATATGACATACTATAGAATCACACATGGACTAACTAGCTTACTAAATATAACTCACTATACTTAGCTAGATGGGATGCTTCTCACAATCTTTATTAAAAGGATTGATAAAAGCTAAGAGTAAAATAAATTTGTAATAAACAAGCACAAATTATAGAGGAAAAGGAATTTTACTAATAATGTCCTATTTGCAACTTACTTACAACTGGATATTTATACCCAATTATTTTAGGGCGACTTACACGATTAGGACAGTTACTAAAATGGGAATCTTACCCAAAATTGAAAAGTACTAAAAGAATATACAGGGCAAAGGGGGTAAATAATATACAATGGGGAATATTCGGGTTGCATCTATACAGATATGGATGTCAGAGGAGACGTGTCATATACATTTTCAATAAATAACAGGTAATATACTTAAAATTTAAAAATTTTATATTCTCTTATTTTATTACTTATTTTCTTAAATGCAAACTTATGGAATCACTTTTACTACTAATTCTATCTTTTATCGTAAAATTTAGGTGTTTGATTACGCTAAATTCTTCGAGTCAAACATCAAGTAGCTGATTGTAGGTCTTATAATACTTTTTTGAAAAGTTAAGGTTAGACCTCATCCATAAATAATAGAAGAGATCAAATCTTGTAGTTGCAATTACATAGTAATAACATCTATTCTTGCAGACATGGTGGGCACAACGCCTACTCTGCTACATTATTCATGAGATTGAAATGATCTCAACTATGTAGCAAGTTAGAGTGATCTCACATGAATGTTTGGAGAGATTTTTTAAATCTTCTAGAAAAGTTTCGATAATAACAAACCATTCCTATGGTTATTCGGTAGAAGAAGCAAAAGTTGTGTATGGAAATAAAATTAGAAGTGGACTTTTGAAGGTATAGACATATAGTAGAAGAAGAATCAATAACGCAAAATCAGATGAACAAGAAGAAGATAAACTAATCAAAGTTTGAGAAACAGTCAAAACAAAGATGCGATTAAACATGAAGAAGTCTTCAAGGCAGAAGATTCAAATTAGAAGAATGAATAGTCATAAGCAAAACAAAAAAGAAAAGTCTTGAAGAAGAAAGAATTAAGTTAGAAATGCGGACAAGCAAAAGTTCAAAAGGAAAAAAAGAAGTCAGATCTAAAACTTTCGAGAAGACTATGATGAGAATTACCAGATCAGAAAATGGAACCACAGCTTAGGATCATGTCAAAAGAAGTATAATCAGAAGTTTTGAAGACTATTAGAAGCAAGAAACTATTCAAAAGAAAACAAGAAACAATCAGAAGTAAAATAATAGTAAACTATCAGTTGAAGGCCTAGCATTGCAAAATGGATATATTTGAGTAATATATCTATTCATATCATTTAAACAATTCAATGGGGGGTAAAGGTAGAAATTACATGCTCAACAACGGACAAATGAGGACAATTTAGACAAGTCCAAAATTTGTAGGAAGATTAAGAAAAGTCAAGACCAATATATAAGGAAGCTAAATATTCAAAAGCCGAATGAATTCTAAGCTGAAGGAAAGTTTTCAAATCAATAGCTGCGTGATGATTGCAATCAAACATTAATTCCTTACCTAGATCAATCCGAACATAGGAGATAAAACAATATAAATGACTAATTTTGAAGATCAATAAACAACAACAAAAGTACCTATGAACAAGAGAACGAATGAATAGAGGAATTTCAAAAAGGAAGAGCATCTTAGAGATAAAAGTATTACTATTCTATTGTGATAGAGAAATTGAATGTGAATATATAGAGGAAATCGCTGCAATCCTTGTGGGAGACTTTTACACCCTTCTTGATTGTTATTTGGTACTGTTTGAGAGAAGTTATGATGGGCGACCATTCATACATACATAGGAGTTCATGACAATGTTAGCACGAACATTGTTATATTTAATATCTAATTGTTTTCATTATTTTTAGTTTAAATAGTATTTTAATATCTTTAGAAAGTAGATATAGTTTACTGTCTTTTAGATTTAGAGAGATTTTATAATTTCCTTTATTTTTATTGGGTAATTTATTAATAGCCGATGGATTACATTTACATCGTATAGCCCACATTATTCTTCTCTTTGTAAAAATAGCACCCTTTAGAGGGTTTTGAATAATTGGATGATTTAATATTTTACTTCTTTTAACAGTGAAGCAAAACTTTGTGGATGGTATAAGGCCATTCACAGCTCTTTCTTACAGTTCGTCTACTTGATATTTCTTGTTTTCGTCCATGGAGATAAAATTATTAATATCGATTACGAGACTTCAACCACGAGCTTTTGTCATCACAAGAAACAAGGTTATATTATTTCAATTGAGAATTGTTCTTCAGTTTGTGAATTGCCAATAAGGAAAGGGTTGAACACATCGGCATGAGTAATGAAGCAATTTACAAAGTATTGAAAGTTTCATCATCATCTCAGTTTGTGGTTGAATTTCACGAAGCAAATCATCAGAATCTTGTCAAGAATTGAATTATTAGAGAACTCCTTCTAGTTATGACATTGGTGTTAATTTGCTTCAACACTTAGGAAGTTTAGAATTGAAGAATAACGTAATCTTCAACAGTATTTTAATTCTGCTAACCATTCAATTCCGATGAAATGATACGTATTGATCCGTGAAAGGAAAGTTTTAAGGCATTCTTTTTAGTACTTTCACATCTTTGTGAATTGTGGTGATTATCTTTAACTCTATTTATTATAATTCTTGTTTACTTTCATTTTCTAATTTAGTTTCCACATCTATACATTATTTTCCTCCATTAAATTAAACCGCTTTCCTTGTCATGTATCAAGTTGTGGTCTACATTTCACAGGCTCTATTATTCCGAGGAGTATAAGACAAGTGGATTTTTATTCTTTTCTCAAATAATGGAACATACCAATGCGGACCAATCAATTCTCCAGCACAGTACTGGAAGAGAAAACTTACTCATAAGAACCTTTATACATGGCTACCCGATTTTCTCATACCTTAATGTTTTACATTTCTCCATAATTTACTTCATGTTACATAGCCTATGTAATGCCCCCATAGGGGGGGGCTTGGTAGAAATAATCTAAAATCGTCACGCCACATGTGCAGCCGTCACGTGACAGCCATCTTATGAGTCAGAGATCACAAGATTCTACTTATTTATTTAATCATTTTATCTAATCATATTATATATAAGTACATGATATAACATAAATATGGGATTCAATGTCTTCCTACTTTACAAGATAGTAGAGAATCGAAATCTCCTACCAAAAAGTAAAATAATGGAACATACCAATGCGGACCAATCAATTCTCCAGCACAGTGCTGGAAGAGAAAACTTACTCATAAGAACCTTTATACATGGCTACCCGATTTTCTCATACCTTAATGTTTTACATTTCTCCATAATTTACTTCATGTTACATAGCCTATGTAATGCCCCCATAAGGGGGGGGTGGGGGGGCTTGGTAGAAATAATCTAAAATCGTCACGCCACATGTGCAGCCGTCACGTGACAGCCATCTTATGAGTCAGAGATCACAAGATTCTACTTATTTATTTAATCATTTTATCTAATCATATTATATATAAGTACATGATATAACATAAATGTGGGATTCAATGTCTTCCTACTTTACAAGATAGTAGAGAATCGAAATCTCCTACCAAAAAGTAAAATAAATAGTATTCACAATTTTACATTTGAACTTACTCGAAATAGACTATACTCTTATCAAGAATTGACCCTCTCATAGAGATTACTGAAGCAACTCTTATGCACTTCAATTCCTAAACCATCCAATGTTTCAACTACTATGCTGTAAGAAAACTATAGAGAAATGAGTCAAAAAACCATGAGCTCAGTAAGAGGCAGGAGGCAAAAAGCATATATAAGTAAAGGAAAACATCTAAGTTATTAAATAATTATTGTGTGCAATATATAAACAAGCAATGTGCCATTTGAAAAACATTATTCAATCCATTGTAACATGAGAGAAATTACACCCACTCTAACCTGAGTTGAAGAGTTGTAATTTGACGACCACAATGTCAATCGTAAAGGTCATGATGCCCTCTTACAGCTAATTTCGAGTTTATGCCATGGAGATTTTGGCTCTGTCTATGATTACCTTTGAAACCAATATCTCCAATCTCGTCGTGACCTTCTCTCCTATCACTTAGTTCAACCAGGGTGAAGAAAGGCTAGCTCATTGAACATCATCGAAGGCATCGGAATTTAGTTAAAGAAACCTAACCGTCCCCTAATAGGATGTAATGTATGTCCGTTTATAATTTTAGTTTGTGTTTCAATTAGTTTGATCAGGGGTGATGAACCAATGCATAATACACCAAACAAGGTCAAACAACATAACAAAATACGTAGCTCAGCCTCTAGTCAATATCTCAATAACCAAACACAAGTATAACGTACATACAAACAACTATTTACAACCACAAATAAGCATATACTCTAGTCCCCATAAATCTCACTTACCTAGTCTCTTAGCCATTATCTCTAAAAGTCTCTGATAGGTTCTCAAGTCTAGCCGACTAATCCCGAATAAGATAGAGTAAAAATTAAGATAAGTATAATATTGGGACAAAGCATACCTAATATACTTACCCTTCTACATATATATCTTGAACCAGTAATTAGGCTTAGTATGTATACATAGGATTCAAGTTAGATAGATTTTAATGATAAGATGTTAAAATATTTATTTATGTGATTATCATGTTGTGTACCTTATGGTTATTAAGTAAATCAATTAGTTCCTACAGTTCATATAGAACATTATCAAAAATCTATATCATTCTATTACATATATATAGGCAAAATATGTACAATCTTAGTATATTACTAATCAAATAACCTTTGTTATAAATATATTTGCAATATAGCGCAACATAATGATCATATGTATTTGCCATCTAATAGGGAGTGCTTATTATGTCAAGTTAGTGGAAATATCATTTCAATAAGTAATATATATTTATAATGTACATGTATATTTTTCAAATAATATTAATTGCATTTAAAATATAGCACAATATGTAATTTATCTTGTACCTAAACTCTTCATATATACTATAAGTATTAACGGTGAGGTTAATTAGACACTGTTTTGAATATATAATTTAATTTATTTATTTTATAAGATTTGTCTAGTTATCTATATATAATATAGATAATTACTACAACAGAATCATTAATAAGTTTTACGCTAGTTTGCTACTCACATTTTAATTGATATTGTTACACCTTCAACCATATACAAGGGAAAAATGATTCATATCGATCTATATTTAATTAGCTCATTTATGGTATATTAGATAGAAGAAATAGAAATATAACTATCAATATTCTAAGTTCAAAACTCGAAACAAAAGTATTTATAAAATTGTTCAAATAAAATATTCTATTTAAAAAAATAATTAGGTTATTAATATATTTTTTCTAAGACTATTATATATCAATTAAAAGATAATACTTATAATTATAAAAATGAGATTATCTGAAAATATCGAACATCGAAAAGTTAGATAATACTTATAATGTACACACTTAGAATTTTATGACCATCAGATTGAATTCAGTCTTGGGTAACAACTTTTGACCGTTATTATTCGGATAATAAGAGGAAATTTTAGCTATGCCTATGCGAAAAGATAATAAGCTTTAACTTTTTAACGACAATCACTTGAACCCATTTTCTTGATTGTTCGAATTAGGAATAACAAGATCATCTCAAGTTAATTAAAAGTCACTCTCCAGAAGCACCTACTCATGGGCATGCAACCGGCGAATGTCCTTTCTGTGTCTTTGTTGTTTTTCTCATTCACGGGATCGAAAGTGATCTTGGCTGTGATTGGTAGAAGCAATCTTGCATTAAGCTTGGTAGATGCCATTTTATTTGATCATGGGGTCGAAGTGACCTTAGCCACCCCACACAATGCAATGACCGAAGTTATATCCATCTAATCATTAGATGGAAGCGATTTTGGACATTAAGGTTTGACGCAAGTAGACAATAGGCTTAGCAGCCATAACACTATTCTATTCAAAGTTTGAGGTAATCTCTATAATATCAAAGCAATCTCAACTGTGAATATTTAAAGCAATCTCACAATAGGCTTCACAGTTGTAATGCCTCACTTCTCACCTTTTAATTAAGGAAGTTGAAGTGACTTCAAATTGGTCGAGACCGAAGCAATCTTAAAACTGCCACAAACATCTCTATTAAGTCTCCTAATTTGATAAAAGAACATGTTAAGTGAATACCAGATGGCTCCATTATCCTCAACCTGCCTGCAAATTTTAATACTTTCTTGCAGGTTGTTCCAACCGAAGGCCAGGTAGACATTCTTCGAGAAACAGACCACTCGGCAATGAACCCAATTAACAATCATTTACTATGCACAGAGCATACGGGTTCCAATGGTTACTTTTTTCTCGTCAATTAATCCCACATCTTTCCATTGTGAGGATTTCGTTTTCACAACAATCAATGATGCAAAAGGTAGCTTATTTGGAAATAGACTTTCCCAAGTTTAAGTTAAAAGACTAAAGGGAGTTTTGTATACACAACGTAAAATATGGCCCAAGTTGCACTCAGGGAAACACGCAAAACAAACGTAAAAAATACTAGCAAGCCATAACGCTATTACAAGAGTCAATAAGCAGAAGCAAAACTAATCCTCTCGTACAAACAAACTCTGCCAATTTCTTCACAGTCCAACTGAAATTCTACAATACATCAAGCCTGGGAAAAGGAACATAATCATGAGTAAGTTTACCTGATTAGCTCATCAACCAAAAACGACATGCTCTCAACAAGATGAAAAGAAAAGTGCCAATTTCTTCAGCAATGGAGAGGGCTACAATAAATATACAAATAAAATAAGGAAAAATCCTTACCTTGGTGGCAATGTTGTTTGAAAGCCAATCTAAACCCTCATAAAGACCTTCTCCAGAGGTTGCACAAGTGCTCTGGATGTACCTGTGAAAATAACCACAAATCATATTAGTTAAGCCAAAAGCTCACTTGCATGAAATTTGCTAATTAGCTCACCCTGTTAAAATTTATATTTTCTAAATTAGAGTTGCAATGACAAAGTATATGTTCTGTTTAATGTGATGAATGGAACTACAAGAGCCATGAGCTTCTATCCACATTAGTTGCCACTAAATATATGGAGCATCCAAACGTGATTTGAGGAAAACAAACAGTCATTTTACAAAGATGCACTTAGGCAATTACTTAGATGCTAAATAAAAAAGAAGCTCTACGTATCCAATTAATCTGCTCTTTCTCATGACATGGTCTAATCAACATATTTGAAATTGCATTTCCTTATCAAATAGGTTTGCAAGCATCCCAGAACATGTTAACAAAATTATTTATAAAATTAGACTTCACCATAAAGAGGTTAGCATTTCACTGCCACACTAACCACAGACAATGACATGAAAGAGCAATTTTGTCTTCTTTATACAGCAAGTTGCTTTTTCTTTTTTTGGGGTGGGCTATGGGTTGGTGAGATAGTCAAACACAAAGTTGTTTTGCCAGTTAATTACCCCAAAAGAAAGAAAAAGTTGTCTTACCAGTGGCGTTGACGGAGAGAATGAAGACCAAGCTTGTCAGTAATTTCCGCAGCATTCATTGCATTGGGAAGATCTTGTTTGTTGGCAAAGACAAGTAGAACAGCATCTCTCAGTTCATCCTGCATTAATTTGCAGCTGATTTAACAAAAAGGCCAAGCATTTAAGAATGCAGATTCCACATATCCAATTTTTCCTCTATATGGATGGCTATGAAATTTTGTGTATGCTGCTATACTAGTGCTCTTTATCCTAGAACTGTAAGAAGATACTTGAAAGCCCCAAAAACACCAAACTCCACATCATTGCAAATATGGATTTTGCAATTAGGGAAACATATATGATATATATACATATATATAATACAAAAAAGCAACAAACCCAGCAACACAATCTCCAAAACGAAGATTCATGAGCAAAATATAAAAAAAAACTGCGGTATGGAAAATAACAGAGGCAAACAGAAATAATTTCTTCCATGTGCTGGCATTATTAGACTTGGAAATTACTAAAAGCCACAATAGCAAAAAAAAGACTTTCAAAAACTTGCTCTTGAAAAAAACCCATGCATCTTTAAAAGGAAGTGCTATAGACCAGGGCCAGATAATAAACTGTTAACTTCAAAATTATGAAAGCACTTCATAAAAATGAAACATGGTTGAACAGCAGGAAAAGAAGCCTTAACCGAGAGGCCTTTTAAGAATAGCAACAGTTTGCATTTTGTAAATTCTAGAGCTTGAATAGGTTATCCATTATTTGACCCTAGTATCAATGTGTTTTGACACTAGGCTCGAATAGTGGGTATTTTGCTTGATCTTTGTACACATCTTATGTACATCTTGTGCAATAAAAATATCTCATTCACACAAAAAAAACAAGAAGAAGAAGAAAGAAGAAAGAGGCCTTGCAAAAAACAATTCTACCTAACAGAAACTTTCGGCACTTTATGACTGCAAACAGTGAAAATGAAAATCTACCTCATTCAACATCCTGTGCAACTCATCCCTGGCCTCCACAATTCGATCCCTATCATTGCTATCCACAACGAAAATCAAACCCTGTGTGTTCTGGAAGTAGTGCCTCCACAATGGACGGATCTGCAGATAGAGAAGTTGGACATCAGCTTTCAAACTGTACAGAGATTTATTCTCTAATGGCCAAATCCTGAATGCATCACAAAATTATGGACAAAAATCTATACAGGTAAGGTATAACTGTCATAACATCTAAAGGTTGGATGTCCCCCTTTATAGGGCAGTCAAAAGTACATAAACCTGTAGCAACTATATCTCTACAAAGCTTCTTGTACAAATTCATTCTTTACAAAACGATCCTTGACTTTCTCCAGAATTAGCAACTCTACTTCCATTACATTTTAATGGAAAAGCAACTACTGACTCAGAAGCAATAAGAATGACTTCAAAGAAAGTTATTTCAAGTTGATCTTCAATAAAGAACCAAAAATCATCTATCTACCACACCATTTACATGCAAAAGAAACACATGCACATGTGCCCATGCACAGGCAGACTCACAGAGATGGGCGAGAGAGATTCACCTTGTCCTGACCACCAACATCCCAAACGGTAAAGCTGATATTCTTGTACTCCACAGTCTCAACATTAAATCCTGTTCAAAAGTAGCAGCCATATCAGTAATACTATGAAACACGATACATCAATTAATGATTACATCACCTCCACTAATCAGAAACATAGATGCTGAAGAAAGACAGTTCATCAGGGAAACATCCTTAGTAATGAAAGGCAAAGCAGGAATATTCAAGTTTCTAGAATAAAATTTCCTAGAGGGATGAAAAGAAGGAACCATAAAATTGTAGATTGACACCTTTTGGTTACTATGCATAATTACATGATTAACCTTACTTCTAACATGAGAATATATAGAACCATTCCAAAAATTGCTTCATTGCTGTGGTTGGAGCTGACTAAATATTTCAGGATAGCTCCGTTATTTTTCACTAGACATACAGTGGTTTATCACTCGTAATGTCATAGCCATTAGCAAAGTTTTTCTAAACTAATGCACTCATCTCTATAACATCCTAACTGTTCAGTTCAAAAACTGGCCACCTTAAACCACAACAAACTCCACCAAAAGAAGGAAAAAAATAAACAATATCAGGACACAGCAAGATCTAGATGATAGTAGATTTCAGAGTCAATACAAAACTAGTTAAAATTCAAGATATAGCCAGATTTGTTACTCCATCCATGAAGCAATCAATGTTGCATAAAGGTATATCATTTGATGTCAACAAATTAGTGTACACTAGATACAGCACTTAACTAAAGAGCAACAACACTTTGAAAAATGGGAGTTTTTACTAAAAATATATTCAGCACTGCAACCGAATGAACAAAAAAGTTGAGACTATCTCGGTTTAATGTATTAACAGAAAATAATGCTTCAAATGAGTAGATGAATATTCTCAATGTAAGCTAAATAAGATAATAGTGCTAACAGCTATATATATGTATGTATGTATATATATATATATATATATATATATATATATATATTGATTGAAACACTTAGCAAGTAATTATCTGGCCTTAATATCATCACACCATAACTAAGGAAAACAATATAACAATACTTGTCAGCAATTACAATGGGAAGATAGCTCACCAATGGTGGGAATAGTGGTGACAATTTCTCCAAGCTTGAGCTTATATAAGATTGTGGTCTTACCAGCAGCATCAAGACCTACCATCAAAATGCGCATCTCTTTTTTGGCAAAAAGCCGGCTAAAAAGCTTTGCAAATGAAAGCCCCATACTGTCTTGCTCTCTTTATCTAGAATAGAACCAATAACATCAAATGATCAAACGATTAAGAGGAGGCATTCATGCCATTAGTTTTCATCGTACTTCAATCACGAAATTACATCGTGCAAAAAGTTTGCTCAAAACCAGAGTAAAGCTCTTAAGCATGTTAAGAATAAGACTACATAAGCATTATAAGTTTCAAAAATATAATAATAAAAAAAAATTTAAAAAAAAGAAACATTAAACATGTGAAAAACAACCTAAAGCACAAGAATAGCATTAATAAACATGCCATCAGCAATCTTCAAAATTCTTTATAAGAAAATCTACGTATTTCTTGAAACTTTTGCAAAGGTTATATAGAGAACATGTACCACATATATTTCCACAACAGCAGAATCAAATTAAGCCAAACTTGAGATCATTACATGACATGTACAATACCCAAAAGACTGAGCAATACCATGTAATTCACTGTTAGATATATTCTATAACACACATCCTAAAATCATCTCAAAACAAAATCTGAGCTCCAGTTACCAAATACAAGACATTAAGTATATTTGGCCAAAGGTCTGAAACCAAAATAGGAACTGACATGAAATGAAAGATATGTTGATTCCACAATAACAGGGAAACAAAAATAAAATGTAGGGGGGACAACAGTATGCATTTAAGACTGCCTAGAAAATAAATGAAAAATCAAAGCTTCAAACTCCAAATATATAAATCTAAGCATGATTCCATTTGAGGATTCTTTCTTTCACTCACTGACAACATGAAAATACAGTATGGCATACTATTTTATATGATAATGTGCAGCTTGGATCCAAAGACAACTAAGAACTAATGCACATATATAGGTTATGATCATTCTGCATAATTTCCTTACATTAATAAGAATAACATTGCCAAATCAAAGTTTCAATAATGACATAACCAGTGAAGCATCTGATACAAGGCTGCAACTTCAACCAATGGATCTAAAGAACACGAAGCAGGATGGCAATGAACAATCATATTCATTTCATGTGAATTCCTAACTCTAATAAGCATGTTACATTCAAATTAAGTAATTATGGAAAAAAAAAGAATCCAAATCAAGCTCCAGTACAAGCCACAAACTCCAGAACCAAAGAGTCAAAAAGAACATTAAGAACCATCACATAAATGAGTCATTATTTTTCACACTCTACTAAGCTTGTCAACACCTAATCAAAGCTTTTCCAATGAGATAACCAACTCAAACATTTGGTACAAATAACCTACAAAACAAAAAGATTTAGTAGAACCTAAGACAAGTACCACATAATTAAATGATCACATTCAGTTGACGGGATTTCTGCAGACTAACAAGAAAAAGACAAATCATAGCTTCAACAATGATATAACCAAATCAAGCATCTCATACAGAGCAACAAACCACAAAACAGAAGAAACTGCATCCTGTGACTGAAGAATCATATTTAATCTACATGCTTCTCCAACCTATAAGCACGTGATAGCTGAATCAAAGTTTCTATATAAGCATCACCACATCAAAACTAGAGACATAAGTTACAGACCTTAATATCAGTTAAATCCAGAAAGCTCAATAAAGAAACCCATAACTGAATCAAGTATTATCACTCTCATTTTACACGATCTTTGGACACTACTAAGCATGTTAAAGTCAAAGCAAAGCTTCAAATAACAATATATAATCGAACCAAACATCTGATACATAGCTACAAGCTCGAAAACCAAAAGATCGGCTAAAATTAACATTGGTCGTCAAAACATATCGATAATCGAATCATGAAATTTAAAGACCCCAATCATTTCACAGGATTTCCTGTATGTTAAAGCAAAATCGAAACTTCTATAACAATACAACCGAAACAAAACATCAAAATTAAAGAATCGGTTAGATTTCTAATTCATTCATAACGAATCAACAGATCTAATCGATTTACGTAAAAGGAACCGATCAATGGGTTACATACAAACGATTCAGCAGAAGAGTCCAAAATCAGAAGGAAAAAGATTAAACCACGAGAAAAACAGGAGGCCGAAAGTAAAATTAAGGTGCAAGCGTGTGGTGTGTGTTCGAACGGAGAGATTTAAAGAGGGAAAGTGACGATAATTTACCTGAAGAAGAAGATGAAGAGAGAGAGAGAGAGAGAGAGAGAGAGAGAGTAGCGTTTGTTCGAGAGAGAGAAAGAGAGAGAAGGCGTCGCGGTATTTCAATTTCAACGACTGAGAATTCTCTTTCTCTCTCCTCTTTTTTCCCTATTGTTTAAAAAATTTCTGTTAGCCTGCGGTTTTTTTATTTCTTCCGATTAATTCTGTTAGCCTGCGTAAATTTAATTTTAACCTTGCAAAATGGAGAAAATGGGAAGAAGTTTGACCTAAAAGAGAAACGACGTGGTTTGTGGAAATTGAAAGTTTGACTTTCCATGGAAAAATGAACATAAATAATCGGTTGTAAGATTTTTCCACCATTTTATTTTTATTTTTTATAAATTCGATACCATTATTACTCTCATCATTAATTTATATTTTTTAAATTTAAATTATTAAATTATTAATTAAAATTTTTAAAATATGAAAATGAATATTGAGATTAATGATGAGATCGGAATTGATTGATGAGAAAAATTCTCCAAAATTAATTAATAATAAAAAATAACCATGGCTTGATTTTGATTTGATAATTATATATTTACCGCACATCCAACGATTGATATTTTAGAGTCTTTTATTAGGTTTAATCGTAAAAGAATTTGCTAAGTGATATTTTCCATCCATAGCAATTAAACATTCCCTATTAAGAATAATCAAAGTGGATAGCAGGAGCTCTAAGTTTTTTTTATATTTTTGGGAGGTTAGTTAAAGGAAGAAGATATTTAAATTTTGATTTACGTGGATGAAAATTTAATAGTGATATCAATAAATTACAACGAGCTTTTATAGTAAAATCTCTAAATTAATTAATCAAAACTTGTGCAAAATGTGTCTTTCTATTAGGGTTTTGCCCTTCTCCATTCATGGTTTTTCTTACATTTTTGCTTTTGTTGCTATATTTCCTTTTTCTTTTCTTTTCATTTTTACAAGATTAGCATAGCATACTGGTCTGAGAGCATTATGACCTCCACACCTGATGATCAAGTTGCTCGGTCTTTTGAACAAGGCCTAATAAATTGTAATTCTCCACCCATGTTTCATATGCTATTGTCGTAATAAGAGTGGAAGGTTATTCTTACATCGAAGATTTCACATGTGGTTAAATAGATATTACCTGTACATATTTAGTAAGGTAAAAACAAAGAATCTCTCATTAGTTGAGAAAGTTTGAGAGAGAATCAAGAATTGGCTTAACAAGATTACAATAAAAGTTATCATATATTTGAGGTAGTGTTTAATTGCTAAGATTAAATAGAATAAGAAGAATTGAACAACACAAGTACAAGAAATTCAAGAGTACAATATTGTTGTATATCGTTTGTTTTGTATAATACTGTATATAAATTTTTGTGATGTATCTTATTTAATATATATAAATATTAAACTTAATATTATATTTTTATATATATATAGTCAACATTATCTAATATTTATTTAATTATATTATTATCTTTAAGACTTATACTTTTGTCCAACAAATCAATTTTTATACCATCTTTTAGATTAAACAAATTTTAAGCATTTTATCCCGTCTTTCAAGCCCTTTTTTTTTCATTCAATAATTAATCTTAAATTGCAAACTAAATTTTAGACAAAAGATTTTGTCCAATTCAATTCCATTCAAATTGGTGTAACATATTCGAAAAACTCACTAATTTCAAAAGATAGGAAATGATATGACATTCTCATATATGTGGGCTTTTATATATGAATTTAACTTAGATTTATAAAAAATTCCACTCTCGCTATGTTTCATTGTAACCTAAGAAAATAATTAAGCTCCCATCATACTCATATATCTTACATTCTTACTTTTATCATAGTATTAGTGCATATGAATGAAAATTAGAGCATTTTATCCTCTGTTATATCTTATTTTTATCATGATATTGGAGCACAGTCCACCATAATCGACTAAATTGTGGCCATAATGAGTGATGTTACTCGTACAACTCACGCATCCGAAGACTGACTCCTCGATCTAACCTCAGATTTGAATCCTACGTACCCAAAAATTCTACCCAGAGCTCTTTCACCTCCCGCGTCTTTGATACTTGTTGGAAAATGCATGGGAAGCCGGAAAAGTTTTTAAATCAAAGTGATCGAGAGGAGGACAAAATCCAAAAAGGGTCCAAGTTGCTGAAGTACATTAGTCGGATCTGTCGAGTTCAATGGCTTCCCTAACCACTAATCAACCTGAACTTCTTCAACAGATTCTAGGCCAGGCGACAATTTCTTCGACCGATGGTAAACCGCTCTTTTTTTGATAAATGAGTTCCGTTACTCTTCATGTGCAAAAATTATAGACCGTCAAAGTTTGGCTCATCCACAAGCTTTACATCATCCTCTTAGCTCACATCCTTTCTAGTTCTGAACAAGCTTGTGATTGCTTCCATTTCTATTTGTGATAGATTTCCATTTCTGCTTCTGACCTTTGAAGCTACTGCTTCTGCCACCGGTTCTGATCATTGTTTACTAAATCCGTTTGGATTTTTGACGATCCAAACTTTCCATAAACTCTATACCAGCTTCATCCGCATCAAGAAATCCCCTTCCTCGAGTCATCAACCATTGTCAGGGTTAACTGTTGTGCTTTTTTTCTAATTTAGTTTGAGAAATAGCAGTTACACTCAAAAGTACTACTCTTGAAATTCAATCAATGGATACATGAAGCGTAATTGCTATCCCTAACAGTTTCTAACCGCTCAGCATTTTCAATTGTTGGTTATTCCGACTGGCTTTCATCCCCTGGGTTTTCGGGCAGATTTTGGATTTAACACCACGTCTCTTCTCCCTACGTCCACATCAGGATGCTCGCCAATTCTTTGCCTTGATAGTCCTCCTCTCCATAATGCCTATAAGCGTCTTACTTTCGTCTTGGTGTTTCAGTTGAGACCACTGAGAATCGCCTTTCACTCCGAAACATTCTCAAAGAAGCTATGCAGTCTCTTTCATCCTTACTTCATGCTTGTGCCAGTATAGTTGCTGGAAAATCTAGTACTAGTAGTGCAAGTAGACAAGGAAATTTTGCTTAAAGATAACAAATTGAATTTAACACAAAGGATCTTTCTTAGAAAGAAAGTATCTGTCATATATCCTTTATCGAACAAATTCAATATATCTGTAAACCTTTTCTGATTCATATGTACATAAGGAAGCTAACACAGCTTATAAGATAATCAATCAGGTAATAAAATTTACAAGAATCTTTCAATAGTATCTACGTCGTAACCATCCTAAACTTGGCATGAGACCATTTTAGACGAACTGCTGGATGAATTTCCTTTCTTCAAGCAATCTATTGGAGGAATTGTCGTGGTTTTCAGCTCTCCATATGTCTGATAGCAGAAAGGACCATACATGTGGTGACCTTCTTGCAAAGGTTTTAGCTGTATGTTGTCCAGAGATATATCACTACAAGGAGAGCTAGCACTGCATGCAAAGTATACAGGTTGCACTGTGTAAGTTCCTTTTATGTTTTCATAGCTTATTCTTGACACAGCTACAGCTGATGTTTGATTCTTGCATTTTCTCTTATCGCAATAGAACTGGTCAATCACTATTGGAGTTTTCACCTCTGACATTTGGATGTTTGAGAACATGATGTTCTGTGCTGATCCTGAGCCTCCCTGCAGTAAGAATGACATTTAGATGGTTTGTATATATGAGCACCTGTGCTACCTTAAATTTTAATGAGATAATAAAATTAGTGATAGTTACAACAGAATATGTACATCATCTTATAAACAGAGAATGTATGTTTCAAGCAACCCAAATTGAGGATAAACATTACAATATGTTGTGCATTAACTTTCCGTTATAACAACATTAACATGTGCTGTATATATTGGACATAAAAGTGAAATGAGTATAAAAAGGTATTGTAGTTTGTACTTGGTAGATGCAAAGAACAGCATATTCCTAAATGTGAACCAGGGATGAATGTATGATTGAGTTAATGCATTTAATAGCATGGAGTTAATAGTGTCGTCTGTGTTTACTAACTATTGTAATGTTCATCCTTAGTTTACACCATTTAAAATGTTTATCATTATTTGCACTTGGAGGTAAACATGTATCCTCTCCATTGTAATTACCCATATAAAAACATCTTTATGGGGTGGGGGTGGGGGGGTGGAGGGGTGGGGGCACTGCTGAACATGTTTTATACCTGCCATGTTTTAATCCTCACACCAGTCATTGTGTTGCTTATTTTGCAGTTATGGACAGTAACATCCGATACACAAGCTTTCGTGTTGTCTTTCCCTAAGCTTCCAATGCTGAAACCATGCCCTGGTCCACAATTCACATCATGAATGTTTATGTTTGAGCATCCAGTCTGTATGGATACACAATCATCTCCTGCAGAAAACTTAGGAGATTATCTAAACATCAACTATACAATCATGGTGCCTGTGCTATGTCAAGCAGAAGGAGTAGGCATTACCACAAGCCAAAGTGGAGCTGTGAATGAGTACATTTCGAGAATTCTGTAGGTGAATCCCATCCGTGTTTGGGCTATCACCTGGTGACGAGGTCCTGAAGTCGAAAACTTCAACATTGGTGCAGCTATCAAACTTTAGGTGAGTCTGTGGGCTATTCTGTATAGTGATTCCTGAAACTGTCACACCGTCACTCCCATAGAACCGCAGGGCCTGCACGGTAGGGGTAAGTTGTTATACAAAATATTCAAAACCAGTTTTAGGAAATGAAAATTGAGAAAAATAATCACCGTAGGCTTCCTCTTGGGCATTTTTCTAAGGTTTGCGCTAACCTGCCGATAATAATTAATAAAGACATTGTTAGTTTATGCGGCGTTATTAATTTAGGACAATGATATGATGCCATTGCGAAAGGTACCATGTTAATAGGACCGTCAGTTGAAGTTTCTGCTGAGGGGGACTCAAATTCTTGTTCCTCATTGCTTGCAATCAAATCATCATACCAGACTGAACCGCGGCCATCAATCGTACCCACACCTTCTATTGTTATCTTTGACAGCTTCTTGAATTCAATCCAGCTATAGAGACCTCTTCCCCAAGCATTAGAGCTTGTTGGAGCAATTATTGTTCCATCGAGCTGCATAAAAATGAATTAAATTTTAGTCAGTGGTAAGCTTGCAGACATAATCCGGAACAATCGTTCACTATATACTTCTATTCCTTCCAAACTTTTTAATTTAGCTAAATAACCAAATAAGTTAAAAGTTTAACGATGTGGGGTTTCGAACTTAGGATCTCTTGTTGCGATACCATGATATAGGCTTTTACAGTTATCAGTCAATACAAATGAATCAAGTCGATGGCAGCGCTCTTGCAAAGATTACCTGAAATGCAATGCCAGGTTCACATGGTCCTAGGAAGGACACTGGTTTGACGAGAAATACCGAGTCGGATGGAACAATAAGCGTCGACGCCTCTACTTTACAAGTTGCAGACCATGCTGATAGGAATGCCTGTAATATCGTGAGGTCACAGTAGGCTCAAAACAATAGCAGCACAAATTAAGGACACACCGTAAAGTTATGGAGGTTTACAGAGGGTCATTATCAAAAGTTTATTTAGTGAGTAAGGGGAATTTCCAATTTATAAATTGAATGTTGTTAGTTGAAACTGTGTATTTGTGAAAGAGTTGAAGTTTTAGTAGCCAATAGATGTGCTTTTGAATTATTATCAACAGGTATATGTGGAAAGCCATTTTGCTTATTATAGATATATTGAGGAATGAGGATGACAAATTGGTTTTGCTAATGAGTATCCATGCGCGCTTGTTAGATATTCAAATAGGAAACTTTCCATACTTCCTAATATTTATCTTGCACTTCACGAAGAAAGTAGGTGGTCGGAATTGTGAAAAACCACTTTATTTAGCATCTAAATAAGTGCATCCGAGCACCCACCAAAATTTTCGTTTCGTTCACATTTGTAGAAAACCTGTAATAAGTACCTTTGTATCATCACTTTTCCCATCACCCTTGGCACCAAAGTCTAACACATTAAAGGTCGTGGAATTCTTGCGACTCGGGGATGGTGGAGGTACTGGCACAGGTTCAGGTGGAGGCACTGGTTCAGGAGCAGGCTCAGGTTCAGGTTCAGGTGCAGGCCCGGGTGGAGGTGGAGGCGAAATCTTTCCTGGTGGTGGTGGCTTTTTGTGCTTGCCGTGATGCTTGCCATGATGCTTGCCATGTCCATGCCCTTTTGCATCAATGACAATCTCAGTAGATTGATGAACATCCCTTAGCCTCCAGTGCTTGCCTTCCCTTGCATAGCAAGTTGCAAAACTTGCGCACAAGATGGAAACGGCAATTAAAGCCATGAGTATGGCATTCTTTCCTGCAAGCTTGCTCATTGTTGCCAAGGCAGTTATCTCGTCCTCTGGATGGCAAATCTGGGGGTCTCATGTATGTATGTATGAATATATATATATATATATATACTCAGGAAGAAGCAGGCAGTTTGAATTCATTCTACTGTACAGACATGCACGAAACAGTACAACAAAGACAAGGTTCTGGACCTCTGGAGTATACCTTTCATTTTCAGTTACCTTACCTAAAGATTGATTATCTTTTTACTTGTAAATTTTGTTTCATTGTTCGTTAATTTTTTTTTTTTAATTAAAAGCCTTGGCACACTCAACTACCTGTTGCTTCTGCTTGGATGTTGCTCTGGCTGGATTATGGTTATAAGCTAGCTCTTATACTGTCTCTACATGATTGTCATGATGATGACATAAAATGGTAAAAAATTAACATGGCAACGTATATTCGGATTCACATGTGAGCTCTTTCTTGATCTATCTTCATTGTCAAAATGCTTTTATAATAAATTGATGCCCTGAGTCTTGGATTATCTATGAAGCTTGAAGTTCTTAATTGGAATACTCAATCTAAATTTTGATTCGCAAATGTCTCGTCTCTCATCGTTTACTCCTATCAATTCAAACTTAAAAAGCGAAACTTCACAATCTCATCAAACCTGCTCGATCAATTTTAATATACTTAGATGTTTATGATAAATTCGTGAACAAAACTCTAATATAAAGAATAAAATTAGAAAATCGTTTGTTTCCAAAAGATTTATCAAAAAAATATTTTCATGATTTCATTATAGTCATAACAATAAAATAGATCTCTATTCTAAAATTTTGGAATATACATTTTCTCTTTCAAGTTATAATGGAGGGTATGACCTCATATCAATCCTAGAACTGGAATTAAAGCTCTTATCAATCATATATATAAAAATTTCACATTCTAGTGCCTTTAACTTGAATTAAAGCCTTTATTAACCATATATATAAAAATTTCACATTCTAGTGCCTTTTGCACTTTCTTGCTACGTACTTGTACCCGATATGGAGAATACCATTGATAAATACAATTAAGTTTTGACAAATATAATAGAAATGAAACCTAATGATTAATATCTTGCTATTTTGAATATTATGATCTTAGGTGTAGATTTTATGTTATCTCAATTTCATAGAATTTTTAACAAATCACAAGTTTCGCAAGGTATGTTGTAACTATATATTTTATAGGTATAGTTTTTGAGTTAATTTTGATTAGTCAGAAGTTAGGTTTCAATCTCTAATTTTTGCTATTTATATCTATAATGTGAGATACAATGTAAAGCCTATAAGGGTCTACCTCACTCTTTAAGCATTGAGTTAGATTGCTCGAACAATCTAGAATTAATCCTTATGGAGTGCAAACAAGAGAAATCTTTTCCTTTTATGAACGCTTTAGATAAGTATGAATTCGCTGTTTTTAATTAGCCCATATGGATTGCTCCCATCAAAACAAATGAAAAAAAAAAAAAAAAAAAAAAAGATTAAAGGTAGAGGTACTTATCTTACCGATCATATGGATGCTCACTTCCATCACCAATAAATACTCATTTCTACCTCGTATAGGTTTATAATCCTTAGAACAGCTTTAGATTTTTGGAAAAAAAAAAAATGGGGGACAGCTTAAATCAAACTTTATAATTGTCAAAATATCGATGTTATGATCTTAACAAGAATATAATAGCGGATAGCTTGTAGTGATGACAGGTGTTAATGTAAGACGATGATAATGGCTGGTGGCCAAATGGTGGTGATTAAGCATTTCGAAGAATATCAGTGGAAAATGAAAATAATGGCTTCTAAATTTAAAGGAAATCATTTTCTTCAAATGTTATAATATTATAGTAATGTCAACATCACACATCAGCTACGATGTCACCTTTTGTCTCCTGATATCATTCACTACTAATAAGTTAATAAAACATTTTAAGATCATTAGGCAAAGTTTGATAATTAAAATGGTTAGATCATAAAAATCATGGAAAAATCTCTAAGAACGTTTTCCTAATTGATAAACTCGCTTTTAAGTATTAGCAATACATTTCTGAAACGGAACTTTTGAAGAAGATTAATTTGCACAATGGAAGCAACTCGTTACATGAAGCAAACATGATTTGTTAAATCTATTACAAAATGAGTAATGTTAATTGTAATTTTATATTCACATTTAGTGTAAAAGTTATAATAAGAATCTGCAATTTTACACGTGAGACTTTCCTTAATATTAAAAACCCCGTTTAAAATTTTAGACGTCGTATCAAAATATATTTTGAGAAACTCTATTTTAAGGGTTTTTTCATTTTATCCCTAAATCTCTTAAACATGAGTTTTTAAAATTTAGTTATATTATTTACAAGACCCATAATACATAAACCTAAACAACAACAGCAAAAAATAAAAATAAAATTACCATTTTACCTCATTTCTCAATGACCCTCCACCAATGCAGACAAAACTCATAATTAAGGCTCTTTACCTAGAAGAGTGTGCTAAGTATCACAGTTTGGGGCACTTTTTATCACACAAATAAATTATGAAACTCTTATTATCTTGCCTCTATAATAATATGCAAACCTAATTTCATAGCAATGACATATAAGGTTTAGATCTTTATAAGATAGCACAGGACGAGAAAGAAAGACAACAATAAGAAAAAGAACAAAAGCAAAAATTGTAAACTAAAATAGTAGCGCACTTTCATTAATCCGTTGACATTATAAGACTACAATAGAATGTACACAAAGGTGTGAGTACTTTTATAGGTTAAAGTTCATATTTACCACTTTAATTGATCATGATCAAAGACACCTATTAAATTTTCTATGCACATACCACAGATTAATAAAAATGTGTTGGTATTCCAATTTATAATTCTTGCTCATATCTCTTTATTTATTATTACCTTTCTTTCTTGTCGTTGTGTTGTCTTATCGAGATTTAGGCCTTGTTGACCATCATTGTATGAATTAAACTTGCTTATAGCTATAAAACTAGAGCAATAAGCACCATTTATGATCCGTTAGTGGCACCCCATGGTGAGGATGCTTTTAGAGAACAAATGAAGTTTATCAGTGCACCATCCCTTTCTCGTTCTGTAAAAAGCTCCTTAACACGCCTTAGAGGCCAGACCTAGAGATCGCTGAAAACCCCTCCCTTCCTCTACCAAATTATATCCGCAAATCTTGCCTTACATATGCTATGCCCATGAATGCAGTGTCCTACTTCTCAGCTAAGTAAAGGTCCTAAAGCGTGCAATTTTCTACCATCATAGATCCATAGCACCGCGCATTCCACTAGCATAAGTCTAAGCTATACAGATTTTTGTTAGTTCAAGGATCATGGTGATTGACTTAATATTCGTTTGTTAGTATCATTTAAAATAAGCAATCTTCATCGATTCATTTTTTATCTTCATTTTTCCTTTTCATTTGTGTCGTCCTTCATGTGAAATTATGTTGTATTCCTTTCACGGGATTTATGTACTCATCAATGGGTGAGTTTTCATTCTCTCAAGAAAAATAAAGTATCATCCTCTATATTCCAGCCTCCTCAGCAGAAAGGAAAGCTTGGACCACCATCTTATATCTAGGTTGATCACGACCAATTAAAAAAATGAGTTATTCGATACACCCTAATGTGGTAGGCAATCTCCCCACCTTTTAATTTAAAAAAGAAAAAATACAAAACCTAATCACGAATTAAAGGGTTGAGGTGGCACTCACCATCCTCAAGGAGTCGCTTTAATTTGTTTTCTTTTTTTTTCTTTTAGAAATAAAGAGTAAACAGATACAAAACCTAATCTTGAATTAAAAGGATAGGGATTGTTGCACCACCATAAGGGAGGTCTCATGACCTCTAGAGGATGGTGAATAGCCTACCTCCACCAATACCAAGTGGAACAACCCATGCTTTTTAGCAAGTGGTGACTCACCTAAAAATAAAGTAGCCATTTTAGTTACCTAAGTATAGGGAGTAGCTAATAGCCACCTAAGAAAGGATTAAGTTATTTTATTAATTTTTTTTTTTTATCCTGTTGTTTTATTTTGCCAAAAGTTTTTTAAATTATTTCATTACTTCATTTATTTTTTATTTTTTATCATATTATTTATTTAATATAAGAACTTACACCAATAGAAAGGCCATACATATCTTTCCCTAGCAAAAAAATGTTGTACCATAAAAAATGGCTCGTTTGCAAATATTGAGAATTAAAATGTAAAAAAAGTGAAAGGTTTAGGGTTAAAATAAAAAAATAGTGAAACATTAAATATTAAAAATAAATAAATAAATAAAATTAAGTCAATAAATGATTTTAATGGCACCCATTCGTGGTCATCTTTGTAAGAGAACTTGCCGTAAAGGAAAATGCATCTCTAATAGAATGTCATCACTGCCATCATGTTTAAGTTGAATGAGTAGCAACAGTGAATTTGATGCGTGGAGGCATTAAGATATCAAATGGATGCATGAAATTCCCGAAGTCATTATCCCTTCTCGTCTCCACTAAACATAAGTAATTAGATAAGTAAATTGGTGCTTCCACGAGACAAAATAAAATAACGAAAAAATTAATATTACAAGCAAACAAAATATATACGAGTTTATTCCTTTAAGGCTCCACGGTCCGCAAGGGAGGAGGAGGATCCATCTTTTCGATGATAATCATAATTACATGTCCGTATTATATGCCATATAATATCCAAAACACTTATATTTATTAGTTAATACTAGGAATGATATTATTTGGATATTAATCTGGTTTTTATTTAAATTCAAATAAATTGATCTATATTTAAATGTTTTAAACAGCTTGTGATATATATAATCTCAAAAGGAGGTTTTTGTGTGGCTCCTGAAGCCCTGCCATGAATGATGCGGACTAATTTCACTCGGGTATCTTGTGTAATAACTTCGTAGATTTTAGAATTTATTAATTGATTCTTAAAACGTAGAGCGGGTCTGGTCAAATTTTTAATTTTAAATACAAACAACGAGGTGCTAACCGTATCCTTATATATATATATATATATGAGTTCGTCAATTTTGAACATGTCTTGTGACTTCTTGAAATCTCTATGAAATCTACACTTGTAAAGCCTACGGAATATATGGTATCTATTATAGAGTGTAAAGTTTAGGAAAGTGAATGAAGATATAAATATGAAGAATAAAGTTCTGATATTTATGAGAAAAATATTGTGCATACCCTTTTTGTTGCGGTAAAAATGTTAGTAACGGGAAAGAAATAAGATAAAACAATTTTTTAAATATCGAATTTTAAATAAATACAATAAAATACTTGAAAAAAAATATTCAAACACGATTTTATTTTTATTCTATAGTCTTACTTAAAAAATAAGCATTTCAAATGCTCTGTTTAACATAGCGAGGGGAGCCAAACATATGTATGACTGTTAAGTGTTATCGATAACACATTTCTCTAAGAACATATGTCGTTGCTTCGTCTCATCGAAAACCACACGAGACGTTGTAATGAAAAGGTTGAATGAGAACGGATGTATCGTGAAACTGGAGAAAACCAAAAGACACACAAGCTTACAAAGCCACAAAACTGCAATTAGCCTATTTAATAATGTTTGTAAAACTGCTTTTTTCCTGTAATTCAAAGACCAAGCCTTGTGCTGATGATGCAATTGCAATCCCTTATGTACTTCAGCAACTATTAGGAGTTCCACACGCTGCATCTTAGATACCCGTGGGCTTATAAAACAATATTATAAGTATATATGATATGAGTATAATCGAATCGAGTTAAATCAAATAGTATTAGGATTAGATTCGAGCTTAAACTCAAGGTCAACTCGAAACTCGAGCTCGGCTTGAGTTCAATCGAGCTTTAAATTTTAAACTCAAGTTCAATTCGAAAATATATTTAATAAGTTCAAACTTCGTAAATTTTTCCTAATTTATATTAAATTTGTTTATATTTAAATAAATTAAAAATATAATAAAAATTATATCAAACTCAATTAAACTCGCAAATCTCATAAATTTAATATTTTAAAACTAAAACTCAATTTACTGCAACTCAATTATTACTGAATCGATTTCAAATAAATCTTAAGTTGAACTCGAGTAATAGTTTACGAACCAGCTTATTTGATATATATATATATATATATATATATATGTAATATTATAAGACGACCTGTACGACTTGCAGACTTAGAATCAGTTCTTGCAATCCAATTGGGAAAATTCACGAGTCCTTCCCCTGCAGCACTGTTATTCGTTTTAAAATTGTATTATCATCTTTTAGGTGGGCGAAATTGGCAACCCCCCTCTCTCTCTCTCTCTCAAAATAAAATAATTAATAGATATTCCAGTCAATGTAATGTGTCATATAAATACTAATAAATTATTGACATAAATTATAATAAAAAAAAATTTCAAATCAATTATCACCCATAATTTACACACGTAATATATATATCAATATCTTATTGATATTTACATACTAAATATATATAACATTAGTTTGTATTACTTATTAAATCATTTCTTTTGCTCCATAACACTTTTTTTTATAAGGATTGTAATTTCATCATTCCTTATTTTAGAGTAGAGTTATCACCAATTCCCATACGAGGTATATTGACCATGTGCCACTATATTTTCATAAAATACGGTAATTATATTTTGATCGTGAAAATCACTAAACTTTTCCCAAAAATTAAAAAATAAAAAAAAAATATGAAGAAGGGTCTAATTTTACCAATCTCATGTGTCTCCAATCCCCTACTTATAAAAAATGCCATGGCATATGTAGCATTTCCTTAAAATATTCAATAATATTCGACAAATGTGCCCGTATATAAAATTGACTAAAATATATATCCACATCTTCAATTCCTTAAAAAAAAACATATATATTAATAAACAAACTTAATAAAGTGTTTTCCTTAAAATATTGGACAAGTGTTAAAAATAAGCATCAAATTCATTGTTTACCACCCCAAAAAATAAAAAATAAAAAAATCAAATAATTTCATTTTCCTTAAATACTAAAATTTTGGTTCTCCACTCATTTTATTCAAATCAACGTGAGAAGTATGGGGATTCAACGTTGTTTTCATATGGTTTATTTAATAAAGGAAAAGAAAATTAAGGTAAAAGCAAAATAAAAATACAACAAAACAATAATCGAAAAGAAATGTCATATATAACATATATGAGTTCCGGATGCTATGTGAATGGAAAGACAACAAAGTGGTAATATTGCACTTTTTTAACAGTGGTTTAAGCAGTTAGAATAAAAAAAAAAAATCTAGTGATTTTATACGGTACGTTTTGAAAGTACAACGGAGTGTGTGAATTTTCACTCGTTCCGATGTAGTAGCTTTTTCTCATAATTGGAATTCTTTACTGTACGCCACTATGAAAGCTACAAGAATCAACTGTCAATGGACCAATATAGATTCAAAGAGACTAGAGAAAGAAGAAACAATCCACAATGATTTACATGGATATCTCAAAGTGAGCTTTGGGTGAAAAATCACGAGAGGTAAAATAGCAGACTCGTTATGTTATAAATATGTTTAGAGGTATAATTTTAGAATCACTCTCAACCCAGCAAATATACAAATACATCCAATGAGACAAATGAAGAAATAAAACTAAACAGATCCAACAACTTTGGCCGATCGTCCATTTCTTGCATGCCTTTTCGGTCAGCCATGTTTTTCACAATAGATTAATAATTTTGACTTGTAACAATTTGCAGGAGAAAGATTAAAAATTTGATCTATCCTATTAAGAGATTAATATTTATATAATTAGATTACAAAAATAACTTAACTGTTAAAAGGATTATTTTAAAAGAAAAAAATAATAAAATTTGTTTTCATCGAAAGCATGTATTTAGAATGATTATACTTGCCTACCTTATCTCTCTTAAGCCTCCCTTCTCTAGGTTTTTCTTTTTCTTTTCCTTGCAAAATATGATAAGATGCCTTCTTGATTTAGTTTTAAAAGATGTAAAGTCATTACCTCATCTAAGAATAAAACCAGCCATCAACAACTTCCTAATCTCGTTTTTTCAATAAGTTTGTTTTCCTTTAATTTAATTTTTGTTTTTTTTCATTTATCATCCTTATGTGAATTTTTTTCTGAATCAGAACACCGGTAAGCCGGTAACTATTATAGGTATATTTTGCCTAAGGCCCCCACGATGTTCACTTAACCTGGCAGACATTAGCTCAGCCCACATGGCAGACGCAAAAGCCACACGAAATGTGAGGGAAAGATTCCAACCCATCCGGTAATTACAACTTTCCGTGCAGAATTCTAGAATATTTGAAGGCCAAGGGTCTGCCTCTACGTGTTACAGTCTGGATGCACGGGCTCTCTTGAAGCCTCCGCTGAAGGCTAGTTCAAAACATTACCCTTTATGTGAAAGTTGCTGCTACTTTCTTTCATATACTAATTTTATTTTATTTTTCAACCTATTGATTTAAGCATCGAAGTCTTTTGATTGAAATTAACTTAAATCTCTACGGTTTGTTTTATTTTGCAAGTTAAACCGCTCTAGAAGTTCACTCAAGCCTGTTTCTAGATTCAAGGCCTTTTATACCATTGTAGAAGGTTGAAAATTACTATATTTAATTATTGAACTAAGTTTATTATTTATTTAAACTTGACTCTTTAAGTAAGGTGACAAAACCTAAAGAGTCCGATTCATATATTGGGATTATTAAGAAAGATTCGGCTTGATGGGCTCGAAACAGGGACTGTTAGACCGATCCGTTTGCCTCCAACCTTTCCTAAGCAAACTCATACATCGTGAGGAAGGTTATTGGCTGTAGGCTCTTGCAGACTCAATCTAAATAATTATGGAATGAGTAAAGATCCATCTCATTCATCAATCATCAAGACAATCCAACGAATATTATCAAGTCCAAGAGTCTATAAATACTTAGCCATTCCTCCTCATTTGACAGAACTCCAGAGATCAAACAAACAGTGTTCCATTATAAAACTTTTGCTCTCTAAAATCAAATATTGAGGCAAAAGAATTAATCTTAGCTTGCTCAAGAACTACAAGGTTGATGTCCTGAGTCCCCTAAGCTTCCTTGTCTGTCACTTGTATATTCAAGACTCTAGGATTGCCTGTTCTTCCTCTCTTTCATTCTCTATCCAATCATCCCATTGAGTGTCATCTCCACATTACTGCTCTATGGCTATGTGTAACGCGATATTTGCATAACTCATACGTGACCAATCTAGTCAGAACCCCTAATCTACAACCATGAAATTATAGAAATTTTTTTTTAATCAATATTATCCACCTTTATATAAAAGATATGTCTATTTTTAAAGTGGCTTTTTACAACCTTTCGAGTTTGTTTAAATCAATATTTCATGCACTTGTGTTTTGGATATATTTCAAAAAGGAAAAACTTCCGCATCTTGTACACAACCTTTCAAGTACTTACCTTAAAAAAAGAACATTTCAAGTATCGATTGATTCATTTTTAGTCGTAACTCGTGAACACATTGTATTATATTACAAACTTAATAAGTTATTTAATATATATATATTCCCCAAATAGTGAACAAGTGTCATCTTATCAAGCACCAAAACAAGCATAGTTCCTTAATGATTTGATCGTCCCAACTAAAATATGCTACATATATGTGGTTAGACCCAAGCGAAAGGCCAAACCGGTTTTGAACCACCAGTTCACGAGTCGAGGACATGGTGAACCGTGAACCGTGAACCATGAACCATTCGTGAGCTAACGGTTTAAGATCGGTTCTATAAGATCGATGATTTAAGGGCCAGTTTGAAACTCTTGAATAGTTTTATTTTTTCTCGATATTTTTTTCCTTCCTTTCCATAATTTTTTTCCCTTTTTCCTTGTTGATCCTTTAACCCTATTTTTTTTTTCCTTTCATTCTTCCATAAAGTATACATTAAAAACAAATAAAAATTAAACTATAAAAAAAATTTTTACAGTACGAATAACTAATCTAATCAAATAGAGTGAAGTAATTGAAGGAAAAATATTTTTTTACTATATTTTACGATCACCCGAAAGATACTTAAGTATCCGCTAATTGGAATCAAACTGCTGTAATTCGATTTAGATTTTTGAAAAACTTTTAGTTTATTGGTCAATTTTATGTTTTACAAAAAGAATACAAGTGTATGTCCAATTTAAATTTTTTGAAGGAAAATAATTTGGAAAAACCTAATGCTAGATCACCACTTTTGCAAAAAGAATCTAAGATTTTTCTACGTGATAAAGCATTTTCAAAAATGATCAAAAGAAAACTTACAATGTCTCATCTTAAAGTAGCTATTCATGTTCATGACCAGGAGTGGAACTTGCAATTGTGCTTGGGCTTCCATCAAATCAATTCTAATCACTAAAGTAATCATCTTCCTTACTTGATGTCCCACATAGTTCTTGTCATCTGCAAGCCGCCTTATACCAATCTTATGTACAAGCATTTGCCTCAACATTAACAACAAAAAGGGAGGCTCAGTATTTGTCGACGAGCAAGCCTACTGTACTAAACACTTACTTAACGGCGACCGTTAAAGCCGGAGCAACGAATACTTTCGGGTGATGCGAAATAGGAGTAAGTAGTCCCTTCTGTGTTTTTGCCACTACTCTAAAATATTGAAATCCTTGATGGAGATATTCTCAGAAAACTTGAAATTCGTATTACTTTAGTGCTGTATCTTAGACATTGGACTACCAAATCGTTGCCTCTTCAATTTTTACGCCAGTAATTACTTACTCATAAATGAGTAATGCTGCTCCTTGGTAACTGGCGAAGGAGAGATTAATAACTGCCACCATACTAACTTTGGTAGTGGTTGGGCATCTTCTCTATGTCAGCCGTTACTGCCATCGCTTTCTACTGTGCTTCTAAGCTATATACGTCTTGAGAATCTGTTAAATCTTGAATGTAACTATAATAAGTTTTGAAATATATTAGTTGCTACAAAATAAAAACAGAAAATGTCTTTATAATAAATTAACCACTTCAACGTCATATTGTATACGCATGCATGCAAATTTGAGTCCTCACAGACCTGATGTAGCATGTTAAATATATTAACGGTTGACATAACAAACAAGTGAACACTGAACTTGTAAACCTTAAGAAAGTCTTAGTAGTATCGTAAAAAACTTTCAAAAATTTTAACAACTGGATACATATATTCCAATTACTAAGGAAAATGTCAACTCCATGCATGTTATACATTGCGAAGTCACACAATAGTTCGCTATAAAAAACTATGCTATGCAACAACTCGTAAGTTGAGTTCTAACAGTGTTATACATCCATCTTAAACTTTCGAGACTTCTTCCCACACTCTATGAAGAAGTTTCTCTACTTTTTGTGAAGAGGCGGCTTTTGTGTTATTGTCTTGACAATGTTTTTTATTGAAGCTATACCGTCGTACATCCTTAACACAAAAGTTAAGAATATGACATGTACAACGTATCCCCGCCCTTTCCCCTCCAACATTAGTTGACAATAATTTTGCAAATCAGATATTGATACAGTATTGGCACTTGCATTATCAAAACCAATAGAAAAATTTTTCCTCACTAATGTATACTCATTTAAGATTTCTCTAATAAATTTATAGATGTTTTATGTCATGTGTTACTCGTTACATACCCTTAAAGCCAATAGTCATTTATTAAGTTATTAATTATCGTCTATCTAATTAACAAAACACTCATATAAGAATTATTATAAAAAAGATCTATCCATATGTCTGTACATATGGAGACATACGTATCGAAGAAAGCGAACTTACTTACGAGCTCCCTTTAACCTTTGTGGTAGAGCTCTTACATGGCTCGAGTTAACGTTCTGCGACTAAGCTATCGTGAGTTGAGGTAAAACTTCTCCCGCTTGTATCGACTCTAACACTCCAATGCACCAATGTTGAATGACAGGTGCATGTTCACTGGGTACTATACTAAGTTATACTTATACCTCTCTTCGTCATACCTCATTAGCAGTGAACCAGATGAACCATTGCCTCGGGCAATCTATTGCTACATACTATCTATTCTCATCTCCGCAAGATGCTTCAACCTCAAGTGCCTATTAGGGGTACCATATCCCTCTCCCGTTTTCTACGAGTAACTCGCGTTATATTAGTTGTAGAATACCCTTGAGTTTCGCCTTTCATCTGTACCTTTACGAAAATGCATAGTAAAAATATTAGACTTACCGGGTTTAGGAGGCGTTTTAAGTGCTCGACATGCAGTTAGCTTAAAACATGTTTATCATGTGGCCGAGTGAAGCGCACCTGCGTGAAGCAGCCTAGAATCACTTTAGATAGGAGCAGAATGGATGACTTACAACTGAAAGTCAATTCTCCGAATTGATATATTGTACAATGTAATGGAGATCTTGGTCTAAATTCGGTGGTTCACTGAATTGAGCCGAAAGGTCTCGAACTGTTGGGCCTATATTATCTCATATGTTGCTCTTTTGTTTCAACAATAATTTCTATCTTGTCCTCCTCGTCCTCCTTATCCTCAAACTTGCTTGCGGAGCAACTCATCCATGAGGGTTCAAATCCTATAAGTCGTGCAGGAACACTCATATAAGGAGATTCAAATTTAGTAAGACGTTCAGGAACACTTATGCGTGGAGGTTTAAAATCGAGAGGTGGCGTACTCCAGTGACTCATGCATTAATATTCAACGTCAAAGCTAAGAAGTGATGTGCAGTGATTACTCATGCAATGAGGTTCTACATCGAAGCCTAGATATGATATAACTTGTTCTTCTATGTTCTCAACCACATCATGTGCCCTCTACTCATTCAAGTCGTACTCGTTATCTGGGTATACTTAAACATTCTCAAACCGTTGTGGCTCAAACGACATATTGGAACTTCCAATGCCCTTACCTTTACTTTTCCCACTAAATGATGAGCCGTGCTTCTTACTAGAGAAGGTACGATACAAAAATCTTTCCCTAGATGCTAATATTTTTTTTCTCTTATTTACTACAACAGAGATTTATAAATGAAAGATAGAAATAATATGTAAGACAAAACAAAGCGGAAATTATATCGCGTGTATGTGTATGTCAGTGTTATTTGCTAATGCAAATGGTTTATTGCAGTAAGATAAAGAATCATGCATAGATATTGGTGGTTAATAAAAGGAAATATTTTTACAATAACATTTTGTAATTGAAAAAATTCAAAAGTAGAGTAATTGGAGTTGGAGCGATTTAATTAGTTTGTGGAGTAATACCATTTAATTTATAAGGATCGAGGAATGTGTGAACGTATCATTTGAATTTTGAAAATTCAAATTTTCAAACGTTTCGGCATTGCAACTTTTATATTTTGCAATTCAAAATTTGAATTACATGTTCTAAAAGAGAAAAGGGGTAGGGGGGTCAGTCAAAAAGAACCAACCCCTTTTTTTATTTTTTGAGAGACGGTTCAAGAACCGTTAAGTCGAACAATTCCAACTTAGCAAACCGCCTAGGCTCTTAAGGCCTAGCAGTTCAGCCTACCCAAGCCGATTTCAAGTCGGTTCATAGTTCGGAACCAATCCTTATTCGAGTCTATACGTGCCTACCTCGTTTGACCATGACATGTATGTATATGTGTGTGTATATGTATATATTATATATGTATGATTCGAAGGAGTGCAACAAAACACGATGAAAATGTCCAAATATGAAGTGAATGACATTAGCATGCTATCAATCTTAGATTTGCAATAGATTATGGTTGAGTCTGTGTCCCTAATATGCAATTTTAGGAATAACATTATAATAAGTTAGTTTATGTCATATTAAGAAGTTTGGACATATTAAAAATACCGATGTGTCTTACAAGTATTATTGATTCAAGTAATTTATTTGATAACATATGATAAGGTTAGTTGAATATAGAAAAATATTAACAGTTCCTACAATGGTAGTTGTTAAAATATTAAATAAAGAATTTTTCATATTTTTATAACTTACCATTTTAAAAGTATACGATCAATATTGAAAAATATTTAAAAAAAAATTCTTCTTCAACGCTTAATAAATGTGAAGAAAGACCTATTGACTAGAAGACAAATATTAACGATAAAATATTGTAATCATTGTTCCTATGGCTTATTGATTTTCATGATTACATTGTACTATAATTGCTAACTCTATGAATGATGTTTTTGACCCCTTCTCTTATGCGTCTTACTTCTAATTATGGTTAAGTTGAAATCAGACTTTTGTAAGGACTGTTTAGCAAAGGTTGCTTATTTAGGGGACCTAATCAAGTTTTAGTTCAGGCTTGCGAGAGAGGAGTAGTTAGCTTTTTTCAACCACCAAACCCATTCCTAAGCCTATTAATTGAGTCCATAGTCCTAACTAAACTTGTCAGGTACGAATTCCCAACTGGACCTGGCGACTTTAAGTGGACCTTCTTAGGGCTATGAGAAATTAAGAATAACGTTTAGGTCTCATCAACCTTCAATAGCTTTTTGAAACAATTGTTTCTATAACTAAGGATTCATCAGGTAACACCATCTCTCATGCTTTTATCAAGCACAATACTTGTTGTGCATCCTTAATTAATCTATGTACAAAAAGGACATTTAAAGAACATATGGCTGAGAACGAACTTCAAAAAGAAAAGGAGATTGGGTGGGTGGGGTTTTCTTTTAATTAATAAACCATGAAGATAATGTTATGCACTTTCTCATCGTTACCATTCTCGTTCATCTCAACCTTTACCTCTTTAAGCTTCTGTTACATTTTGCCTTCTCTATCTCACTCCTTTTCTCTATAAGCTCTTGAACTTATCTAAGTCTTCCTACATGTGTGACAGAAGGGGTTATAACACTTTATCTATAGAAGATTATGTTTACCAGTATCAAAATATGGTGTTCCATGTGTAGAACACACAATAGTGTTTCATATAAATAACAATTACATTTGTTTTATATAAGGAAGGACAAATAACATTTAATGTGGTACTCCTTTAAAGTAGGTCATATCCGATTATCTATTAATTCAAGGTTCCTTGTACGTGACATTTCTAAACCCATTCACTAGTGAATGAGATGATTGGGGATTAATATGTGCAATTTCATGAACTCTTTATGGATTGATGTAATGCTGGTGAACTTTCATGGACTATTGATAACTCTGATTTTAAACATATTTCACATGGTGATTTTATAGCGTTTTCCTTACATTTTTGGTTTTCTTTAAAGAAATTGATACTTAATTGAGTAAAATGTTGATTTCAGGGTTTAAACGCATTCTAGGCTCGAAAACAAAGAAAACGAATCAAGTTTCACTCAATTCCGAGTTCAAACGAAGAAGTTTTGAAATTGTGCAGAAATTTTACCTTAATGCAAAAAGTTACACGACCTGGGGACACGGCCGTGTCCCAGGCCATGTCTGATGACGAAAATAAAATCCGTGTAATACACATATATAAGGGGATCTTAGGGTTTAAAAAAGAGAGAGACATTACAGAAACGGAGAGACACAAGAGACGAGAGGAGACTTGAGGAGAACATCAATCAAGAAGCAAGAACGACATCGATTTCAAGATTAGAGATTGTTCATCAAATCAAGAGGGGTTTTCAGGCTTTATTTCATGTTTTTGATGAATCTCGTTTTTAGATTCATTATGATAGCTTAGAATTCAAGTATTTAGGATTATGGAACCTAGGGTTTTGATGTAACCCTTGGATTGAATTATAATTTCAAGAAAGTTTCTATCTTTTCTTGATTCAATTATGTCGTTTAATTATGGATTAATAATTCTAGAGTGTCAATATATGATATTATGCATGTTAATTGAGAAATTGCATGTGTAATTAGATCTTAGCATAATTGAAGAGAATTACATGTATACTTAGAGATAAGATACATGTTTCTTCTGGAAAGTTAATTATTTGCATGGGAATTCATTATATATTAATGCAATTCTAAGTTATATTACTAAGTTATATTACTAAGTGAAGAGATTCCGGTAAATAATTTAGAATTAGGGTTAATATGCTTGAGAAAGATATTACCTTTAATTGTAAATCCCTCCGGTCAAGAATAATAAAAACTAAATTGAATATATTTTAAAAGGTTACATGTTAAACACTAGGGGAAATAATTCCTAAATACATTATTACATACTTGAAGTCGTTCGTAGTTTATTGCTTTCTAATTTGCGTAATTAAGTCTCATAAGTAGTTTAGTTGTTAATTTCAGTATTTTTAATTCATTCAATTTATCACAATTTTCCGGTTAGATAATAAAGCTAAGGTTAATATTAGTACTCAAAATCTCTGAGGGATCGACTCGGACTCACATCCGCTATATTAAAATTGATAGGTACGCTTGCCTCGTATCAACTATCTCATTCACTGGGGATCAATATGTGCAATTTCATGAACTCTTTATGGACTGATGTAATGCTGGTGAACTTTCGTGGACTATCAACTATTGTCAAACCTAATATCGTGTTCATATCTCATAGAACATTACCAATAAAAAAGGAATTTTAGTATAAACGTGAGAATTAAATGATTATATATCTTCTATTAAATAAATCCATCAAATAAAAGCATCTGTTTCAAATCAAACATGTACATACCAACAATTACACCACACCATATATCTTAAAAAAAAAAGAAAGAAAGAAAGAAAGAAAAGAAAAGAAAAATGGCTAAAAGATGAAAGTGTATTATCTAGTAATCGAGCGAATGTTAAATTATCCATTCGATCACAATGTGTCTTAAACAAAAACAATGGTCATATTCAACTTATTCTTCTAGGAGTTTCACTGTCAATTACATCCCAAATTTGTCAACGCTCGACTTGAAATCAAATCCCTCAATATGTTTGTAAGTGTTGTCTTAAATACAACAACTTTTACCCCATAACTAGATCTATTCCCAATCCTACCTATTTCTCCACTCAAGTCCAGTTACACAAACAACCATGGATGCACATGGACAAACAATTACACATCAAAACACAAGCAAACAAGACATATATAAATACAACCCACTTAAGATCGATGTGCAACGTTCCATACACTAAGCATACATAAACCATCCTAAAGCGTCCTAATTATTCATACACGTGACCATACACAAAGCAAATACTTAACGAAGAGACTCAAGAGATAGAGATAAAATACATGTAATAAAGTAATTTATTTACCTTTGACTCTTGAGTGTTCTACCATAACTCTTAAATAGAAGTTACATTTCATTTAAATTGGTGGAGAAACTCTAATTATTAAGGCGTCTTTTGATATTACCCATAAATGAGTAATGCTGCTCCTTAGTGGGTAGTGAAAAAGAGACTGATGATTGGCTACCGTATTAACTTTAGTAATGATTGAGCATCTACTCTATATCGACTGTCGCGACTGATACTTCTTATTGTGCTTCTAAGCTGTGCACATCTTGGAAATCTATTAGATCTTAAACGTAACTATAATAAGTTTTCAAATACATTAGTAATAATTTCTCTTTAAAACGAAGATCTAAAATAGTTACTATAAGATAAATATGAAGAATATCTTTATAATAAGTTAACCACTTCAATGTTATATCGTATACGCATGCATGCAAATTTGGAATAGCACGTCAAGTATACTAATGGTTGACATAACAAACAAATGAACATTAGGCTTATAAACCTGCTAGAAAGTCTTAACAGTAACATAAAAAACTTTCAAAACTTTTAGCAACTAGATACATATATCCCAATTACTGGGGAAAATGTCAACTTCCTACACGTTGTATATTCAAGTCACACAACAGTTCACTGTAACAAACTGTGCTATGCAACAACTTGTAAGTTGATTGCCAGTGGTGTTGCACATTCATCTTAAACTTTTGAGGCATCTTCTTGCGCTCCATGCAGAAGTTCCTTCACTTTTTGTGAAGGGAGGGCCTCTCTGTTATTACTTTGATGATGTTTTTAATTAGAGCTATACTATCGTACAAAGTCGCAATACCATCCTTGACACATAAGTTAAGCATATGACATGCACAACGTATGTGGAAACCACCTCCCCCTCCCCCTTCCCCTTTCCCTTCAATGCTGGTTGACAGTAATTTTATAAATCAAATATTGATGCAGTATTAACACTTGTATTATCAAAACTAATAGAAAAAATTTTTCCCACTTACCCGTACTCATTTAGGATTTCTTTAATAATCTTGTAAATGTTTTACATCGTGTGTCACTCGTCACATACCCTTAAAGCCAATAATCGTTTATTAAGTTTTCAATTATTGTTTAGTCAATGAACAGTATTATCCATATAAGAATTATTACAAAATGGATCTATCCATATGTCTACACATATGGATACATGCATATCGAACGAAGCGAACTTACCCGCAAGCTTCCTCTTACCTTTATAGTAGAGCTCCTGTGTAACTCGAGTTAACATTCTATGGCTAAGCTATCACGAGCTAGGGTTAAACATCTCCCGCCCGTATTGACTCTACCACTTTGATGCACCCATGTTGAATAATAGGTACATGTTCAACAGGTACTATGTTAGGTTATACTTATGCCTCTCTTCATTGTACTTCATTAGCCATTAATTGGATGAACCACCATCTCAAGCAATCTATTGCTGCGTACTATCTATTCCCACCTCCCCGGGATGCTTCAACCTCAAGCACCTGTTAAGGGTACCATATCCTTCTCCCATTTTCCATAAGTAACTCACATTATAGTAGTTATAGAATGCCCTCGAGTTTCCCATTTCGTCTATACCTTTACGAAAATGCGTAGTAAAAATATTAAACTTACTAAGTTTAGAGGGCTTACCTAAGCTAGAAGGTCTCAAAGTGTCGAGCCTATATTGTCTCATATGTTACTCTTCTGTTTCGAGAATCATTTCTATCTCATCCTCTTCACCCTCGAACATGCTTGTGAAGCAACTCATCCGTGGAAGTTTAAATCCTGTAGGTTATGCAGGAACACTCATATGAAGAGATTCGAATTTAGTAAAATGTTCAAGAACACTCATACAACGTCAAAGCTAAGAGATGATGTGCTCGATTACTCGTGTGATAAGGTTCTACATCAAAGCCTAGAGGTGGTGTAACTTGTTCTTCCACGCTATCAACCGCATCATATGCCCTCTGCTCATTCAAGTCATACTCGTCATTCGGGTATACCTGGACATCCTTGATTCATTGTGGCTCAAAGGTATTGAAACTTCTAGTGCCCTTATCCTTATTTTTCCCACTAGATGAGAAACTGTGCTTCTTACCAAAAAAGATACGATGTAAAAATCTTTCCATGGATACTAATTTTTTTTTCTTTTATTTACTATAATAAAAATTTATGAATGAAAGACAGAAATAATATATAAAAGAAAAAAAGGTGGAGATTATATCGCAGTTATGTATATATTAGTGTTATTTACTAATGCAAATGATTTAGTGCAGTGGAATAGAGAATTATACACAAATATTGGTGATTAATAGAAGGAAACATTTCTATGACAACGTTTCGCAATTGAAAAAATTCGAAGACAGAATGGTTAGAGTTAAAGCGATTAATTAATTTATGGAGTAATAGTTACTGTATATCGGTACCATTCAATTTATAAAGATAAAAAAATGTGTTAACGCGTCATTTGAATTTTGAAAATTTAAATCTTCAAATGTTTCGGTACCACAATTTTTGAATTTTGCAATTCAAAATTTGAATTACATACGTTGAAAGGAAAAAAAAGGTAAGGGTAAAGGGAAAGGGGAGGTAAGGTTGGTAAAAAAGAACCGACCCCCTTTTTTTTATTTTTTGGAAGGCAATCCTTGAATCACTAGGTCAAGCAATTATGACCTAACAAACTGCTTGGGCCCTTAAGGCCCGGCAATTCACTAAGGTAGTTTAGCCCGACCATTACCGGGCTAGGCTGATTCGAGGCTCGCCCAAGCCAATTGCAAACTTATTCATGATTTGAAACCGACTTTACCCGAGTCTACATATGGTAGATAATTCCCATTAGATTGTTTTTCATCTATTAAACTATAAATAGATTGAAGAAAAAAATGGGGTTATGGGCCTTTTCTTACCTTTGGATACTAGCAACAACCTTACCCTTTTAATTTATTCTTTTTTTATCATTTGAGCTTTTTATTTTATTTTATTTTTTGCATCTTTTTTTTTTATATTAATTAACTTAATTAATTAAATATATTTAAAGAATATAAGGTAATTGATATATGAGTGACTATATTAATTGTAATTCACATACAAGCAACCAAATAAAAAAAAAAGTAAGATACATATTGCTTTGGAACATAATCGCTAACTTTTAAAATAGTTAGGATACGTACAAATTATAAAGTTTTTAAAAATGATCCAAGCAATTTAGTCATAAAGTTAATGTCTCCTGGTTATAATTTTCAAGTAATTATGAAACTCAAATCATCTGTTTATTAAGAAAATACTAATCATTTCTTTTAAAAGCCCCAAAATACAAGGAATATTTGTGTAAATTTTGTAAAATACTACCATGTCATATGTTATATATTAAAACATTCATAATCATTTATGTAATATAATTAAGAAGGAAAAAACTCTAACTACCTCACACAAAGTAAGATGATCCCATTCATTATTTATAAAACTAGTGGACAACACACACGTGATACATTTATAGATTAAATAAAATTAAATTTATATTTTTTAAATTTACCATTATATATTTAGTGAAAAATCATAAATTTTGTTAAATAATATAAATATAAATTTATTCTTTTTATCCCTATCTAGACTCACTTTAAATTCTTTAATTTTTTTACTTACGAGTAAATCAGTATTACGAATAGAAATCCATTCATACGAATAGACATTAATCATCATCATAGTTATATTTCATTATAATCTGAATTTTGACTATGTAATACTGGTACGTAAAATAAAGTGGGAGAGGAAACAGAAAGAGAGAGAAATTATTAAAAAGAAAAATCATAAGATAAGCATCATGTTATATAGAGAAATAGTAAAGAAGGTTGGTTTTAGGAGTGAGAAAGATTAATGGAAGAAAGTTGGTTAATATGTAATTTTTACCTTTAATATAAAATTATTATAATTTTAATAAGTTATTTTTAATGTTGATTTTTTTATAATAAAATTTTAATTGAAAAGCTAAATGATAATATTTAAAGTAGCAATTGTTTAAGAGCCAATCTGTTTTAATAATATATATAATAAATTTTTTAAGTGAATCTATATTATTTTTAATGGAACAAGGAATTTTAAAGTAATGTATGCAATTAAACTCCTCTTTTTAATAAAACAATAAATTCATAATAGTATATTTACATATAGATTATAATTTAAATTATGAAAATTTTACATAATTAATTTAAAATTCAAAAGACAAAATATTTCTCCAATATCAAAAACTAAATTATTTATTTATTTATTTTAATATTTCTTTTATTCTTGAATTTTTATTTTTTTTCCTTTAGTAATTGACTTATATATGTATAGATATATCAAAGATTTTTCTAAGATTTTATCGATTTTTTTAGATCTCCTATTTACGATAAATTTTAATTTAATATTTATTAAATTAATTATATTTTCAACTGTTTAAATCGATAAATATTAAATCAAACAATTTATGAAAAATAAATAAAAAACATAACAAAAGCATTTAGAGAAGCTAAACCCTATTCTACGAACCCCCATCCTCCACCACACCACCCCCCACACCCCCGCCGCCCCATTCCCCCGCCCCGCGCTCCTCACCCCTCCCCCCTACCCCCTCTCTCGCCACTTGCTACTGACCTAAGACTATAGATTGTAGAAGAGGACGGCTCGTGTAAAATGGCCATAGCCTCTCTACAACTGGGTAGTTTCAGGTACGTCAAAGGGCCATACCAGTTGAAGAAGTCGGCTTGTTCACTCGGTAGAATCAGATGTGCTTCAGCTACTGTGACACCCAATAGAAGACGCTATTCGATTACTTTGCTTCCTGGTGATGGTATCGGTCCTGAGGTCATTTCCGTTGCCAAAAATACCCTTCTACTTGTTGGCTCTCTTGAAGGTGTGTATCTTCATCTCAATTTATTAATACAAACCTACTTCAAATGACTTTCTCGATAAATTGTAGGTATGGGTATTTAGTTACGTCATGATCTTACCTTAATACATTCGTGTCTAGCGTTTGGCAGCATTTATTAGTGCTTAAAGTTTGAATATTTCAAAGTCAACTCGAATATTATAATATATATATATATATATATATAGAGAGAGAGAGAGAGAGAGAGAGAGAGAGAGAGCAAATTGCAAAGCATGCCCAAATCCGTGGCTGTTCTTGGGTTTTTATAAATGGATCTGGAGCTTTAAAAACATACGGGAGATAATGCAAATTTTCAAAAGTTACGAGGATGTGAAGGCATAGATTTGGGAGTTTAGAATGTCTATTTGTACTTATTTACAGTTTCTAGAGAATACTTTCAGGTGTATATTTGCAATTATACCTAGTATACAATATACATTATTCAAATTCTAGTGTGAATAATGCAATTTATGGGTTTTGAGCGTTAGGTAATTGCAAATTTTCAGAGGTTATAAAGAGTTGAAGGCATGCTTTTGGGAGATTAGACTATCTATTTGTACCAATCAGTATTTTTTGGAGAATAGTTCTTGGCTATATCTGTATCATATATGCAACCAGTGTGGGCGAAGTGTGTGTGCCAATGCACCTAGGCACTCAATTGAAGTGAAATGTGGCTGTCATGCCTGGCTAACGTTGAGGCAAAGCGATCTCGTTGAGGCACACACCTCATCAATACACCCAAATGATTCAACGTTTTATGCCTTCATATGGAACCTTTTAGGATACTTTTTGATGTTTTATGTTTTTTTGCTTTATTTATGGCATGTCTTTAATTTCTAGACATGCCTTAGTGTGAGACATGTTGTCTGACTTTGGCTATATTTAAAGAACCATTAACTTTTTTTAAAGTTATATATACCTAAAATTTTAGAAATATTTGGATGTTATTGTTGGAAATGATAATGTAGAAACATATATGTCAAAGCATAAAATATGAAAAGTTTTCCTTTTCTGATATGTTATCAGGTGCTCCAGGCAAGGCTTTCCTTCTTGTTGATGTATTAAGTACATGTAAATATATATGTATGTATTAGGTATTGAGTTTGCATTCCAAGAGATGCCCGTTGGTGGAGCTGCTCTTGATTTGACCGGAGTTCCATTGCCACAGGAGACACTCTCTGCATCTCGTCGATCTGATGCTGTTCTTCTTGGAGCGATTGGGGGGTAACAACTCTTTTCTAAACTTTATGTTGCTTGGCGTTTATAAAAATAAATAGATAGATGTGTTTGTGTGGCTTCATTGTTTTCAGATATAAATGGGATAATAATGAGAAACATTTAAAGCCAGAGACAGGTTTGCTTCAACTGAGAGAAGGGCTTAAGGTCTTTGCAAACTTGAGGCCAGCTACTGTACTACCACAGGTTGATTTTCATTCATTCCTTAATCATTTGACTGTTTGCAATATGGTTTGACATGTTGTTATGCACTCTGCCATCTAGTTGCTACATCATTCTTTGACAGGAACTTCTTTTGGTAATTTTGTAAGATTTGATATTATAAAATGAATCTGTATAGAGAAGAGTAGAAAATCGAAACTGCAACTATATCACATTTGGGATGAAAGAATGGTTTGGAATGGAATGAAATTAGAACCGGAATGAAAGATCCTTTCTTATGTTTGAAAATGACCATAGAATGGAATTGAATTGAATGATATTAAATGCTTAAATAGAATTATTTGTCAAAAATACTCTTAATTATTATATATTATAATTTCTTTCAAGTTTAGAAAAGTAATTTTAATTAATCAAAATTAATAAAATAGCATGGAATCACGATCCGCCTTCTCAAAGGCGGGATCACACAAATGCATTGTTTTGGACAAAGCCCTACAAAACCATTGACAAAACAAACCCTAAGATATGGTCATTCTAGCTTGAAAGGGCGCACAATAGAGATAACCTCTTAGCTAAGACCTCATGCAGAAGAGACACCAGTAACACCTCTCATGTCATGCTCTTTCCACAAATAAGAAACCATGGCTGCAAAACCAATCTTCCAAAAAAGGAAGAGAACATTCCTAGTAGCACCCAAAGCTTTGAGTCAAAAATTATTTTTGGAAATTGTGTCTTCCTATTCCATGGGCACTTGAGCAAACGAGGAGCTTGGAATGGTTCAGTCTTAATCACAGGCCTGTTGGTTGGTTGTCTTGATTTGCCATTCAAATGGGTGTAGTGGACTTTGCTATGTTTGGTTCCAAATGCTAAATGCTAAATTATCTCTAATGTTCAAAACTCCTCCCTACTATCTTGCATTAGCTTTAGATTAAGATAATTTCATGATGATCTACCATCAGTATAAATGTTGATGTATCTTTATGTCTTCCATTCCTTAATATTCCTTAATGATAAGCATTCCAATATTGCATTTAGCATTTGGAGCAAAATATAGGCATTGTGAAACACAAGGAAATTATTGGTTTTGGTTGGCATTGGCATTACTATTCAAGTTCTAGGAAGAGCATGGGTACATAAAATGTGCTATCGCAGGATAAATTTTGGAGCAAGTGTGATAGGTTCAGTCTAACTTGTGGCCTCTTATGTATCATTATGCCTTAGAACAGCTGTAAAATTGACCTACTGATTTGCAAATTATAGGTGCAGTCATCCAGTCATACGATGGCTTTTACTAGAAAAAGCCAATTGTTTATTCCAAGGCTCCAACCGTACATCAGAACTTAAATCACCTGTGGAAGTTTTCATTCTGTAGAGCCATTTTAGATATATTTTTAATCACATACAGTTTTGTAACGCACAAAAGCCCTTGATTGTAACTTTGTATTTTCTTCCATTTGTTTGTTTTCTTTTTGACATTTATGAGAAATATTAAATAATACAATTTGACTGTCATTTTTATTTTTTATTCATGGAGATTGATTGTGTAGATCTTGTCTGAAAAACTGGTAATTTTCTGTATATGCATCAGTTAGTAGATGCCTCAACTTTGAAGAAAGAGATTGCTGAAGGAGTGGATCTAATGGTTGTGAGAGAACTCACTGGTGGTATGCTTTATTAGATGCTATTTGGTCAGAACAATGTCATCTCTCATTGGTTTGGCTGGCTAAGATGTCACTCACAATCAGGAATTTATTTTGGCAAGCCAAGGGGCTTCAATACCAATGAAAATGGTGAAGAGGTTGGCTTCAACACAGAGGTGTATGCAACTAGTGAGGTATAAAATCTTAGTCAGTGAATATGTTCTTTAGTTTGCAAATTTATCACTCTTAGTTTCATGAATGAGGACTGCCAGACCAATCAGATCAGCTGGATAATAGACAGGAAGAATCACTTCTATCATCCCTTCTTAACTATTAAGTTTCCTTCTGCTCTAGCATACTCAATGCTTTCCAAGCACAACCAATTCTTACAAGAATAAATTTTGCTGCCAGATAGATCGCATTGCTCGTGTTGCATTTGAGACTGCTAGGAAACGTTGTGGGAAGCTATGCTCTGTAGACAAAGCGAATGTGCTGGAAGTATATCTGCTTTCCACCCTTCTCATTGGAACTTAGGTGTACTTTGTCCTTTTGTACATTCGTAAGAGAGGACTTGATTAGAACAAGGAGACTTGGCTTATTATGCATAACATGTTTTGGGCGAAATTCACTTTCAGTTTTTCTTAATGTTAAGTTTCTTCGTAAAAGGGCTCCAGTAGACTGTTTCTCCAAACTCTTTGTTAAGAAGAGCTCTTGGGTTGTTTCCTTAGCTAAGTTATAGCATTGAGACGGCATTGTTTGAGCTAATTCTTTCAAAGAATTCGCCAGGCATCAATGCTTTGGAGGAAAAGAGTCTCAGCTGTAGCCTTGGAATACCCTGATGTTGAACTTTCTCATATGTATGTCGACAATGCAGCAATGCAGCTTGTTCGTAATCCAAAACAGGTAGTTACTTTGTTTCTTGGTTTGAGAGTTGGTATTTATCTTGATCATCTGCAACCACTCAATATAATTGTATTTATATGGATCGAGGGAAGTGTCTTTTAGGATTTTGGGATGCCAATGTTGAGAACTGAATAGGTTATGATCTTCATTGATGAAACTGCAGTTTGATACGATTGTAACAAATAACATATTTGGTGATATTTTGTCTGATGAGGCATCAATGATTACTGGAAGTATTGGCATGCTTCCATCAGCCAGTCTCAGTGAAAAGGTAGGTTTCTTAATTTTTGACTTTGGATTTCACTGAGATTTGTTTAGCTGCTGTTTTTCCCCGAGAGGAGAAACATATTCATTATCTAATTATGAAATTACCAATTCTAATCTCTCAGGGGCCTGGACTTTTTGAACCCATACATGGGTCTGCACCTGATATTGCTGGACAGGTAGAGGAAAGAGATTTTTTTCCCCTTCTCTTTTTTCAGATGGATCTGTTGTCTATTACATGGATAAACAGTGAAGTAATTCATATAATTGCTATGATGCAACAGGATAAGGCAAATCCACTTGCAACTGTGTTAAGTGCAGCCATGCTTTTGAAGTATGGCCTGGGGGAACCTGATGCAGCTGAGAGAATCGAGGCTGCAGTACTCAATACCCTGAATAGGGGCTTCAGGACTGGTGACATCTACTCCTCGGGAACTGTATGTCAATTTCATTACAATTGATTTGTTCTTAATAAAACTGTGAACAAGAAGTGAAAAGATGGTCATTAAGTTCAAAATCTGCCAGTAGCATCCAAAAAGCCTGCACTTTCTTGAGCTTCAAGCTCCTACTTCTGCATGGTTGCCAAGGAAAGAATAAATAAAATGAAATTTACACAAACCTTCTTCATACTGACCTTGCAGGTTGAGCTCAATAACCACTCTTCATTGAGAGCAATGGAGATAATTTGCGAGCACGGGGCAATCCAAACCCTCTGTTGCATGCCATGTCCTGACTTGATCTCTATTTAGAACCTTTCTCATGTACTAGAACCTCCAATTCAAACCCTATAGCACAAATTGACCTGAACTGACCTCTTCAAAACCTTATTTCTGAATCACCAATCTTATATCCCCCATAAGTCTTGCCACAAAGCTAATTGCTAACCATATAAATCCATATTCTCATGGAACATAAATCACCTCCCCTAACAGATGGCTTGCTCCCATCTCTGTTATTTCCCTGCCAAAGGCACCATTTATTTCATTAGTATGTGAATTACCTTCATCTGTTGATTTTAATGGGAAAAATGATTAGACAGTTAATTTTTAGAGTAGGGATAAGAAACTGATATATTTCTTGTGGTAGTTACATGTTCTTTGCAATTGCTTGTTGATTGCTTCCTGCAAATCCCATGTCTGCAGAAGTTGGTGGGCTGCAAGGAGATGGGAGATGAGGTCCTGAAGTCACTGGATTCAGAAGTTCCTGCAACATTATAGGGTGAATCAATACAACTAAAACCCAATAGTTGCATCGATATTAGTTGAGGATGGGAAATTCTGTGTTGGAGTCATATTAGCTACATCAGAAATACAAACAACGATCTATAAATGTTGATTGTTGCAGGATTGTAATTTAAGACCATTTTTGTTACAGGTAGTAATTGTAATTTTTGTTGGACCCTTCAATTTGACTTTTCATTAAGGACCTGTTGATAATAAGGATTGCAGCTTGTATGAACAATAGTTTTTCTCATCCCTTTTATTGTGTTTTGATTCTGTATTTTATGGCTCTGATATTTCTTGCTGGATATCTGTCTAGTTAAAGTTGAATTCATGTGAAAAAATGTTGAAAATGTTCATCATATGATTTCACTAACCATGGAGTGAGGGTTACTTGTTTAACACTAGCTTTCTGCCATGAAGAGATCATCGACGAAGTTGCTGCCTAGTAAGTTTTGCATTGAGAAGCAACCGGTCCGCTGAGTTCGTATGAAAATAAAGTCAGAAACCCCTGTTGATCTATTTAATCCGTTAAGATGAGGGAGGATGTCCAAAAGATAAACAAGAAAATTGCATAATGGGAGGTTAATGGTGCCCCTGTTGATCTATTTAATTCGTTGAGACGAGGGAGGATGTCCAAAAGGTACACAAGAAAATTGCATAATGGGAGGTCAATGGTGTCCAGTAGGTGCTGCTGTCATTCTTAAACACTAACCTGCCTTTGGCCATCCGCCGGCCCCGGATTTCAAGCATTATTGGGCTGATCTATTTAGGGTTTCATGGATAGAGATTCATGGAGCCAGCGAACAAGCATCAGCCTATTGATTCACATCAAAGGAGGGTGTTGCATATAACCCCTCTTGTACAAATACTACGGGTGCTATCCTCTAATGCGGTGTACGAGGAACAATCCATGTTACAATTTCAAGTTGCAAGTGCTTATTCTTTCACTTCGTCTGATGTGGGTAACATTTCCAACCATGCCAATTAAGATGAACAGGGAATCAGATCTGTCCGTGATGTTGGCAATATGAAGTTACGTCCATGAAAGGGCATGTTCCAATTCGGTAGATGGATTAGATTTTTGGTCCGTGAGTGGCTGTTTTAGTGGTGGCAGCATGCTTTGTCAAGGAGGATCGTGCGTGGGTGTAATTACAAGGATCGAGGAAAAGTTAATTGAAGAGGAACTTCTATAGTCTTCAATTCTTTCTTCTTCATCTATACCCTGCACCTTCAGAAAGTCTTAACACATCTTCATCTTCGTTGTTATGATATATGCCCCTCGTTGTGTCTTTAGCAGGATTGTCATATTGCTAACTACTTCAAATACATAATTTGATTTGCTTAACATAAACAACAAGTCCTCCCTCCAATGATCCAAAAGCTCAAACGACAACGATGTTCGAGCTACAGCTGTTTTTAGTAGTTGAAAATCTTTTTCTCAAGTCATATTGTACATAAAGAAAATCATCCGGAAAAAAAAAAAATAAAAAAAAAAAGAAGATGAAATCCTAATTTTCATTTTACGTACAGTCAAGTTACTAATGAAGGAATTTCTCTTGTCTAGACCCGGTCCATAAACTACATGTGAGAATTTGGTAAATGGTACATACATACATAAATACAAGTATTATGTTCTCACGTAGTCACGTCACACGTGATCTATGGACCATGGTCAACTTAAGAAAAATTTACAAGGAAAGCAGCCCTCTAGCGTGAAAGCAAGCAGGAAAAAACATATGAATGCTGCCTGTACTTTAGTGTCCTAGGGTTGCAGTATGTTCTCAAAAAGTTTTCTGATTTATTGAAAGAAAAATAGGCCTTAACAGCTCCTACAGACTCATTGATTCCTTCAGCCCTGCTTTTCTGTTGTGTACATCTGCCTTGTGACTGGTTCGATCATGGAGGGTCACTTGTTTCAATTCACTCAGCCAAAAAAGAAAATAAAGGATAAACTATAACCAGCGTTTCTGCTGCAATACTAATCCTGTCGCCCTGGATTCTCTGTCTTATCCCTTCCTGTGCTAGTTCCATTAGTACAGATCCATGTATGCACATGTGCTCTAATTCTCTCTTAGAGATCATACAGTGCAGACATCCAGATACCACGCTGGGAGTGACTGTTTAACTCTGTAAGATGGTTTGATGAGAAGAGATAAGAGTCCTGCAGGTGAAGTTTCCCTAGTTTAAGGAAATGATTGAAATTATGGAAAGAGTGCAATACTGTTGGCCAGTGAAAGCTGATAATAAGTAATCCATCGATTCAATTCCCCAAAATTGTGAATCAGAGATGGACCATATTAGTTCAAGACACCATAGCATGTACAGAGTACGGGTACCATGCACTTATATGGTCCACATGGACTAGGTTTATGTCAGAATTTTCCCCCGATCAAATACAAGTTACAGTAACCAAAAAATACAGTAATGCCTAGTTTCCTCAAAGAGACATCGTTTAACTATATGGAAACTTCAACTACTTCAATAATCAGTCAGGAGTAAATAGAAGAAGAGAGGGGACTTTTCCCACTCATCACCTTGTTGTAACACGAGAAGTTGATTTCGTTCAAGTATTTTGCTTCCATATGAGATTAGCATATTCCGGGTGGTCAATAAACGGATTCCTGTTATGTTGGTAAAACTTGCATATTCTGTCATTTCTCAGCTTCTCTTCTCTTGAAGGAGGATCAACTTGGTTCCATTTTAGTAATGTTGAAAGGAGCCCCATCTCTCTGCTTTCTAAAAAGAGAACATCCACAGTTAATGCATTTAGCTTGCAATTTGCTGGCAAGGAACACAAGTCCTTGAAAGACAAAAACATGAGAGCTCTCAGAATCAACTTAGGGATTCGACACAATGAGATTCCATTAGACTGAAATGGACATAATCTTGCTAAAAGCATATTATGCACAGTGTTGATTCCCCATTTCGATATCTATAACTTTTATAGGACTACTTGCAGAGTATGCCATGATGGTCCAAATGGGGGGTTTCCCTTAAAAATCAGCATCTGTTAATTGGTCACATTAGAAATTTATGAAGGGGGGTTCAGCTTATCTGCAATTTCTGGCATTTTCAATAATGAATTTTTCAATTGTGCACAGTCAGATAATTCATCTCAATTTCTAAGAATATAGCATTCCTAGTTTCAGCTTTTCAAATTTAATCTTAAACTGATAGATTAAACTTGTTCTCCACCATTAAGAACTATCTTTCATAGTTTCTTTAGACTATCCATTAATTCGTTTGGTTGAATTGAAAAGAATGATGTGTATAATCTAGTCTTTAAAATCTTGCTCTACTACAGCCTCTTTCTTTAGAAACTTTTGCTTAAAATGGTTCTGCCTTACTCTTCTCTGCCGAAAATATTCTATAGAAAATAGAAAACAAGCGACACATCAAGGACTTAACTACCAAATCCATCTCCCAGAAGGGAGGAACTCAAGGATGAACCTAGATGTTTTCCTATTTTGTAGAATTCCTCATGATTGAAGTCTCTTCTTATGTATATCTAGCTAATTTCGCCTCTATAGTCTGTATGATGTAACTGAATGATAAAGCATTCAAATCAGCTTCATGTTATTTGAGAAAGGGAACTTATTGAAGTTAATTGAGCATACCGGCTCTAGGCAAATCAGATAGCTGAAGATACGGGCCTCCATCTGGGCGAAATCCATAGCAGACAGCCATGTACATTAATGACCTTGCAATGTCTCCCCTGACCTGTAACATAATGAAAAGGGTAAAAGACCAGTAATTTCATCCCAAAATCAAGATATTAATGCTTAGGGGGAAATGAAATAGACTATGCAAATGCATGGCCCACGACCTACTTGACTCCTTTGATCAGAAGGTGCCTTTCAGCTTTATAGGCAAACATAGAGCCAATAGGGACTAAATGTCGTTCATACAAGAAAGAAAAGCTCATCCAAATGAGTTTAGGTTAATTGAAAACGTTCAACACTCCCACAATGAAAAAATTCCATAATCATGATTACACAGAATAAGTCCGATCTCCTTCAACATGTCTTGTCTGTCAAATTTGTCATATTTGGATCAACGACCAGCTTATCTAGAAGCTTAAAATTTAAATCAGTGTAGAACTTTTTAATCTATTATCAACAGCTACCCTCATTTATGAGCTAAAACTCTTTTATAAAAGCCCATTAAGTGGTATGATAATTGTATAGGGTGTCAAACGACAGCTCAGGAATTCAAACACAGAAGTCCATGCTTTACTACTGTGCTGGATTTAAATCCACAATCAGCTAACATCAAAGCTTAAGCTAGTAGATCAGTGTGAAACTTCTTATTTTAAGCAAAGCAACAGCCAAGAACCTTCCTTGGTGGCGCCCATCTCTCTTTATCTGATTCTGTGTCCATTGCAGCTTCTCTGTTAGCTGGTCTCATGCACTTAATTGAATAGAAAGCACATTCTCCATAAAATTTGTTTCCCCTTGATGAATTCACTGCAAGAAGCCAAGATCCCCGCAACGTTACGCCAAATTGTATATCAATTAGCATTAATCCACAAAACGATATACCAGTTTACCATTTACATCAGAAGGACGAATATTATGTACATCATTTCTTGATGAACGGTTAACTAGACCATAGGAGCGCGGCCACAAATGTTCCCCTGTGAAAGCCAAACAGTTTCCTCAAAAAACTCTTGACTGATTGAGAAGCTACTAAATTGTACTAACAAGAGAAAACAGGAGCTAACACAAGTTAACTCTTTCTGTGAACACAATAAATGAATAATTACAGACAGGCAACATAGGAAGCAAGACGGGATGGCAAAAGAAACATGAAAAATGCACTAAAAGACATCCATATTTGTTGCACTCACTCAGTCCCTTCTTTAATATTTCCTATTATATATAGAGACTTACATGGTATGATAACATGGATGGGAACTTAAATAGCTCACGTAAACATATAGGACTCAATTGAAGCTTACTATAAACACATAGAATTTGAACGATTCACTTAAGATGTAGAGGATTTAATTGAATTTTGTAATAAAGATAGAGGACTGTTGGTCACTTATCCCCAAAAGAAACCACTCTAGCTAGTTAAGGAATTCTACTTGGACATAACCATAAACAATATGGCGATATGCAGGTAAATGCACCAGGTTGAACCTACTTCTAGTTGAAACCTTCATTTATTATTCAACCCATAGTATAATAAAAGGCAAAGGTATGTAACATAAGAACAAAATTCAATGACTCACGATTCCATCCCTCTGGTTTTCCTGCCAAGGTCTTACGAACAACCTTCAAAGAATATACCTCAACTCTGCAGAGAAAATCCAATGCTCTCAATACAGAGAGTTCAATAAATGCACATGAAATTATAAGTAACACGCACAGATATGGACTTCCAAGCACTATCAATCGCATGCTGCCACGGATCAAAAATATTTAACAGGCTTCGCTTTACGGAAGGCATAAAATAGAATATGTAGATCAACTTAGCAGCATGTAATTGGCGGATACACGAAAGGAGACATATGACTTAGACAAAAGATAAGACGTACACTTCAGATGAAACATCTGGATTGTCTACGTCGGCAGCGTCGAGAATCTCGAGAGCATCCCAAACTTCTTTATAAGACAAAGAATGGTGAGTGGATATAATTAAATTCAGTTCCCTCTTAAGATCCTCCCCTTCTAAATGCGAATGCGACACCGGGGCATAGTAATTGGCAACATCCTCGCATTCATAAGCATGAGCTGCTGAAACTGCAAAAAGAAAGCTAAGGATGCAAAAGCATGTGCCCACGCGCATAAAAAATGATAGCATGTAATTGGTAGAAAGACAGAACAAGGAGGATAGGGATAGTGTAGTTTCCCTTTCCTCAATGCCTAACCATCTCAATGGAAAGGTGGAATTGTGGTTGTGCTGATCCTTGGGCACATTAGAGCTGGAATAGGAACAGTAAGACTTGAATTTTGAAGATTTCAATGGCGGAAGAAAGGAACCTAGTGTTTGATTATTGAAGTCAGCACTCGTAATCAGAGAAGTTGACGGTGTTTTCCAGGAGGTGCGGCTCAGGATAAGTGAAATGGAACAGGAACAGGAACAGGAGTTCCAGTTCCACGCCATTTTTGTATATCTTCACCTGCAGCATGTGACTTTTTGTTATTATTATTTTTCCAATAGAAAGTGTTTGTAAGATTTTCCTCTTATCCACACCACTGCTATTTTGAGCATATTTACCAATAAAGTTTAAAATGGTGAGAATGTTGTCATACTCAACTCAATAGTATATAGTTCCAAGTAATATAAATAAATAAAGAGAGTTTTATTTTGTACAGTCCCGCCTATAATTTTTATTACTCCTGTAGGTAGTTGATCGGCGGTTACCGATCTTCACATGATTCTAGGATAAAACCGTATCCCACGTGTTTGAGAGCATAAGTGAACTAAATTTCATGTTCTGGACATTTAAACTTAATTAATGTTACAACATCTTGCTGGACAGCTTTAATGAATGGCATGCTTGTCCATGTCCAATATTTAACGTTATTCAATTCGAAAAAAATAATTATATATATTATTATATTTATTTCATGTTTAGTATAATATAGTTGAAACTTATATTTCTAATTTTCCTAGTTTTTATTTAATTTCTTCTATAATTGATATCAAATAATGTGTCAAATCATATAATTTTCTAAAACATGTAGGAAAATAAACTAATCGACATGTGCCATTAAAGTGTATAATTTTGAGTTAAATTATGTAATCTCCTAAGACACATTGAAAGATCAATTAATTGATTCTTGTGGCCAATAATTGATATATCTTATTAAAGTATATACAAAAGGTCTAAATATGAGTAATATTCTTATTAACTAGTATGTTCAAAAATCTAGTTCAAAAATTGACCTATGGCCAATGCATCATGTCAATCACATAAGATATGATGTGTTGTAAGACCTTAAACTAGATTCAAAGTACAAAAAGATTAATTCTCAACATATCAATTACAAGATTGATATAATTCATGATCCATAACTAATTAAAGGATCAACACAAACTAACATAACTTATTTGGATTCATCATAATCAATACATAAAATAGCATTCTCTTGATTACATATCTAAAGAATGAAACAGTCATAGTAAATACTTAAAGTTTCACTAAACTCTTACAAATCCATTGCTTAAAGGTTTGAAATTCCCCATTGAGTCATTTCGTGTGTTAATACTTATTTTCTCATAGTAAGGTAATTTTCACCGTATTAAAACCATTTTCACTATAGGAAGTCTTTCACCATTTCACCTTGTTATGGCTTACTTATTCATAAGAAATTTTTTTTTTTTGGGCAAACTAAAAGTAATTGCACCATGAGGATAGTAGTTCATAATTTTATCATACTTAAAGATTTTTCAATGCATTAGGATTTTTTTTACCATTAGAAGAGATTTCATTGGTGTTTTGTTTATGTCAATGAATATTAAGTACAAAATAAGAATTAATAACAAACATAATATTACATTTTGAAATTTTGGAAGTTAGAAAAAAAAAATTAAATACATATTTAATTTAAGTAAGGAGGACTAAAAGTAATTTCAAACTCTATAAGTAGAATAATATTGAGCATGGCAAAAATAAGCAATTTTTTAATTCATGGAAATATTCAAAAATTGATCAATGAAATTTTAACTACATCTAAAAGATTCTCTAGACGATAAAAAATTTTTCTTATTTAATATTTATCATTTTTTATAATAGAAGAAAAAATTGAAAAGAGTCATAGTTCATAAAAATGAGTCTAGATATGGTCTTTCAATGTTGTTAGACCCGACTTAAGTAGTTGATTTAGACATATAAGAGGGTCAAAGATTAAGCAGGTAGAACTGAGTTCAATCAGGATTCAATCGAGATTGTACTGAACTCAACCAAATTGGATAATAAGGGTGAACTATTATTATTTATGGGTAGGTATTATAGATGCAGCCATATGTTAAATATGAATTTAAAGGTGGAATTAATTTAATATTCCTTTCTGATTAATAAAAGTAATTAATATATTGATAGTTGTACTATCCATAGTTAGCCAATACTAAGTAGGAAAAATTGGTAAAATTTGGATTTTGTTTAATGTTTATTTATAGTGAATAAAAGTAACTAATATAATTCTAGTTGTATGATACCTAGTTTTGATTAATACTTAGTAGTATGTAGCCATTGGTTTATCTTAACCATGTTAATACATAATATTCCAAGTTACTATTTTAAAATGAGTGAAGTAATATTTTTGTCAACTAATATATTCATAAATTGATTGGCTGAATTTTAAATTTCTTATTTAATGTTTAAAATTTCATGATTGAAAATATTGTTTAGAAATAAGATTGTGGTGATACACATCATGTTAGATGTAAATCAAGACATAAATTTCTATTCCCTTAATTACATATCTAAATGATAAAATAACCGTAGTAAACACATGTAACTTTATTAAAGTCCTACAAATTCGTTGTTTAAAGGTCTAAAATTCATATGGTGAAACAGTAAAATCCTTCTATATAGTGAAAAGAGTGACAGTGTGATAAAATAAGCTTTATTTTAAGGAAATAAGTAGTTAAATGGTGAGAACGACATTATAATAGTGAAATGAACCATGCTTTGAGGATATGAGCCTTGAAATGGTAAAAATAGTATTTGATGAAATAATCCTTGGTTCAAAGTAATGAGCTTTGAAATGGTGAAACAAGTGAAAGCCCTTGGTATGATTAAATAGATATTGTATAGTGAAATGAGTCTTATTTCAAGGAAATAAACCTTAAAATTGTAAACATAGTATTAGTATAGTAAAATGAGCCTTGACTTGAGAAAATAGGCTTTGAAATGTTGAAAAAGTAGAAACCTTCTCTATCGTGAGAAAAGTGTAATATGGTGAAATTAGCTTACATTACAGAAATAAGCCTTGAAAAGTTATTAGTGTGGTGAAGTAAGCCTTACATTAAGGAAATAAACTATAAAATAGTGAAATATTAAAAATGTTCTATGGTGAAAGTAGTGCAAATGCAGTGAAATAAGTCTTATATTAAGGAAATAAATCTTCAAATGATGAAAATGGCTAATAATATGGTGAAATACATCTTGTATTAAAGAAATAGACCTTAAAATGATGAAATATAATTATCATCATTATGGTGTAAATAGTACTCTTATATGGTGATAGGAGCTTTCTATTGAGGAATTGAGCCTTTATTTGGTGAAGCAATGAAATCACTTCTTTTGATGAGAAGGGTGCTAATATGGTGAAAAAACCCATATTTCAATAAGCGTCGATGAGAAGGGTGTTGAATAGTGAAATAATCCATTTTCTTACGGAAATAAGTCTTAAAAAGGTGAAGAAAGTGTTACTGTAGTAAAATGAGCCTTACTTGAAGGAAATGAACCTTGAAATCATATTTCTATAAATGAGAAAGCCCATTTCACCATACTAATAGCTTTTTTCACCATATACAGGTTTATTTATTGTAAATAGACCTTTTTTTTTTATCACAATAATATTGTTTCACTATTTTAACACTCATTTAATTACACTAATGCCTTTTGCACTATTTCAAGCTTAATTATGCAAAATAAAGTTTATTTCACCATACGAAAAGCATTTTCATCATTAAATAGGTTAATTTCCTTAAAACATCATTCATGTCACCATACTAACGTTGCTTTTATATTTTTAAAGCTTATTTTCTCAAAGTAAGTTTTATTTCACCACATTAATAGCATTTTAACCTAAGGGAAGATATTGACTATTTGACCATTATAAGGCTCATTTCATTACACTAATATTGTTCCCACTAGTTGAACGAGCATTTTCTCAAAACATGACTGATTGCTCCATACTAGCCACAGTTTCATCATTTGAAGGCTTTTTCCTTAAAATAAGCCTTATTTTACCACACAAACAATTTTCCCCTTTTTAAGGCTTATTTCCTAATGGAAAGTTCATTCACCATATAAATGCCTGTTTCACCATTTCAACACTCATTTCCTCTAAACATGGCTCATTTCACAATAATAACTGCATTTTCATTGTTACAAGGTTTATTTCCTTGAAGAAGCTTTATTTCACCATGCTAATACTTTTTTCACTACTAGCTTATTTTCCCAATAGATGGATCATTTTACCACACTAGTATTGATTTTACCATTTCACTGCTTATTTTCTTAAAACATGGCTTGTTTCACCATATTAGTTGCATTTTTCACCATTTATAGGAAATGAGCCATGAAATGATGAAAATGGTGTTTATGTGGTGAAATGACCCATGATCCAAGGAAAGGAAATGGGCTATGATATAATGAAACAATAGAAGCCCTCCTTAGAATGAAAAAGGCGTTAGTGTGATAAAATCAGCCTTATAAGCCTTAAATTGAGAAAATAAGCCTTAAAATATCAAAATCAGTTGTTAGTATGGTGAGATTAGTTATGCATTGAGGACATAGGCCTTAAAATGATAAAACAATAAAAACCATCTCAATGGTGAAAATAGTGTTTGTATGGTAAATTGAGCATTCAATTAATGAATTAAACTTTCATTTGGTGAAACATTGAAATCACTCCTTATGGTGGAAAGTGAAACAATATGGTTGAATAACTCATATTTCTTAGAAATAAGCCTTCAAATTGTGTGAATGGTGTTAGTAAGTGAAATAAGCCTTATTTCAAGAAATATCTGTTGAAATGGTGAAAAAAGGTGTTATGTTATTGTAATAAAATGAGCCTTTCTTTGAAAAAACTAGCTTTAAAATAGTGAAAACACCGTTAGTGTGGCAAAAGAAGCCTTCATTTAACGAAATAAGCCTTGAGGTAGTAAAACAGTAAAAGCCCTTCCTATGGTGAAAAAGGTGTTACTATGGTTAAATGAGCCATACTTCGAGGAAATGAGATTTGAAATAATAAAGACAATATTAATGTAGTAAAATTACCCTAGCTTTAAGAAAACGAGCCTTAAAACTATAAGTTAGAAGTCCTCCCTATGGTGAAAAAAGCATTAGTATAGTGAAATGAATCTCACATTGAGGAAATAAGTCTTGAAATAGTGAAAATAATCGTTAACATAGTGAAATAACCATTATATCAAGGAAATGAACCTTAAAATAGTGAAATAGTAACCAGCATCCCACGACAAAAAAAATTTAGCATAATAAAATGAGCTTTTCATCGAGGATTTGAGCTTTAATATGGTGAAATAATTAAAACACCTCCACATGGTGAAAAGGGTAACAATCGATGAAACAAGACTACTTCTCAAAAACAAGTTTTGCATTTGCGAATACAATATTTGCATGGTAAAATGAGTCTTATTTCGAGGAAATAAGTCTTGAAATGGTGATTGTGTTAGTGTGGTGAGATAAGCCATGCATTAAAGAAATGAGCCTTAGACTTGTAAAACGGTATTGTTTTTCTATGGTGAAAAGGGTGTTAGCACAATAAAATGAGTCTCACTTTGAATAAATGAGCCTTAGAATAGTAAAAACAGTTGTTAATATAATAAAATAAGCCTTACATCAAGGAAATAAGTCTCGAAATTTTAAAACAATAAAGACCATCTCTATGACAAAAACAGTGTAAGTGTAGTGAAATAACCCTTTCCATTGAGAAATTGAGCTCTCATACGGTGAAATAATAAAATTACTCTTTATGGTGAAAAGAGTGATAATAGGGAGAGATAAGTCTGTCTTCTTAAAAATAAACCTATGAATTGTAAAACTGACACTAATATGGTGGAATGGCCTTAATTCAAAGAAATTAGTCTTGAAATAGTGTAAAATGTGTTACTATGGTAAAATAAACTTTGTTTGAGGAAATAAGTGTTGAAGTGGTGAAAATGTTGTTAGTATGGTGAATTAAACCTTAATCAAAAGAAATGATTTGTGAAATCATGAATCAATAAAAGTCTTTTGTATGGTAAAAAAGGGGATAAAGTCAATAAAAGTTCCTGAACTTTCATATTTTTTCATTTTAATACTTAAATTTTAAACTTGTTCATTTTAGTATCATAACTTTTTAAATAAGATAAATTAGTTTCTCTGTTATAACAGCCATTATAAAGAATACTTATTTGTTTCATTTTAAAATTTTCAAGTATTAAAATGAAATAAAAGATAAAGTTTAAGCACTAAAATGAAAATTAATATACTTATATTATTATTCTACTATTTTATAATAATAGCCATTATAACAAAAATACCAATTCATCTTATTTAAAAGTTGGAATATTAAAATGAGTAAGTTTAAAGTTTAGATATTAAAATGAAAAAATATGAAAATCCAAGTATTCGTACTAGCTTTATCTCAGTAAAAAAGGTATTAGTATGATGAAATAAGCTTTACTTTAAAGAAATGAGCCTTGAAACGAGAAAAACAATTTATTACTATAGTGAAATAAGTCTTGTATGGAGAAAATGAACCTTGAAATGTTGAAACAATAAGAAATATTCCTATAGTTAAAACGGTATTCATGTGATGAAATGAGCCTTTCATCAAGGAATTGATTCTTCATGTGGGGAAATAATAAAATCATTTCCTATGGTGAAAAGAGTGATAATACAATGAAACTAAGCCTCGTTTCTGAAAATAAGCTTTCAAATTGTGAAAACGATATCAATTTGGTGAGATGAGCCTTATTTTGGTAAAATGAGTCTTGAATTTGTGAAAAAGATGTTACTGCAAAGAAGTAAGCTTTACTATGAGAAAATGAGCCTTAAAATAGCGAAAATAATATTAATATAGTGAAATGAATCATGATTCAAGAAAATGAGCATAGAAATGGTGATATTGGCATTACTATAGTAAAATCAGTCATCTATTGTGGAAATAAGTTTAAAATAGTAAAAATTGTAATGGTATGGTAAAATAAGATTTACTTCGAGGAAATGAGCCTTTCAATAGTAAAAATACACCTATAATAGCAAAATGAGTGTTGATTTGAGGAAATAAGCGTTGATTTGAGGAAATAAGCATTAACATGGTAAATAACATTAGCTTAGTAAAATTAACCTTCCATAAGGAAAACGATCCTTCAAGTGAAGAAAACCAGATTATGTTACATAAATAAGGCTTACTTTAAATAGCCTCTAAATAGTAAAGTGTCATTACTAGGGTGAAATTATCCATTGTTTTCAGCATTTGAAGGTTGAAATAAAGAAATTGGCATTTTCTATGCTAAAATGAGCCTTTCATTAAAGAAATGAACCTTTAGTAAAAACTACATTACTTTAGTGAGATAAGACTTACTCTAAGGAAATAAGCCTCTATTTGGCCAATATGCGATTATTGTGATGAAATAAGGGTTATTTTGAAATCATGAGCATTGAAACAAAGAAATTGATGCCTTTACAGTGAAATGAGTCATCCATTAGGGAAATTACTCTTAAAATGGTGAAAACCCACCTCTTAATAGTGAAAATACATTTACTATAGTAAAATAATCCCTATTTCAAGGGTCAACTGAAAACTTATTTTCTTTAAATCTAGTATCACTTCATCAAACAAACACCATCATTACCATTCAAGGCTCATTTCAATAAATCTTGTCTTGTTTTACCATAGTAATGTTGTTTTCATAATTTGAGGACCTAATTTCCCGAAATATAACCAAAATCACCATACTATTACATTTTTCACCATAAAGAGGGATTTTGCTATTTCACCAAATGAAGGCTTAATTCTTCAAACTAAAGCTCATTTTACCATACTAATCCTATTATCATCATTTTAAAGTTTATTTCCTTCGAGCAAGGCTTATTTCACCATAAAAACATATTTTTTAAGCATGTTAGTATGGTTTTCACTGTTTTACAGCTCATTTCCTCCAAAAAAAAAAAAAAGGTTTATTTCACCATATTATCACCATTTATAACATTTAAAGACTTCCTTCCTTGATGCAAGATTTGTTACATCATACTAATGATTGTTTTTACCATTTAACTTCTTCTATATAAGACTTATTTCATCATATTAATGTTGTTTTCATCATTTGAAGGCTTAATTTTCTAAAATATGACCAACATCACCACAATATCAACCTCTTCACTATAGAGACAAATTTTACAATTTCAATATAAGCTCAATTCTTCGAAATAAAGCTTATTTCACCATAAAAACACATTTTCCCACCATGTTAGTAGCTTTTTCACCATTTTATAGCTCATTTCCTTGAAGCAAGGTTTCCTTCACCAAATTGTCACCATTTTCATCATTTTAAGACTTATTTTCTTGATGCAACACTTATAAATGTTTAATTGCTTAAAATAAGACTTATTTCACCAAACTATTACCATTTTCACTTTAAAAAAAATGCTCATCGTTTCATCATATAAATGTTTAATTCTTCAAAACAAGGCCCATTTCATCATAATGATACTGTTATCTTCATTTTAGCCTCATTTTTCTGGAACTAAAGCTTATCTTGCTACAAAAATACATTTTCTCACTATATAAAGGGGTTTTGCTAAGCTCATTTCATTTGTGCAAGACTCATTTCACTACATAAAAATATTAGTATGGTTTTCACCATTTTATAGCTCATTTCTCCAATAAAGGTTTAATTCACCACATTATCATTATTTTTACCATTTCAAGACTTTATTCATCGATGCAAGACTTGTTACACCATACTGATAATTTTTTTCACTATTTGATAACTCATTTCCTCTATATAAAGCATATTTCACCATACTTACAACTTTTTTACCAAAAATACAACTTTTATTGTTTCACCATTTCGTGACTCGTTTCCTTCAATTAAAGCTTATTGAACTGCATCAACACCATTTTTTCACCATTTCAATGCCCATTCCCACAAAAAAAAAAAGCCTATTTCTCTATAATAACATATTTTCAGCATACAAATACCATTTTCAAAAATTGAAGACTTCTTTCAATAAGTGAGGTTTATTTGACCTTACTATCATCATTTTCACTATAAGGATTGATTTTACAGGTTTACCATATAAAGACTTAATCACTTGATGGAATGTTCATTTCACTACGCGAACACTATTCTTACCATAGGGGCAATTTTTACTATTTCACCGATTCAAAGGCCATTTCCTCGATACAAGGTTTACTTTGCCATACTAACAATCTTATTTACCTTATTATGACTTTCTTTCTTTAAGTAAAACTTATTTTACCAAATCAATACCTTTTTAACCATAGAGAGAGATTTTATAGTCTCACTATTTCAACACACATTTCATTGAAATAAGGCTCATTTCACTAAACTCACACCATCTTCACCTTTCAAAGTTTATATCCTCAAATTAAGAGTCATTTCACCATACTAATATATTTTTCACCATAAAAAGGCTTTCACTATATCAAAGCCTTCTTCCCAGAATCAATGATCACTTTACCAAACTAATACTGTTTTCATCATTTCATGACTTATTTCCTTTTTCTCTATTTGAAGGCTTATTTCTTTGAAGTAAGGTTTATTTCACTAAATTATCACCCGTTTTAACATAAACAAAGACTTTGCCATTTCATTCTATAAATATTCAATTCTTCGAACTAAGGTTCATTTCACTGTATTAATACTATTATCTCTATTTTTAAGCTCATTTTCCTAGAGCTACAACTTCTCTTGCCATAGAAATACAATCTCTTGCCATAGGGAGAATTTTACAATTTCATCATTTTAAAGCTTATTTTATTGGTGTAAGTAGCGTTTCACCATATTAGCATCGTTTTGCCATTTTAAGGCTCATTTCCTCAATATAAGACTAATTTCACCAAACTAGCATCATTTTCACCATTTCATAGCTCCTTTCCTTAAAGTAAGAATCATTTTTTAGCATACTAAAACCTTTTTTACCATAAAAAGAGATTTTATTGAATTTACATGTAAAGTCTCATTTCTTTGATGCAATGCTCATTTTACTACATCAACCTTATTTTCACCATAAGGAAAGCATTTATTATTTTACCATATCAAGGCTCTTCTTCCTATGTTGTGGCTCTTTCCACAAGTAGTTTTAGTAATGAAGAATGCTAAATATTAAATAAGGAACTTTTTGTTCTCTAAAATTCAACTAATCAATTTATGAATATATTAGTAGATAAAAATATTACTTATGTTTACACATATTAAATAGTAACTTTAAATAATATGTACCAACATGGTTTAAGATAATCTAATGCCCAATTACAACTAAGTATTAATTAACCAAAAACTATGTATATAACAACTAGTAATATATTAGTTACTTTTCTTCACTAGAAAGGAATATTAGATAAATACAATATCTTATCAATTTTAACTAGTAATATATTAATTATTCTCATTGACAAGAAAGGAATATTAAATCAATTCCATATTCTCTTGTCTTTGAATTTGTATATTAAACCAATGGCTACATCTTTAATATTTATAATATTAAAGTGCAGAAACACAGTTTGATGTCTTCATTGTCTTTAATTGTATTTTTTTTCTTTTTTACGGTGAAATATTTGCCAATATATAGAAAAAAGGGGAAATTGTTTTTTATTTGGAATTTTGGTAATTGTAATATTGATACTTGTATTATCTATACCAAAACAAATACATATGGATCTAAATATATTCTTTATATAATAAAACTATAATTTATAATTTTGTATCAATTTCAATATAAGATAAAAAGAATAATAATAAAAATATAATTTTCAATCGTGTTTTACAAAACATGAAGGAAAAGAAAAAACCAAACAAAAGAATACAAACAAAATGGATTCTAATGGAAGCTTAAACAAACTTTGGAATGCATTACTCCCATTTAGATACTTTAATGAAAATTGCATATATTAGTAAGATATGTGAATTAATTGACTCTTTAACGTGTCTTAGAAAATTATGCAATCTAATCTAATACAAAATTGGACTTTAATAACATATGGTGATTAATTTACTCTTTCTATGTGCCTTAAAAAATTATTGATACATTATTTGTTATCACTTTTATTAGAAAATAATAATGATAATAACTATAGAAGACTGAAAATTATTATATTAGTATTGGGTTAAGCCAATTATTTATTTAAACTTAACTTTTTAGGCTATATAATAACGCTTAAGGAGTTCGGTCCATATATTGAGATGATTCAGAGAGATTTGACATGGTAAACTCAAAACGGGGATCGTCCATCCGCCTCCAATCTTTCTCAGGCAGGCTCATACACTAAGGAAGGATGTTGGCATTCGGCATATTAGTTAGCTCATTTTGGATAACCATAAATCGAACAAGGCCCATTTCATCCGTTGATCATCAAGATGATCTAACAGATATTATCTTTATTCTATCCTTCATCTATATCTTTAGAATCTTTCACATTGGCTATTTATAGATGCATGAATCAACTAGTTTCCTTCTCATCTCGAATTTGAATCATTCACATTTTGGTCATTCTCGTGATGAACATAAGCAAAGGAATGTACTAAGTTCATAAGTCGGTTAAGCAATCCACTAAAGATAAGCATTTTAGCAAATGACCATGAGGCCTTCACTTTTCAAATTCAAGTCCATCAATAAAGACCTCAAATCTTCCGTAATTCATCTAATTCCTTTTCTTTGCCATGCATTCCTTTTAAAATTTTTCAACACATCAAATTCCGTATTTGTCCCAATGGTTGCCACCAGTAACATCTCTTTGGGAAGAAAAGAAGCAACAACTTTGGGCATCCAGTTTATTAGCACATCACAATCCCCTCATGAATGGTTATCCTCCTCTTTCCTCGTTAGTTCTTTGTTCTTATAACATGGCAGATGAATTTATAATTGTAACATTAATCATGAAGAGCAACAATATTTTTTCTTTGATAGAATATATGGACTTAGTCAAATCTACTGGCAAACATAAAATCTCCTTTAGTCTTTCTTGTTGTAGTCTTTATGTATAGAGCCTTCTACACTGTCAATATTTGAAGAGACGCCTTTAATAATCTAGTCTTTAAAAATATTTGTGAATAACTCCTTAAGAATGAGTTTCCATGCATTATATCTTCACTACAACATATGTTGTAGCATCATGAGGTAAACTAAATTTTCCTTAAAAGGAAGTCATGCACATTCAGATCTCAATCATCATACTCTTATTTTAAGTCTTTTCAACAAGCTGCCAAGTGATCAAAGATTTAATTTCTTTATTCCTTTTTTATTGCTCCCATATGCATGTATGTGTTTCCCTCCTTAATGCTCATATATGCTACATTGAATTGAAGTCGATAGCTTAATTCCTTAGATAAGTAGCATGCTAAGGAATTTATTTATTTAAAACTCATGGTTCTTGCCCTTTTTACAAATTTGATTCGTCAAAAGTTAGAACTATGCCAAGTGGTTGCCCTTTCAATTTGCATACTTCTTTCATGCGTGAAAGAGGTAATGACAACAATTACTGAGGTAATGCTTTCCCTCCTTCATATATTGAATATATTGATTTTGTGCCCTCGTAGAAAAAGAGATAAAGTCCGATCCAAGTTAAAGCATAGAAGTAATGAAGATGAAGGACTTACTGGTGCATTAAGATAAATGTCCACCACCCATCTTGTATCCTCAAGATAAGTGGATGGATGAGACTATATCTGAAGACATGTTCTGGGACAAAGCTAAGTGCCAAGAAGCATGTGCAACACCTCGCACTGATGGTAGCCTCCAGTTTATTAAGCGCGAGCCTCGTGCTGATTTTAAAGACACCATCAAAGGAGATTCTAAGTTGCGCTTTAGAAATGAGAGGAAAGAGCTACCTCTCTCTAGTACCCAATTCTCCTTTCTAAAGGAGCCACCTTCTAGATGGGATAATTGGGTGGCATACAATGTAGAGAAGCCAGAATACATGACTTTACTGAAGAAGGCTACAGTCTTCTATGCTATTGCCACTTCTACTCAGTTTTGGTTCCAGCAATCGAGTGGAATGGAAGTATGGCGAGCAATCATCTTGCGTTAGAGTATTCAGACCTATAAGTGATTCGTAGGGGGAGATAACTCTAACATTAGAAGAAATAGTTGTACTGTTGAATCTGCGCAACTTTGGACAAGTAGACCTTACTGCTACAACATCCTCTCATAAAGAGCACAATTTTCAAACATCACTAATGGGTGCTTTGTAAACTACCCGCACTAAGAAGAAGAAGCCATGTTTTGCTTCTTGGCTCTCATACTTCTTTGGGGAACGAAGGAAGAACAGGCCTTAGGTTCCAGGCCTAGGTCGCGAGAAAGAGTAAGTATCTTCATGTCCCTTTTTTTTTTTTTTAATTCAAATGTTATTGTTGTATCTTCTACCCATACATTCTCTATCCCGTCGTTACAGGTATGAACTTTCCGCTTTCATTGTGTTTTAGCTTTCTCTGTTCTTATTCCCCAGAGGGCCTAAGGAAGTTGTTAGTCCATGACTCTTCCTCTTAGCCAAACGTATTGCTCAGGGTAAGCGATTCTCTCTAGGCCCCTTCTACTTAGGTTCATTTTATCCGCACTTAGACTTATATCAACATGCTTCCATACATTCGAAAGGTCGATATGTGATCATTTCACATGTAGACCTGCTATTTCTTCAAATTTTCTTTTGCGAGTGGTTTCAAAGACATTTTTCTTCTCCTACTGTACAAGACTAACCCGTCCTTGCTCTTCCTAAAGCGTGGACCTAGGTTGAGGGATCAATTAATCAGTCACTCCTACAGTTCATTGATATTGTGGATCAATTCACATTCCACCCTTATGTCGAGTAAATTGCAGGATATGAAGACAATAATGCACTTTATCCTCCTGGCTCAAACGGTGAGGTTACCTTAGTGAAAAATCAAGAAAATATCCTCAATTCTCAAACCAGGTTCCTCTTATGGTGTATTCTAAGGAGCTTGCCTTCACTTCTTGACAATAAAGACTCAGCCAGTTGCTTCTTAGAGCGAAGAGTCATGGTATACTCTCTCCATTGGGTTGCACGTCAACTTGATTTTAACCAAAGAGTGCCTCACCTAATTACCACAACTGAGAGTTTTGAATCCTGCTGCCACCCACTATGTCTAAATGACTTTAGGAAGATTCACCCTGGAAAGTGACAACTGTTCTTTCCTTCTACTGGTTGCTCTGGGGTTGCTTCCCTTGGATGGCTGACACATTAGATGAATTACCTGGATACATCCCGAGCTTATACCTTTACATCAATAGGTGATACACTTAATGCACCTACTATATATCGTTATGAATTCTTTTTTAAACTCCTAAGGTCCAAGCCTCAAGGTAGTGGAGATGCATAAGGGGCTATTAAGCAATCAAAATGTCCTAATAAGACAACAAGGGTGAACCTTTCTTTAAAGTCTAAGAACAACCACCCCTTGCCTCCACTCCACTAGTGGATTCAAGATAAACAAAGCAAGCATTTATTCAGGAGGTAACTTTATTAAATGCATCATGCTATTTTATATGTGTATATATATATATATATATATGTATATTTTATTTCTTTGTTCTTATAGGTTAAGACGGGCTTTCTTATTGCAATTGGCGAGAAGGATGATGCCGTTAACTTAAGCTTCAGGGTTCGTCCGGACGTTCCTGCTACACCAGTAGTAGCTTCAGATAATGATAATAAGGACTTGGTAGATTATGGTGAATCTCCAGTCCAATACAAAGATGCTGATGATGGTAATGGAATTAAAGAGTTGAATAATTCTCTTAAAGCACAAGACATTACTTTGTCAATCGACGAGGCAGGTGATGGCAATACTTATGTAGATGCGTTGCTACGCTTAAGGACTCATGGAGGTGGAGTATATGCAACATCTATTAATGTCTCTACACCCCTAGTTGCTAACTTGTCTCATAGAGACATGATAGCAGCTCCAGAAGCCATCCTAGGGGAGATAATATCCTTTCATGGATTTCACATTTTTTCCCATCTACTGGAACCATTAGAGATGAAGAACACTAGGCTAAACTTAAAAAAGTGGGGTGAATTGAGTTTAAGGATAAATTGCAATTCTTTTCCGATATAAACAACTAAATGCAATAATAAAAGTAATCAAAGCAACAATAGAACAATAATAAGTGTAGAAATTAAAAGAGATAAAGATAAAGAAGATCAAGTTCGGATATAACGTAGAGTTCGGACCTCCCCCTAGTCTCCACAGACACACAATGCCTCCAACCAAGGACTTCACACCACTTTATTGATTTCTCAATCCAAACTCCAAGAGCTATACAAACACAAACTTGATTACACAAGTTTCACACTTACAACTCTCAACACAAATCACAATCTCAACTCTCAACACAAAACTCAATCGCAACTCACAATACAAAAACTTAATCTCAAGAATTATTGGTGTAGTGCTTTTAATTCTTAATACTTGCAACTAATAACTCATAAGCACTACACTTCAAATCTCTCTAAATATTAGCAATTTATGGTACAAGGGACAATGAGAATTATAGACGACAAGAATACAAGAGAATGTTTAAATATTGCAACAAAAGATTAGTTCTCTACTATTCTTGGTCGGGTTGTTGAGCATTTATATTATACCATTCATTCTTCCCGTTACATTACATTCAATGCTCCAATAGCTAGTTGAATCTAACTTGCTGGTATGCCGGTACTTTGAACTACCGGCAAGTTAATCAGTAAGTGAACTAGCAAGTCGATTCTTCCAGGTCAGTGAGCTTTTCTTTGTATTTTCCGAGGCTTTATACCGTCAGCCTGGTTCTTCCTTGAGCTGTCAACCTAGTAGGCCAAATATCACCTGAAAATTCTTTTAACACATAACAAATAAATACTCTTTGCAATATAACTTCAAGATCATTTGATCACCACTTCAAAAGATTAAATTTCTTATAGAGATAATTGATATATTTAATCATTAAGCAAGCTAATTGAACTTATTCAATTATCTCAAAATAATCAAATAATACTTAGTTTAATCATCCACTTATTTTTGTTCTCTTCAAAAACAACATGTTTAGATATACACTTTTTGTTTTGTTCTCATCAAAATCAAATAATGAACCTTAAGTTCAATAGGAGAGACTTTACGCTATGGATCAAGATTTTTAGAGCAAATCTCCTATGTTGGAGATTGAGTTAACCAATACCATGGTGAAAATGTTAGGAGAAGCTACATCACTACTTGAGAAGTCTTAGGGGCCTCTATCAGATGATAAGCTACAGCAACTGATTAGCTGTACTGAAGGGGCTCATCTTTTAAAATTCAAGGTTGCCAGCTTAGAGCCCATTGCTACCAGAGCTAAGAGATTACCAAGTTATCATGCCACTATGAGAAGCCAAAGTGAGCTAGTAGCAAGGATTCAAGCCTTGCAAGATGTTATTGAGGAGATAGACCGTGAAGTGAAAGATTTATTAGGTGATATGGTCCTTGAGTCCGTAGTAGGTTTAGATTGCCACCCTTAGTAGAGTTTGGCTATATTCATTTGTTTTACTAACGTTAATTCTTCCCTTTTTTTTTTATCTTTTCGGTATTCAAGTTATTTTCAACACTTTCAAATAGAAATTACTGATTAAAGAAAATTTAATTGCCTTTCCTCCTATCTTTCTATTCTTTATTTATTTCAACAGGTTAGTTGTATCAAATAACAAGGCTTCTTAACCTAGAGGTGGCCTATGCCACTGAAACTTGCACGGGGGGCGAGGGGTAAGGGTCATTGTGAGCTTTAAGAGGTAGTGTCTCACTTAGTGGAAACATTATAAAAGAAATGTTATGATTGTAGGATTTATTCCCTATGGCTTATGAAGCCAAGAGGATAATGTTACACATTGGAAGGAGGTTCTCACTTGCTAGCAACAATACATAAGATAAAATAGTCAATCACGCTTAAGCAGCGATAGTAACATGTGCCAATCGTATTTATCATTGGTTAAGAGAGTATTTCCCAATACTTAACCTTATATCAATTTCTCTTTACTTATTCATGTATTAGCCTTATGCGCTAAAGAGACGTATCTCTAACTTTACAACAATAAGGAAACAAGAGTAGGATACATAATAAAACTGTACACTAAGGAGATAAGTCTCTAACTTTGCAGTAGCAACAACAAGGCAAAAGAAAGTAAAAGAACATAAAGAAATGAAGTAATGGAAGTTGACTGTTTCATTCATGTGAATTGTAAATACATTGTTAGATCTACAAATGAAACTTTTTAACATATTGAAAGTTAATAAGAGGGGTTATTACATCGATTTTAGGATTAAGGAGCTTACAGTAACCACTATCATGGATCTCAGGAATTATAAAAGGACCTTTCTACTTCAGTGTAAACTTTAGCGCTAGAATACCTCGCCGCACATGCTCTACCCCGCGAAGTACAACATTGCCTTGCTGAAAAGATCTTTTCTTGACTAGGCGATCATAAGCAACACTAAGCTGTCTTTGGTAATTAGCAAGGTTGTGCTTAGCATTGTCTTACCTTTCTTCTAAGGCTTCAAAATCTAGCATATGTAAGCTATCCAGTTCTAATTCAGCGTTAAGAGCCAAGCGTATAAAAGGAACCAAAATTTCAATAGGCATCACTGCCTTAGACCCATATACTAAAGAGAAGAGTGCCGCCTAAGTAGGACCTCGTTTGGAAGTTCTATAAACCCATAATGCCAATGATAGTTTTTCATTCCACTTTTTGTGATTTTCATGAACCATTCAACTGAGCACCTTCAAGAGAGTCTTGTTTGTCGCCTCTGCTTAGCCATTTCCTTTCGAATAATATGGTGTAAATTTCACATGATCGATATTGTAAGAAGCCAACAGTTGTTGTACATATGAGTTGATGAAGGGGGTGCCATTATCTGAAAGGATACGCTTTGGGATCACAAAACAACAAATAATATGCTCCTTTATGAAATTTTCTACGATAGGTCCTATTACATTCTTGAGGGGGATTGCCTTAACCTACTTGGTGAAACATTCGATCCCAACAAGGATCCATATACACCCTTTGGATGGTGGGTTTATTAGACTAATTAAGTCAAATGCCCAAGTACAAAACGGCTATAAAGTAGTCGAGCTATGCAATATTACTGTAGGAGCATGGATTGCATCACCATGTTGTTGGCATGCAACATACTTCTTAGCAAAATTAAATGCATTATTTTCCATAGTAGGCCAATAGTATCCCATATGAAGCAAGTGGTGATACAACTTCCTTCCCCCTTGATGTTCTCCATCATCTCTAAACCGCGCTTCAGACAATATGGTTTCTATTTCAAGAGGTACTATACATCAAAGAAGCTTTCCCATGAATGACACCCTGTACAACTCGCCCTCATGTACAAAATACTTTCTTACTTTATGCTTCACTAATCAGACATCTGTGCTGTTCGTAGGCAAAAAATTATTTTTCAGGTAATCAATGTAAGGGTACCTCCAATCGCCTGCACTTGCTATAAAGTTGCATTCTCCTTAGTCGAGTAGTTCAGCACACTTTAGGCAACTCATTTGTAGTTGGGATGCATCTTTAGACATTATTAGCCAGTAATACCCTACGTATTGAATGTAACAATACAAGGGTGGCTCTTCTTCTCCATACCGGATCTTGTGGTATTTATCTAACTTCAAACGAGCTTGCTTTACACAAATACATCAAAACAAGACACCTTTTGGTCCCTTAAAATACAAGACGCCATTAATACAAGTAAAGTTTTTTAAAGTTGTCACAGAAGCTGCATTTGCATGCGCTAACTATGCCTTGATGGGACCGCGCCAGTCATCTTGTGCTTCTTCATCCTCATCTACTAATTGTAGAGCCATACATGGGATGGATTTCTTAGTAACTTGTATGTTCAAATTATTTTGTGTAGTTTTAATTGGAACTTTGGAAGCTAATGTTACTAGGGCGTTTGCATAGCGGTTGGTAGATCGTTTGGCATACTCATACCTCACGGATTTGAACTTGTTAACCAAATCCTACACCGTAGCCCTATAAGGCGCTAATGCTGGTTCCTTGAGAGTAAATTCACAATTTGCTTGCTTGATGATTAGGTTCGAATCACTGTGAACGCACAAGTTAGATACTTCAATATTTTGAGCAAAAATAAGACCAAGCAAGAGAGCTTCATACTCAGCCTCATTATTAGTACATGAGAAGTCTTGCTTGAAAGCCAAAGGTATCTCTTGGCCTTCTAGAGATGTTAAGATCAACCTAACTCCTTATCCAATGCTATTAGAAGAGCCATCAAATTACAACTATTACTCTCCATCTAGTTCTGCTCTCATAAAGTCTTCATAGAATTCTACAAGGATTGTATCTACAACAGGAGCCCCTTATGTCATAGGAAACTAAGCCAAAAGGTTTAACAAAGCCTAAGACTTAATAACCTTAGGTGACATGACCGTAATATCAAATTCTAATAGGAGGAGCAAATATTTTGTAGTCCTTCCTAAAAGAGCTGGTGGTGACAACAAATATTTTAATAGATCTGAATGAGTGATAAGATTAACCCTATGAGCCAGAAAATAATGGCACAACTTTTGCATGGCAAATACCAGTGCGATGCACTGCTTTTCACAAGCTAAGTATTTCACCTCACTTCCTTGGAGTGACCTACTCAATTAGTAGATCGGTTGTTCACTACCATCTTATTCTTGAGCTAGCAAAGCCCTAATAAAATTATTAGTGGCTATCAAATAAAGAATCATTGGCAACCCTTTAACCGGCATTATCATCATTGCTGGTGAGGTAAGTATCTCCTTAATCTTTTATATAACTTCATCGTGAGGTTATTCCCATTCAAATGTGGTTCCCTTTTTCATGAGTTGTTGTAATGACTGAGAAATTTCTACTAGTGCAAGAATGAATTGCCTAAAATAAGAGACTTTTCCCATGAAAGTCTTTAATTCCCTTGGACTAGTAGGTGAAGGCATAGAACGTATGGCCTGCACCTTTGCTAGATATACATCAATTCCTTTTCTATGAACAATGAATCCAAGGAATTTACTAGAAGCTACCCTGAAGACACATTTCAAGGGATTCATACGCAATTCATAGAGACGACATCGTTCAAAGACCCTCCATAGATGAGTCAAATGACAAAGCGCTCGTCTTGACTTGACAACTTTGTCATCAACATAGTCTTCCGTGAAGTCATGCATCATGTCATGAAACATGGCAGTCGTTGCCCTCTAGTAAGTAGTTCCTGCATTCTTAAGTCCAAATGGCATGACTGTGTTTTGAAAGCTTCCCACTTGTGTTCTGAAAGCAGTGCATTCAGCATCTCCAGGAGCCATCTTTATTTGGTTATAGCCATTGAAGCCATCTATGAATGAGAATAATTCATGTTTAGCCGTGGCATCTACCAATGTGTCAATATTTGGCAATGGGAAATCATCTTTTGGGTAAGCCTTGTTAAGATCACGGAAGTCCACACAAACATGTATCTATCTATTTTTCTTTTTTACTGGCACAATATTGACCAGCTATGTGGGGTGTTCAATTGGCTTAATGAAGCCAGCTTGGAGCAACTTTTCAATCTCTTCTTTTATTTGTACTTCAACTTCAAGACAAAAAATTCATTGTCCTTGCTTTACTGGCTTAACCCCAAACATGATGTCCAATCTATGCACTACTAAACTGGGGTCCGATCCTGGCATTTCATCATACGTCCAAGCAAATGCATCCTTGTATTCCTTCAACAACTCTACTAAGTGGACCTTAATTTCTTACAACAGATTCTTGCTAATGAAGATAAGTCATAGAGACTCCCCTGGCCTTGCCAGGTTCAATTCCTTAATCTCTTAGGCTTGAGCTTTCATTTAGTCTTGCATTTGAGGAGGGGTGGGTTAGGTTTCTCACACTGGTATGGGATTTGAGGAAGATAAAAAAGCCTCCTCGAATCTTGAAGACTGTCATAAATGATACACCCTTCACCCATCCTCCCTGACGAAACTTTCTATGGCTTCATCTTTTCTTTGCCTCTTCTTGGCCCCATGTGAGCCTCGCATTCTCCTCTTCTTCTTTTGTTTATCTTGGGTCTCCTCCCATGTGGGCAATGGTGTTCCAAAGGGTTTAACAATAGCAGTCTCTCCATCTTCATCATAATCATCAAAGAACCCTACGTCGGCTAAATAAGACTTGTTATGTTCAAAAGGGTTTTTCATAGCCGAAATAAAGACATCTTTACCCCTTTAATAGCCTTTAATGCACTGGTGCCATGTTGATGGTATAAGGTTATGATTATGCAACCACTTCCTCCCAACTAGAAGATGGTAAGATACAAGTGCGTCAATCATATGGAATTGCATGGATCCCTATATGGGTCCAACTTTAAAGTCCACGCTAACATACCTTATTGTGTCTGCAGTTGTTTCAGTAAAGCCGTTTACTGTAATAGATTGCTTTACGAGGCATCAATTGTCTATCCTTGTAGCTTTGAACGTAAACATTAGCAAAACGTTTATGAAAGAGCCATTATCTATGAATGTCCTCTTAATGGGATGTCCGTTGAGCGTACTCTCTACATAAAGAGGATAATTGTGATTTGGGTACTTTGTGTACATGTCTACATCAGTAAAGAGTATCACATTCCCATGTGTGTTGGCCAGCCTTCATACCGACTACGCTGCATCACACTCCCCATATTGTCCCTCAAAATTCTAGGTAAGTGCAATTGCTACTATAAGCCATGCGTCTTTATTGAATCCCAATAAATCAAAGAACCTTCTAAAGTTAGAGGTTTTCATTAAGACAGTAGCCACTAATGGGTGCGCACCTTAGTTAGTTTCTATTACTACTTCCTTCTCTTCATGTACCGCAACCCGTAGCACATCTTCTTCCTCTTGTCTCAAATCGTGACTAATAGCATCCGTAGCGCCACGTTAGGCGTTGTGTGTTGAGACTAGATTACTACGTATGTCATTATTCTCTATGACAAGTTCCCTATTACGAACCCCATCATTAAATATCTTCTTCAATGTCCAACACTCTTTAGTTGGATGACCCACAGCCTTATGATATCTATAGAACTTAAGGTCATTCTTCTTGTTTACGGTAGATAAACACTCCACCCTTAGGAGCTTTATATTCCCATCCCGTAACCACTAGTCAAGTACTGTATGTACCTTACCCATTGAACACAGGAATGATTTAGTTGATGGAGAGCCTCGTGAACTATCACTCCTTAACTTCTTGTCTCTAAAACTTTCTCCTCGAGCTAAGCTAATAGATGTTGCTCGTTTCCTAAATCTTCTACCTTCTATCCATTGTTGCACAATGGAATTATTAGTTTTTCTTGCGGTCTCGATGAGTGCAAAGAAAGAACATAAATTAAGGTTTTCCAAGTGAACAACATACTCAGTAAACATCCCATAAATGCAAATCTTTACTAATTCCTTTTCATCACACAGATCTTGGATGTATAGGGTACGCTCTCTAAAGTGCTCCATGTAATTCATTAAATCTTCTTTCGGGTTTTGTCGTATTCTTCCCATATCTGTAATTGTAACCATTCCTGAGTAGAGAAGAATTTCTCTAGGAATAGCTTACACATAGTTCCCTATGAAGCAATCGATCCCGAAGGGAGGTTGACATACCAGGTTTATGCTTTCTCCGTCAGTGATTTAGAGAATTCTCTAAGCTTTAGGTCATCATCAAACCAATAAGACTCCAATGTTTCAATAAATTTCAAGAGGTGTTCCTTCGCACTTTCTTTTTTGCCAATGAACATCATAAATTTAGGATTTACATAGTACTTAAGATATGACTTTGCCGCGATGTGTTGGTGATATGGGAGCTTTAACTCTAGTACTCCCATAGACTACCTAACTTGTATTTCTCTCATATAAACGTCCAAGTCTTCCTTTGTTATAAAAGAAGTTTTTGGAATAGAAGTTGTGGACACACTTAGCGGAGTAAGGGCCAGATTGGGATGAGAAGTAGATCTTCCCAAGATTAAAATGGTAGGATTGAATGAAGGAGCAAGTACCCGTGAAGATGAAGAGTTGCCTAAATGGACTCCTACATTCTCTGGTGCAGGAGTTAGTTGTCGTACAAGTTCTAACGGGGGAGTTTCATAACCTCCTCCTTGATGGAGATCCTCCTCAATGATTAAAGGATTAATTGGTTAAGCTGAGGTACTAACGTTTAGTTGTGCAGCAACCATGGGGTTTGGCAAAACCATACCTTATTACGCAGTAACGATAGTAGCCATTCCAATAAGAATGGGTTGGAACATAGCCATGAACTAATTTAAAGCCTTAGTAGCTTCTTGCATTGTTCGCATCATCTATATGGGATCTAGAGGAGCCTCAAGCTCTAAATGGTCTTAGCTAGTATTCTCAAGCGATGAAAGTAGATTCCGCTCAATAAGCTCAACATTAGTGTTAAGCTCTTAAGACGTGGTATCAGACATACTAGTTGTTCTCTTCTTGGGAGGTGCCATGTCTCTGCAATCACTCTTCTCTAGTAGAGTTGCCAAAATGTTAATGTGGGGGTTCGATTGGAGTGGTCACGTACGTACTGCGTGGGTAGCATGTTACACGTGGCTTCAAAGAAACGACGCAAAACTATTACTTAAGGGGATAATTAGGTGAGAATAAGGTAAGAAAAAGAAACAGGCAATCTCGGTGTCTTAAATATACAAGTGACAAACAAGGTAGCTTTAGGGGACCTCAGGTATTTACCTTGTAGCTTGAGTAAATAAAATCAATTCTTTGCCTGAACGCTATTTGATCTTAGAGAGTAAAGTTTTCATAATGGAATACCGTTTTTTCAATCTCTCTCTGAAGGTTCCAAATAATGAGGAAATGCTGGGTATTTATACTCTTGGGCATAGGGGCATCCACATCTAGATGATCAACGGATAAGATGGAGCTTGCTCGATTCATTGTTATCCACAATAAGCTAGTTAATGGGCTCAAAGTCAGTAGCCCTCCTTATAAGTGCATAAGTCTGCCTAAGAAAAGTTGGCAATAGACAGACCGATTCAATAATCCATGTTTTAAGCCCACCAAACTAAATCTCCCTAAATCATTTTAATACGGACTGAACTCCTCTAGTATTGTCACTTAGTCCAATGAGTTAAGCCTAAATAAATAATTAGCTTATCCCAATAACTAATATAACAATTTTTAATCCTCTATAACATGCATGCTTTTTCATCAAAAAAAAGAAAAAAATAGGAGCATTAGATAGCAGTCTAGAGGACCAAGCATGTGTTGGTTTTACATATCACTATCCAGGAGGTCTAGATTCACAATCACAATAAAGGAGACTAACTAGATGGGATTTTAAAAATGGATTTTTGCATTTGTTATAAAATGGGTTTTTGAAAAACTGATTTTAATAAATTTTGAAATCCTGTTTTCAAAAGCCAATTTTAATTGCAGTATTTTGAAAGTTATTTTTTAAAAAGTTCTATTTTAGGAATTTTATTTTATAAAACAATATTAATTTACTTCACATAACAATATATATATATATGGTAGGGGCATGGTTTGATTCATGGTCAATACCTAATCCTCAAGAATATTCAAATTACGAACCGAACTATAGACCGTAAACTAAGCCCGAAACAAATTGTAGATCGAACAACAAAATGCAAATGGAAAAGGGGAAAAAAGAGGAGAAGAAGAATTGTTATACTCGGCTTCCTTCGGTTTTCTTATGTAATATTAAAATGTTATTTACAATTGACTCCTTTTGCAATTTGGCCCGATTCTATGCACATCTTGAAATTAAATTGACAGGACATTGGCGGAAACACAAGGGTAAGTGTCTTTCATTTAAAATAATTTTAAACTAACGTAAATAATACATCTATTCACAATATTATTACAATAAATATATTAATGATATTTATTATTTAGATGAGAGCAACACGAGAATCAAAGGGTGTTCAGGTTATAAGGTTTAAAAAGTCAAGCTTATATAAGGTATTAGATAGTGTCCGTAAAGGAACCGAGCAGATCGGATTGAAAAGGTATTTAAGGTAGGCCCAAACTGTGCTGACTCACAAATAGACCAAACAAGAAAATCCATCAAATAGGATACTAAGAGGTATACTTAGGGGAACTTGACCAAGTTGCTTAACTTAGGCTAGAGTGGGCCCATAAGGGGGATCGAGCAAGTTGAACCGTTGAAAGGAGTCACGGCCTAAGGTAGTGCTCAAGAGTACCCGAACAAATAGAGACATTTGGACTTGAGCCTTGGAGAGCCTGGATCCATAATGACCTACCAACAAAAAAATATCATAGTAATAGGAAAGAGGAGCTATGATACTTGAGTCGAGATTGACTGTCGAATACGGCACTGACTAAGTTGGATAGAAATCTGGAAAATTATAGAAATCGCAGCAACAAAACATGCTTGTTTAGGAACATACACGTTAGGTGGTATGAAAGTTCGGTCTAAATTTTTCGTAATAGTAAGTGTTTTCCAAGAAAGAGGTACGACCATTCAAATTATACAAGTACAATTTACATGCTAAGAATTGTATTCTTTAATATTAAGTTATACAAATGTTGTAGCTTATCACACAAATGTTGCAACCTCTATAAATATCATTAAACCTTTATTTTGATGATGGAAAGTCCGATGAGAAGAGCGAGTTTCAACCATTTATCTTTCTCAGTGTCACTGTAACTGGAAACTATATAGTCCAACGTCTTATAATATTACTTGTCGACAATAAAATCACAGTGAAGAGAACATTTAGATTTATGTTTCCGTCTCAAGGCGACGCTTCCCCAAGTGTATGCATTGGAAGAAGGGGAAGGAAACGAGTTAGATGGCAAAGTCGGACTTCTCAAGCAATTTTTGACAAGCAATCTTCAGTTATTTGTTAACCGTAATAGGATACACATCCCCATACCTATACCCATAAATAAAAGATTTTGAAATTAGTTCTTCACGGTTTCTTCTTAATAGAAAAGTTAGCTACCTAAGAATTACTCATTAAGTAACTGTAAACACCTAATTTTTACCTTTTTGTAGTTTTAATTTTTATTTTTACAAAAAAAATCCTAATTCAAAAATAAAAATAATAACAAAAATTTTAATAAAAGATAAAAATAATAAAAATTAACAAATGATGAAAATACCAAAAAAATAAGAAAAGCAAAAAAAAAATTATAAAAAAGTTTCATAGATTTTTAGGAAATAACTTATATTATGAACAAATAGTTTTAGTTTTAATTTTAATTTTAATTTTTAGCTTAATACAAATAATTATTTTAGGGAATTAAGTGTTTTAAGTATAATTTAATTATACTAAAAATTAAGACATTAGTTAATAGCCTAACGATTAAGTATTGAAGTATCGGATTGGATTTAATTTAAGGTCTTAGATTCGAGTTTTGTCAAGCACCTATATCTTTCATTTTTATCATGGCCACACTCCACGGTTGTGTACACCCCACTTTCATCTCCACATGTCTACTAACTAGCCATTGCCTAGCAATCCTCACTTTCCATGTGTGTAGCAGCAGTGAACTTCAACCAACCGAACGACCCATCCCCCGCATAATAAGTCGCCAACACTAAACACCCCTCGGCCCAACAACAAACCCGAAGCGCTTGACCCCCATCCTCTACGCTTGCACATGGTACCGCCTACTGCTCAAGCCCAAACATAGTCGTACGACCAAGCCACACTCGAAGCAGCACCAACATTACAAAACACTCGCCTAATCACTCTTCAACAAGCCTACACTTCAACAACTCCAACACCTACACTGTCCTCTTTCCAACCCGAAGCCAACAAGACAGACACTCCATATGCCATCCACTGCTTATCATTCACACTCCGAGCATGCTACAGCACATAGGATCACTACATAAATACCAATACAGTAGAACACGTGAGTCACATATCGAACGACAAAACGCTGTTCGTCTCACACCGTCGAAACCCATCAACACCGACGTTGCACTCCACACCAAACACAACAGAACACGCGATTGTACACAAGCCATCGACTCGAATCCCCTGATTAACCCACGCACGCTACCAACTTTGGTTTAATCCTAATTTTTTTTTATTTACTTATCTGTTTATTTTATTTTGTTTTCTCTTTCTTTTTTTTTAATTTTTTAAATTGTTTATTTAATGATGTGCTTAGTAGTTATTCTAGCTTAAGAAATTTTCTTTTAGCATTAAGACTTAAGAATTTTTTACTTAGTAAAACTTACTTTTCAAAAAATAAAAAATAATATAATCAATCCTTTCCAAGAATTGGGAGTATTTTAAAAAACAAAAAAAAAAACCCAACTTAAGATCCTTTTAGAATTTTTTTTGAATAAAACTAAATTGATAAACAAACAAACGTAGTTGGTTTTTTCAAAATTAAAAAGAACTAACCAACTAAGTTTTTTTTAAAGAATTACGATTGTCTGATCCCAACTAATGAGTACGTAAACACTTTCGAGACGACAATAAAATCTGTATAAACTTAGGTTTTTCTTTTTTCTTTTGATTTTTTTTAAATATTATAATTAAAAGAATAATCTTAATTTCGGTAAATAGTTAGAGTTTAATAAGTTAGCCCTCGAACTCGAAACCCTCTAATTATTCATTCAAATTGAAATCAAAGACCGCTAGCCAAATCATAATTAATCTACCTAATTGGTTACGGTTTTTTTTCTTTTTCCTAACTTTAATCAAATGGCGACTTCAAAAATTTTTATAAATAAAAAAATCAAAATTTCTTAATTTCTTTAATCGAAAGTTAATATTAAATGAATTAGAGTTTAATATTAATTCAAAATGGAGAAATTAATTTTAAATAAAAAAAAAAAACGAAAAAACAGACTCGACAGTGATTATACTCATTTAAACTATATTACCAATCGTGGAGACCAATAGTTCATTTTAGCATAATACTATAGACAAAATTAAGTTAAACACGAATAATATTTTTCATATTTACCAAAATCTTTTTCACCTTCCACTTCCCTTAGCCAACAAACAACATGAAAACGAATGAAATCCCTTCACTTTACCTTCCATTCCCTCCATTTCATCCCCTTGTATTCCATTCCTTCAATTCCAGATGTTCAAACATAGTGTTAGGATGCAGCAACACTGCTAGTATACCAGCATTGATAACTTGTGGTTTGAGGAAAAGCCAATAACATTTCCGACTAATTCGATTTCAGTAGAGAATTAATAATAAACAAAGAGGCTTAAGTTGGATCTAACCAGTAGTAAACTAGTTTTTGGGTTCCTTGTGCAAACCTATAGCTAACAATGCAAGGAAAGTAGACCGCAGAGCAGTCTTCATCAAGGCATGCCATGACAGTAAGTGTAACTAAATTGGATAGCACACTTGCATAGACCAAGATAGATAAGGATTTTTCTTTGAAAAGAATTACATCTCGTTGAAATACTTGTAAGTTATAATACAAGACTATACAAATGCACAAAAGCTTCATTCTCTATGAATTATTGCATGTTAGCTGTTGTTGATCCAAGAATAGAGTGATTGTCACAGCAAACTCAGGGCCTGAACCATAAAACAATAGCAAATAACAGGCCATTTCATGCTGTCAGTGCTGACAATTCAACTTCCTGTGTACAAGGACGATAAGCCACAAAAGTGCTGTCAATTGAGAAAGATCCAGGATTAAAACATGTGATTCCTGTGTAGTTGAAGGCCTTCTGCTCACTTTTGTCACCCAAAACAATCTGGTAGGAAACAAGAGAAAATGCAAGATTTATCTTGGGTTATTTAAGAGGAGATAAAAAGATTTCAAAATAGATCTTCCGGTATCATTTAGATAGTCAATAGTCATAATAGAACAAAGTTGCCTTGCACAATTCAGTGATCCCTTAGACTAAAGAGATCTCCAGTCCTGAAGACAGCATTTCAGCAATCTCAATTGGATAAACTGATCTTCCACTATCTTAATTTAGTTGATTAACCACTCCAAAATAATCTCCATAAAAATTTTTAAATAGACTGCCTTTGGCATTCATGTTCCTCAGGAAATTCTTACAAGCTCCGAATGCATTTCCGGAGTTAATGACAGCAGAGATATTATTTTTACAGTAAATTTTCATATATCATGCAGTCACTGAGTACAAGCCTCATAAGAAGTATAGAGGAAAAGAGCATGAATACTACCGTATGTGGAGTTGGAAATAGGTGGAGAGAATGATCATAGTTCCAGATGATAGGTTGTACCATAAGAGGGAGAGGACACAGATGACTTTGATGTGTTAATGTGGCAACCAACTGTATAAAAATATTAAGAAAGAATACCATTATTATTCAAAATAAGAGTTGATAAAGTCAATTTAAACGGCCAAAAGTGTACAAAAGTATTACATGCTCAAAAGGGTCACTAGTTTCATCCTTGCAAGGGGGTATAAGACATGAGCGACGGATCCTATACAGCAAATCCTGCCGGAAAAATACAATTTCCTGGGAGTAGAACTTCATTCTGAGAAGGGAAAATGGAAACTGTAGAGTTTAGCCAAGAAATAAATGACAAGGCAAGGATTACTTGATATGCAATGTAGTCTCGTATACTTATGGACATCAAGGTCCGGAGAACAACCTGCAGGGATTACTTGCAAATTTGGAGTTTGGTATGCATTCCTGAAACTCTTCAGTGATATATCGAGGAAGAGCACACCTGGGCAGAACTGTTGATGGACCTGAAAAGGTTATAATCCTAAATTTCTTAGAGAAAAAGTTCCATGCACTTATCATCCAAAAAAAAAAGGTGGAATGCACTCAGAAGGTATGCAGCCTAAGATTTGCTTCACATACCAACATCATCAGGGCCAGGGATAAAGAGAAATTGGCTATGTTCTTTTATCCTAGGGTTGGCTTCTATCATCTTCCCTAGCTTGCCAAACTGCGATCTGCATGTATAGTTTGCTTATAGTCCACAGATAAGAAAAAACATTATACATTCCTTTATTTTCCTTACGGCTGATTAACAATATCCATTCTTTACACATATTAGTCCACAAAAGGGCCAAATCAGTCTCACCTGATACTGCTATATGAATGGAAAGCAAGGTTACAGGGGTGGGACCAAAAATTCCCCATGAATATGAATAGTGAAGGCACCACCTCCTCATTTTCAAACCCATTCAGAACCATTTCCAGCTTTCCCATGGTCTTCTCTACATACAAGTATCTAATTAAAAACAAGCTGACCATGAATATCTCTTAAAATAAGAACAAAAAAAGGTCTTTGGAAATAACCTCTTCATTGTCTAGCCAAATGTCAGAGATTATAACAAACATATCATTGACTGCTTTTTTCTCCAATTCTGCAAGTCTCAGCTGCAAGAAAAATAAAGGAAAACCAAATATACGATAGATGGCCACAAAGACAACAAAAGACTGGGACTACAAAGCTGTACTGTATGGTTTAAGGATACTGTCTCCTCTTTAGTTAACTGGCCACCTCCAAAAAAATCTAGCCCTGCAACAGCTTTAAGTGACTTGTCTCTGTCTTCTAAAGGAGGAAATCCACATGTAAATACCTGCATAACAGTAAAACATAAGGTGCCTCATCAATCCAACTACACAGGATTTAGGAATCATTAGACTCCATACAAGCAGCTTAGGAAATCATCATCAGAAATAGAAAGCACAAAAATGAAAGGGCTATTAGTAGGATGGCCTTTTGTTATCCTGTTCTCTAAACATACTAATTCCAATCAATACACATTATATTATCAAGATTCTGATGGAATATAAGAGAAAACCTAAGAAGGATATTAGTAGTGAGATGTCAACGCTAGGTCTGCAAATTTTGCACTTGATCTAAATATGGATGCTATGTGGCACATATCAGAGCCAATTATACACTGCTGTTACAGCCTTTTTTTTCCTTTGGTTGTTTGGGGCATGGCCATAATTTGACCAATTTCCTTCAAAGGCACAAACTACATTACAAAATTTGTATTAGGTAAAGGTTAACATGCACGGTGTCAATAACGAACAGCAACAGCAGCACTCAGCCTTAATAGGTGGAGTCAGCTATAAGGATTAAATTCCGCGACTACACTCTGCTGTAAATTGTACTCCCCGAATGTCAGTATGTCCAACAAGCATGAGTTGATGGCCACGAGAAGTTTAGGAAATAAATTCAGGATATTATGCAACTTTTCATTTTAGTTAACAAGCAGCTAACCGTTTAAAATTTTGTAACATTTATTTACATGTGAACAAAACAGGATTCAGTAAATAAATTAACTAGATATTCAAAATTTGAAGGAAAATAAAGAGGAACACAATTCAAAGAAGAATGAATGGAGTTACTTCAGGCCATTTCTCTTCCTAAAGAAGCCATTCATGACATTTTCTACACGAAATGGGAAATTAAATGAAGTATGTACGCAAACAACAAGACTTAATTATCCAGCCCTGCGCTAAAGTTGTGCACTAAGAAAGAGAGTCGTGCATAAAGAGATAGAATCTTACCTTGAATATTCCATCCAACAACATCTCACCTTCTGCTACAACTATGGTGTTCTCTGAAAAGAATCCTGTGGTTACTTTGTATTGATTGTCAAAGAAAACAATGATTTCCCAACATTCGCTGGATCTTACATTGTCAAAAATAAATTGCCTGAAATGTAAAAGCTATTAGAAGGAATGCACAAGCAAAACCTTCTAAATATCTCATTGCTAAAGATGATAAATCACATTGTATCAGGAGATCCATTCTGTAAAATCTAGGTGCTCACTAAGATTCTAGACCAAGGTGGACACTTGGAAGGGAAAGATTCCTCAAGGCAAATGCACACACTAGACACCATCAAAAGATAACAGTTCCAAAACAAGAAAAATTTAGCTTGTTCTTCAACACAAAATTTGCATGAAAGAAAGGAATTGCAGAAAAAGGATATTGCATCAGCTAGATTGATCTCCACTGAAGCCGTAAGGTCTTCTAAGTAGAAGTGACCATCCTCCAACTGAGATATTAGACCCATTATCCACTTTCTTCCAGTCTGCCCAACAAGAGACTGGATTGGAGATATCTGCAGTATGTTCTTGCACATTAGATAGGAAGATCCGTATCATAATTGAAACAATAACGTTCACCTTTCATTGCATTGAAACAGCATATTTTGTGTATTTCAACTGAAAATAGCATGCCTTTTTCCACATTAGAGCTTTCATATTGTAAGAGAAATCTATGCAGTATGCAAAAATAACCTCAGGAAAGTACCTCGCAACTTCCTAGATGCGTTGTGTCTGTCTCAAATGCAGGCTTTGAAAAATGTGGGTCTCGAGAGAGTCGCTGGAGGAGCAACAGAAATCTATCTTTGTATAATGCTATCTTTGCAGAAGCATCTCCATGAATAGGAGGACTTTCACCATGCCTATGATTGAACAATGAAACAAACAACACTTCACTGTCATAAAACGCTTCAAGGTGCCCTACTCCAAGTATAAAATGCTGGCATGTATAGTTAATGCTCGAGTCTCCAACATCAAAATCCATCATAAAATATTTTCCCCATTTTTTATTTTATCTAATGAGGTCCGCATAGAGTTTCTCAGAAAAATAACCCTAAAATTTGTTAATTCCATTAGAACTGAACCTTAGCACGAAGTCTTCTCAGCTAACTTCCCATTAGTGTACATTCTTAGTTCCTCACCTCAAAAGGGCACAAAATTATAAGCAACATGATATTTGAGCAAATCAAAACAGGCTTAACAACACAATTAAAGCCATTGAAGTAGAGGATCTAAACTTTCCTATCACTTTCCACCATTCATAAGCTGCCATATATGATTGAAAAGGCATAAATCGGAACCCATATTGAATATTCAATCGTTCATGACAGCATATGACGTTATCTAAAACTCCATGCCACTTTATCAAATTATAATTTTTTATCGTCACAATTCAACCTTAAACTGTACTATAATAAGATTTTGTTAACATTTCCCAATGAATTGAAACAGAATCCAACAGCATAGTACTAGACAAAGCACTAACACATACTCATAAAAGATCTTCTTAATAGGATCATAGTGAAATTTGGGTACAGCAAAAGCATCAATAACCGAAAAACCCGATCCCGAAACCACATCCTCTGCTGCTGCATCAGCTGCTAAAAGAAGATTCACCACCTTGTCCACTGTCTCCTTGTCAATTACCTGAGATTTCACTGCATACACACAATACACGTGCACACGGTTCTCATGATTGATTTCTACTGAAATGTATTACTTTGATGAAAATGGAAGAATTAGTTTGAAATTCGGATTGAAAATTACGGTTTTCGTGTTCGAGGTTGTCGAGGAGAAGATCGAGAGCGTCTTCTTCAGCCTCGGGGAACTGGGAGACAAAGGTGATGACTGGAGCGAGAGAGTCCACTTGGAGAGTGTAACCTCTCAGCTTGAACTTCCAAGCAACCTTCTTTCTCGATGCTGCACTCATAGCCTCTCTCTCTCTCTCTTTGTGTGTGATTACTTTTTCCGCGGATGGATGTGATTTGGGGATTTAGGGATTGCGCGGGAAAATTAAGGTTTTAGAGGAGAAGAAAGTGGCGGACCATATTTTAAATCATATTTTAGGTTTTTTTTATTTTTTGTGTTGGAAAATGCTTTACCTGTACGTTTAAAAATTAAAAGAATATGTTAGGGAAATGGAAAAAAAAGAATATCGTATCCTTAAAATAAATTTCCTAAAATAGGGTTCCTATAGAACCCATCAATTGCTTAAAATGTTTAAATATTTAAATATAATGAGAGTAAATGAGTTGAATAAGCATCTAGTAAGCTTCCTGTTATTAGGTGTTTATAGAGATTGATTGCTAACAATAGTGGAGTGACCTTTATTCATTGATAAATTTTAGAGTTAAGCAGTTTATTTTATATGATAATCATCAAACTATTCATATCTCCATTTTATTGGAATATTTAAATTTATAGACTTTGCTGCGAAAATCTAATCCTAAAAATCCAAGTTTAAAGTTTTGAATCCAAGCAACTTTGAACTTTTTAGATAAATCATACGATTAAAGGTCTAATTTAAATGTTTACAATTATGAATTATAAACTATAAAAGCAACTAACTTGACAATAAAAATGTCATATTAAGGTGATGTAGCTTGACTCATAATTTAAAATAAGTTTAATCATTGCTTAGGAGACCACAAACAAAAATTTATTATCAACAATTTTTTGCATATGATATTCAATTTTTGCGAACTTTATTTTGATAGAAAACTCATCACTTGTACTATAAAATAAAAACAATATTATGTTTCATATGACTATACTACACAACAATTGCCAAAAATGTTTTATTAAATCAAATTAAAATTAAAAAAATCTCGTTTTCTAAGGGAAGTTATTGCACCTTTTTTTTCATTTTTTAATATTTCTTTAAATAAAATATATTTAATAATTTGTTGAGAAAAACTATGAAAATGAAAAAACTTTGGGGAAAAGAGGTAAAAGAGAAAATATGCAACTATGCATTTGGAAACATTTGCAAACTTTGTGCTATTAGAAGCTCATGAAGTGTACTGTAATTTAAAGGGAAAAGTATACATTTTAGTTTTTAATATTTACCTACTTTTGCCCTCACCAGTTTCTTTCTTCTATTTGAGTCCTCCATGTTTTAAAAATCCTACAAAAATAGGACTCAAATTAAATTCATTGAATTATTTGTCAATCAATGATACATATCATCTTCAAATTAGTCTGTAGTAATTAATTTAATAGAACGATAATATCAAATATAGCTAATTAAATAATATAATAAAAATAAATTTAAATGAAATTAATTATATAATATGATAAAAATAAAAATAATTACATAAAAATAATTAAATGTAAGAAAAAAGGGTAAAATAGTTTATCTAAATTTCAACCATATTATCTAATTATCTTAAGGCTAATGAGAAGTTATAAAATGCCTAAGATGCATACAAAAAAAAAATAACAAATTTAAGAAAAATCCTATTTTTGTAAGATTTTGAAAATGTTAACAACTCCAATAATAATGAAAAAAAAAATGTTGAGAACTCAAATAAAAAAGGGAGTAAATGTTATGGATTAAAAGCAACTTTTTCCCTCATTTAAAATTAATTGTAAGTTTGAATCTTAAAACTACTCAACCTTTGTAAAATCTTATATAATTAATGGCCAATTTGAAATCCATATTGAGTAAAACCCTCTTCAAATTTTGTATGGGATATAATATGTTAAATTATATAAGAAAAACAATTAATGGTATTTTAAAATCATCACGTCAAAATCTATATTCATTTAGTCTATGTCCACATATCTATTAATGATAGGTGCATCTATAAGTTGAGTGTATTGTAATCCTCCTTGGTTGCATATGAAGAGACTATAAAATTGAGTGTATTGTTATCCCCTTGATTGTATATGAAGAGACAATAACTTTTATTTAAAGACAATTAAGTTACTAAGACCATTCCATATTATAAATTCTTGATTATCATCAAATGCATTGACCATTTTCAAATACAATAAAAAACATATTTTGAGAAAATTCTTTGAAATACCACAAATAATTAATTTATAACTAAGGGTAGTGGAATAATTCACTAATTGAAATGAAGGGTAAAGTGGCCTTTTAGATCTTTTGAATCTTAATGTTATGAAACCCTAGCTAATCTTCTATTAACAAGCCTACTTGTCATTTTCAAGAGTCAATTTAATTTTTATCAAGAAATGAGGAAGAGCTCTATGGAGGAAGTATTCTATAAGAGGTTAATAATTTCTCATACCATCTTTTAAGTATTGCTCACTCGCTCTAAGAAATTTCAGCTTAATCAACAATCTTACAATTCTATTTAGATTGAAAATAGTTGGTATATTGAGTTAGTTTAATTAAGTTAATAGATATAAATAACAAAATTATGAGTTAATTATATTGAACAAACAGAATAGATAATATCTTGATTAGAAATAAAATAAATAAGGAATAAATTTAGATTCATATATTTAGCAAAACTAGTCTTAAACAAATGAAATTGGAATTTTTAAAACCTTGACCAATTTAAGAGTTTCAATTAAAAACACAAGTTAAAATTATGGTCAAGAAGGATTAACGTAAGTTAAGAGGAACGCCCCCCACCACACACATACCCACCCACCTACCTCCGCCCCCACCTCTGAAAAGAAAACCAAAACAACCCACAAAACCGAAGACTAACTTAGTCTCAATGCCCCTTTCATGGACATCCCTCAACAAGAGGAAAAAACAACAATTAGATGGTTCTTAAAGGCTCAAAAAAATAAATAAGTAACCATAAGTGATAATCAATTAAAATCAACTAATGATTTAGGGAACCAAATGGATAAAACTGAATTGAAGAACGCAAGTTGAAAAATATAGATTTCAACCACTTCAGTTGGTCTACATCTAAGGTTGTTTGGTCAATCAAACTTGATTCAACCTAAAAGCTTTCTCTTTACTCAGTTCAATTAATTAAACTAGCTTTAGTGGATTGAATTTAGCCTCTTACAAATTTTAAAATTTTGAGTGGTTCATTTCACCAAATTCCGATAGACGCCAATCAACCCCCTATTTTCAGTATAAATTCTTTATTTAATGTTTGCTTAATCATAGATATTTAGAAATTAGACTTATGGCTTAGTTGGAGCATCTAGATGGTGGACCTACACCCTCCTTATTTGCATGCATGCTTTAACCGAGTATAATTGCTTAGATTTTATAAGACATGCAGCGATATATGTATTGTTAGGGATATGTATCGTGTGAAATGTTTACTCTTAATGTGAGATAGGATATGTAGGTCATAAACTAACATGTAATTGGCACCAAAATATTATATGGGATATAGTGAACATGCTATGAATATGACCAGCAATTGTCATTTAAGTGTTTACAAAGTTCAACAAAATGATCAATTATAACACGGGATGGGATGTTTAGGACAAGATTATTGGTTATGGATCTGTAAAGGCAATGGTGAACCAAAAAGTGGAAATGAGACAATCTTTTAAAGTTATTTTTTTTTCTAAAGTGACAAATCAATAATTATTGCTATCTAGATTTTTTTAATATCACGTGATATCATTGCAATATCATTTTTTCTAAAAAAGAATATCTATACAACAACAATCATTGATTTATAACATTATGAAAATTTAGGAAAAAAAAATAATGTTAAAGGATTTATTTCCAATAACTTAGGTTCAAATTTCATAACAGAAGCATCGTTAATGAGGCTATGTTTAGATTAATAATGCCTTTGAAGAGAAGATTCCTTCTTTTTTTTATTTTTTTTTTTTAGTGGGGGGAGAGGGAATCTTCTCTTCAAAAAGCTTTTACTTGCGAGTTTGCTTTTAGTCTATCGTGGATGACTAGGAAATAAGTTTACATTAGCAAAATAACCAATGCAATTTTCCACCACAAAAATCTAACCACATTCCACAAATGGAAAAGGAAAAAATGAAGTTCTCTTATGTTCTTTAATGAACACAATCCACATGTTCCAATTTTGATATTTTAAGTTATAATGATCCATCATAAGAATGAATTTGCAATTACCTTATATGATATGAATGGAAATCAAATGACAAAGATAATTTAACTCTTTAAAAGCAACCACAATACTATTGAACCAAGCACCCACTTAATACATGACAACCAAATGATAAGTGAGGAAAAGAAAACTATGATCAGCTAATTCATGAAGAGATCTTTATTCAAAGTCCCATAACCTTATATTATCATCATAAGGATATACAAACATCAGTTATACCAACAGTGATCCAAATGTAGATCTGTGTTGAACCTAAATATTTTCTTTAGCTACCTCTTAACATTTTGTATAGGTCATTTTATAATAAAAATGTGATGATGATAGCTATCATACAGCAAATTAATTGTATCTTCTAAATAACATGTTTAATTTAGAAACTATTCACTTCAAATGCAGATTAAAGAAGTGATGTAGCCTCAAGCATTCAAACACAATGGCTCCTATATGTATAAAAATTATAGATTTTCTTAAATAACAAAACATTTATATATGCGTCACGTTTCAAAGCGACAAAGTCATAACAGTTCTACTATACAAACTATTCTATGATAGAAGCTGACTTTATAGTCATTATCTTAAACCTAATTTACACAAGGTATTCACAACGAACCTACTTTAAAGTAAACAGTTTATAAATTAAATATGTTATTTACCAATGAAATTATGAAAAGTACATATTTATACTAAAATAACCTGAGTATGTTTACAAGATTTAGTAGTCTAATCATAATTTACTTAAGTAATTCATAAATTAATACTAAAAACTTTAAAGATAAAATCCAAACTTAAGAATATATCTCATCTTCAATTTTATATCCTCACTCCCCTAAGATTTAGTAATTGTTAGCTTTAGAGTAATTATAAGTTGTTTCCTAACTATCTCCTACAACAATAGCTATGGGGATATGAGCAATCAACAGCTCAATAAGTTAGGATGAAAACTTAAAGCTATACATCAAACACAAACAAGGTTATCGACTAAATTAATTAGATGTAATGCATGTACAAATAATTGCTATCGCACGGCATTGTTCGGTTTGTTATGAAATTAAAGAAATCACATCTGCTCTGATTGAGATTGAAGAGTTTTCATGTTTATACAACAACTCATAACTAAACTTAGGCTTATGCAATGAAAACACTACTCCTCCCACGACTACCTTCAAACCATTGATTTCACCATTGTCGCGACCTCCTCTCCTATAACAATAGCTATAGGGATATGAGCAATTACGTTTAGACAAAAATTTAAAACTATATATCAAATACAAATAAAGTTATCAACCAAATTAATTAGATGCAATGCATATACAAACAAATACCATTGCACGGCGTTATTCGGTCCATTATGAAATTAGAGAAATTACACCCGCTCTAATCAAGGTTGAAGAGTTTTCATGTTTATACAACAACTCATGATTAAACTTAAGCTTGTGTAATGAAAACATCGCTCCTCCCACAACTATCTTCAAACCATTGACTTCACCCTTATCGCGACCTTCTCTTCTGTTACTTAGTTTGACTAAGGATAAAGAAATGACCTATTATATTATCTAACTCTATCCCTTTCGAAGAGCTTGGTATTTAGCCAAAGAACCTTAAACATTTATCCTAATTGATTGTTATGTAGGTCCGATTTAGAATTATAAGTCATACATTTAGTTAGATTTTGTTTAAGGTGTTCAATCATTTTAAACAAATTACAAAAATACAAGCTAGAGTAGTAAACTAGAATTATATCATCAAACTCAGAAATAAGCACATACAGGCATGCGTACAATCAACCATCTCCATGTATTATAAATTAGTACTTTAAAACACGGTAAAGTATTAATCCCAACTTACCTGAACTCCCCACTTACTCACTTAAGGTGCGACTTACATAAGTCATTGTCGATAATCCCTATAATACAAATGTTGTTTTAGTTTCCATATAATTATCTTATGTTAACTTTATTCTGTATTTCTTTATGTTATCTTTAGCTTAAGGTTTTATTATACCTAGTTATTTGGGTTTTTAAATATTTTACAATTATTCTTAATTTAGGTTAGGTTCTAATTCAGTTTTTGAATCAATTTATAAATTAGGTTCTAATTCAATTTCTAGTTATCGGTTTTATACGCGAACCCTATAAACTCATTCCAAACCATTATATAACATTGATCACATTACATTTAAGTATCATAAATCTTGTATTTAGCCCCTAACTAGTATTTTGATCCATACAGTACATTATATTCATGTATTTTGATTCATACGCTATACTCTATTCCTAATTTAATTATCAAATTAGCTATCGATGTAAGCATAACTTACATTTTTTTTTATATAATTTCGTAAATTCACCCCCTAAATCAGATTTATATCATATTCCTAATATTATAGTACCATTAATTTTTACATAATATTCTCTATCCATTTAATTCATATATACACATATTATGTATTATTACATATTATACATTTATATCACCTATTTAACATTTCTGACACTATATATATCGTCTTTCATCATCTAATAACATATCAAAATGTCTAATTATATCTTAAATAAAAAATTGTACTTAATTGACCCTAAATTACAAAACTAACTTAAAATATACCATTTTACCTATTACATATATACTACATAATACACCTAAAAATTACATCTAACGGCCTAAATATTACAAATATCATACCATATCAGAAATTAATATCCTAAAACACCTAATTATATATTAAATCAATAATTACCTATTTAATTACTAAATTAGCTTAAAATCACTTATTTTGTATATCATTTTAAGGCCTAAAAATTATTTAAAATTATCAAAAATAAATTTTTGACAAAATATCTTCATAACACTATTTTAAATACTCTAAATAGGCCACACAAAAATTTTAAGCTTAAAACTATACTATTAAGATCATTTATTTCTAAATCGAAAGTAAACTCAAGTTTAAAAGTTTCTTAAGCACTATATATCAAAATATCTAATTTTATTAAAATAATATTTTTTTCTAAAAACTACATATAAAAATATCTTAAAATACTAAATTTCATAATTTTTCAAGATTATTTAATATTTATAATAAATAAAGCAAAAATGAGAGAGAAAGATTGAACTTATCGGTATTGATTGCTTCGTCCACCATGGCCTTGTCGTCTAGTTTGGGCACTGCCACCACTGTTTGGTGGTGATGGCTATCTACTCCCAAGTGGTCAGCCATAGTTTCCCCTTATAATCCCTATTCATATTCTAATTTTATAATTTATTTTGTAAATTTGGTTTTTCCTCTCTTCTCCTCTCCTTCCCACCCCCTCTTTTTTTTATTCCTAATCGACCAAAATGAGGAATGAGTATAGTGTTCTAAATTTATAAGGCTACATGGATGATTTTTTGAATTAGTTGTTGCCATTTGTCCCTTATTGTCTTCCACTTTTACATTCTATTTGGCTAAATTTTATTGGATAATTTTCTTCTTTAATTTTCAACTTGTCGCACCTATTTCCAAACTATTTCATGCTTTTCATGAAGTTTTCTTTATTTATTTATGAATTTTCTTTAATTATTTAGTATTATTTTAACATATTTTAGGTATTTTAATAATTTCATATATTTTCACCTACATGTAAATACATATATGATATAAACAAATATTCTTAAATATTATTAATGTTATTTTATGATTTTTAGTGTGTATATAATTTATTTATATCAATTCGTTAATTATTAAAACTCATTTTACGCGTTTCTAATAAATAACAAATAATATACATATAATTTGATATTATAATAATTAATTGTTTTCTTATTTATTTTTCCTAAATTCAAAATCACATATTTTTAACTTTGTTGTAAAAGTTAGGCTTAATCGAATAACTTACTCAATCGCCCTAAATTTCATGGACTGAACCTCAAACACCAGATCGTAGGGCTTACAATATGTTGACTTGAATTATCAAAACCCACTATTTTCAACATAGTGACATTAACAAAGGAGAAAATTCAAATCTTGAGGTAATTTAAAGGTTTAGGGGCATATTAATTAAACTAAGGGTGAGCTTAGTTTGGTTTGATTCGATATGAAGTTTCTCAAAGCAAATCAAATTTTTGGTTTGCTATGGCTTTATACCAAATAATAAATATAGATACTACAAAAAATCTCTACCACTATAACTGAGGAAAGGTAAGCAAACAACAACAACATTCAACAATATAAAAAAATAAAAAGGAAAGATGGCAAATTTACTATCTGAACTTTTAAAAAACTAATTTCACACCTAATTAAAGTTTTTGTTAGCATTTGTAATACCTTCCTTAACACCATTAGTTGCCATTTGCTAAGTTGAAGTAATGGACATATCCAAAGACGACACATGTTTTTCAATATTATTTTAACCAATGTATATGCTAGATAGACAAAACAAAAGAAAAAAATAAATAAAAGAAGAAGTGACATTACAAAGAAAATAGATGAGCTAACCATCATAGCCTTTTCACTATAAATAAAAGAATCAAAGCCATAACTTTTACGCAAAATGCTTATCAAAGAGTAAGCTCCTCATAGCATTGCTTCCATTAACTTCAAAATCTCCAATGCTTTCTAGAATCTTTCCATTCCTATCTAGGATGATCACCATGACAATGACTTCAGCTTAGAGGATGAACCTTGACAGACAGGTAATGGAATATGTATATAAGTTTGTATATCATTTATTTGAATACTTATTGTAAGTATGTATATGCCTACTGTAGGTGTAAGGGTTCAAGTATGGAGGTTACATGTGTACTACGTGATAGACGTATTATGTAATAAACGCATTACATAATAGACATACTACGTGTGACTAGGAAAATGACTTGAGTGACTTATACAAGATAATCATAAAAGAGATGTAGGGAGGAGAGTAGGTAATCTTAATAAAGCTCTAACACTTGTGATGACAAGTGGAGGAACTCAAAGACATCAAACCCCACTATCAATGAAAGAAATGGAAGTGTTCTTGAAATATTTAAGTGTTTGATTTTTTACAGCGAGAATCCAGCAAAGTAACAATGTCTATGCCAATTCTCTCTTATCTAAATAAAGGAAGGAAAAAAGTATTTATAAAAGATGGCCATTAATCTCATTTGTTGGATTGAAGATGATGATCAATGGCTAGAATTCATCCCTTCCTTTAATGGACCTTTTAGTGGGTTCCTTTCACGAGTTTAGTCCTAATAAGGCCTTATGCTGAGTATAAGCCAAGTTGAAAAAGGTTGGATTGGATAGATCGATTTAATGGACCTTACTCTGAGCTTACCATATCAAATCTCCTATGATTATCCCGAATTTCATAGGTTTGACTCTATGGGCCCTATCGCCCTAGCGTAAGAACTCAAACTCAATAAATTAATAGGCTTAAGGCCCATATCTAATTTTAGCCCTCTACACCTACTTTTCCGAATTATGCTTTGATCTTGATTTGGGAAATATTAGGGTATGTTAGGGTAAATGTAATTTAATCAATGGGGCAAAAGTTCAGGTTTTGATTCTTTTATTTCAATGAAAGGTATTTGATGTTTAGATCTTCTACTTTCTCTGTAAGGTCACTTCTTCTTCTTCTTCTTTATTTTTTCCATTTGTTTTGTCTATCTAACATATATGTAGCTTAAAATATTAAAGGACCTGTGTCAACTTAGGATATGGCCATTACTTAATGGTGTTAAGAAAGGTAGTACAAATGCCAACAAAAACTTTATTTAGGTGTGAAACTAGTCTTTTAAAATTTCAGGTAGTAAATTTGCCATTTCGCAAAAAGTTTAGGTAGTCTTCAACAGAGGGAAAAACAAACAAGATCTGAAAATATAACAAAATAACAACTACGTTACATTTTCCAAACTAAAAGGAGAAGTAGTAAACATTGAGATTCAATTTATCAAGATATAACAAACAGCGTAGTCAATCGTGTTATTATCTTATCCATGATTGTATGTGAATAATAAAGGATATTCTGCATTTACAAAGAAATAATTGATTAAAAAAAAACTCGAGAACGAATTATTCAAATATTATAGTTACATGATCATTAGCATAAAACAAATAGAATATTTTGCTCTATGCTAGTCTACTCAATTAAGATACAATGAAATACAGGATAAGAACCTGAAATAAGAAGAACAAGATTCTTTGGTACGTGCACCCAACACAAATGGCATCTTATGTCTTAGCTTTTCTGCTTTAATAATCACATTGCATAAGCATAGAAACTACGTTTTCCTTAGATGGTAAACAGTGTATTTTGACCTTATAGAGAGAGGCTGACAAAATGTGGAAACTAGTAGAATCTTAGTCAACCCTAAGATGGCAAGGGTTGATAAAGATAAAGAACCTCATTGCTGGAATTGTTTAAGATTGAGACTACAAGAAACTGACTTTTGGGACAATGGTTGAGGCCTTCTATGGAGTCAACTTTTTAGAGGTAAAACTTCCCAAGAGCCATAAACTAGATAGATAGAATGGAGAGAATTGATTAGGGTAAACAAGACTTCATTGGTGTATTGAGATAGAGTTTTAGGTTTTTGGAGTAAGAATAAATTAAGATGTAGGTACATGTGAAGATAGAAAAGAATAGCTAGTCATTTCTAATATCTCATGATAAATGTTGCCAACCTTCAAACTACCAACGATTTGCAAGATTTATCCAGCATCAAGCAACCTATATATAAACTGCATAACTAGTCATTTCCAGTATCCCAACATTTGTCTTATAAGATGAAGAATTGCTTATGATTCTACACCTATAGCTCAAACACCAACAAATATGTTATGAATAAACATTAGGGCCAATAAATAGTTAACTGACCAAGAGAATTTAAATATTCAAAATGGAATTATAAAATATTAATATAAGTTAAAGTTTAAATGTTCAAAATTTGTTCATACCCCTCGAAATAAAAAAATAATAAATAATGAAATTTCAAACACAATTTCAAGAGATCTTGAATATAAATTAACTAATAATAAAATATAACAAATCGACATAAAACAACGTTAGAAATAATAATAGTAACACACACACACATACATATACATATACATATATATATATATATATATATATACATGTACACATACAGATAAAAGAATTAACTAACTACAATCGTAGAATTTCAAACCCCCAAATTTAAGGTGTTTGCAGAATCGATTCATTTAGGCTTGAAATTAATAATTGGATCACAAAAGATAGTCGAAGCAACCTCATAAATTTGAATTTCAGAAATGGATTAGTAAAACATTAATATAAGCTAAAATGGTGAAGCTAACTTATTTATTCTCTAACTTCCGAAATTTTGTAAATCGACCCAAAATATATAACAAGACTAGAAATAAATTAGATAACCAAGAAAATTAATAAATGACATGGAAAATAATTAATAATAATAACACGTAATTAGCTACTTAAATAAGTATAAATTGTAGAAGTAGAAGCTTTTACTTTAAACAAATTAACCTAAGCAACTAAAATATAATTTAATAATATAGATAGCTTAAATAACTAGTCAAGGCATATCATTTTATCTTAAAACTAAGGATTATGCAATTGATTTTGTCGAAAACCATGGACAAAGAGCATAGTTTTAGGAGACAACTTGACAAGTGGTAAGGTAAAAAAGAAGAAGTCAACACATGTCACCAATGTATTTAAGTAACCTACTACTTAGGAACTATAAATACCCACTCCCTTCTTCATTTAGGACTCTTAGACACTCTAAAAGCGAAGGAAATATGTGCAAATTTTGAAGGAGTTTTAGAGAAATTTAAGGAAAATTAGAAAAATAGGTGGTAATATGGGCACAAAAAGTTCCCCAAAAAAGAGAGAACCTGACGACCAATGACCACTACCACTAAACACTCTAAGCAACACCCCTTTTGGCTGACAAACACCCCAACACTAGTGACCATTAGAGTTTCAAACTTTGGTAAGTTTGATTTTTCACCCAATTTTCAAAAATTTGTTAAAATATCAAATTTTATCCAAAAACTACGAAAAAATTTATTTTAGCATCATTTCAAGTATATTTTCATATAAAATTGTTAATTCTATAAAAAAAAAACTTTTTTATAATATATCATCCTTAAGAAATGTGTCATTTATAACCAATTTTTTATTTGATTTTCAAAAGTCCAAACAATATAGTTTTTTAAAATTTTTCTGTAAATATCTTATTACATATAGATATAAAAGGTTTTCCTAAAAATTTTTGTTTGAATATGATTAATTTTTAGTTTTTGAAAAACTTAAACATTGGAAATTTTGGGAAATCCACTATTTTTTTAAAGATTTTGTTAAATAAGATTTTCAAACACTGTTGGAGTGACCCTTGATGCTATGTAGTAAGTAGATCTTTGATTTTAAGATGAAATTGATGGATTTTATGAAAAAATGGATTTCCAAAAGTTAAACTTGATGATTTTTACTTAAATGCTTATATGGACTTCCACTAAGTTGTTGAGTTGATAATTTTTATTGAAAATCCTTAAAAATTAGTAAATGAAGATAATTAATTGTTGTACACATTTAGTTTTTGTCTCAAATTGATTTTTTTTGGCTTAAAGTATATATTTTAAATATATTAGTTAATTAAATATGTTTACCACCCTTTTTGGTTGAATTTTCGGCGTTACATGATTGGTTTTGACAGGCTTTGAGCCATACGAGTCAATATTAGAGGGATCTAGCAAAATTAGACTTCATTGAAGTGAACAAAAGTATAAGATATGGAGTTTTGGTGAAATCGAGTAAATCCGGTAGTTGTAAAAGGTTATTTAGTAAAGAGTCTAAGTTAAGACACTGGTAGAATATTTCATAACAAAGAATGTGAGTAAAGACCTTAGTAGAAGCTTAAGTAGAAAGTATCTAAAGCTTAGAAAACCCTAGTGGAAGGTTTAGTAGAAACTTTATATAACTCATGTAGGAGTAATAACACTCGATACCTATAACCAACACCTATTAAATGCTAAAAGAATATTAAGCCTAGACAAAAGTATAATAATTAAACATCATTACTTTAATGAATTGTATTGAAACTGAAATACAATTTATTTTATAGGGACCCTTGAAGAAGGAAAGGACTAGGGAATTTGAATACAAGGACTCTAGATCCAAGTAACTAGGATCAATACTTAATAGCATTTTGAAGTAGAATATAAAGATGCTTAGACACTAATATATACACTTGTTTGTGGTTATAAAGTAATCGATTGTACAAATGTGATGTATATGCTTAGTAGCTATTGTTTTGTATTGATTGCTTTGCTATACTTTGCTTCATGATTTGATTGTCTGTAATATGGTTGGTTAGCCATAAAATGGACTAAGTTAAACACATGACTTAAATACTAACTTGACATGTTAGGATTTTTGGCCAAGTGCCACCAATTCAACGAGTTAGCTAAAATTGGCCTTCCTCATTATTAAAGTTAAACTAAATGATATGAGAAGAGCTCGCGATAAGGTTAGGGATATCAAGTTCAAAGGTAATCATGAGAGAAGCTAAGTCTCTATTGCACAAGTATAGGTTTGATCGGAAGGAACCGTAGAAAACTATGCCTCCATAGCGTTAAAACTTCTCAACTTAAGTTAGAGCAGACATAATTTCTCTAACTTTATAACAGACCGAACAACATTGTAAGCCTTGTACTTGTGTGACTAGGTTCAAGTGATTAATTTAGGGCATTCAGGAAGTTAACTCAATGAGGCTAGAAATTTACGAGGACTTTAGCTAAAAATAGTGAATTTTACTATATTATTATATACATATCGGAAAATATACGAAATAGCCATCATTAGTTAGCAAATCTTTAAAGATCAATTATACGAGTAATAAAATTATTAATGTACATAAAATAATATATAAAAGACATGTATATACATTGACTATAATTATTATATAATTATATATAACTATAATTATAAAAAATACCCGAAAAATGCACAAAATTCACAAAATAAATAAATAAAATATGGAAAAAAATTATAAAATTACAAGACATGCAGGAAACATTTGTTTAAGGTGTAGCAAGATTAGAATCATGGGTTAGATAAGTCAAGGTCAATAAACCCTAACATTTTAACACCTAATAATGTCAAATCTTAAGTGTTAACTAAGGATTAAAATCAAAACACCTTACATCTTTGTTATAAAAATCATCACTCAACTACCATAGCAAAGTTTTGCCTATTAGAAATTTAAGAAAATTTTTATAAGAGAAGGATAGAGAGAGAAATGAGGATAAGAAAAATTTTTAAAAAATAAGTGCAAAATTAGGGTTTAAGGAGTTTTGTGTGCCACCTAATAGGGATCACGGACTAATTATGCGCTCTCGAACTCGTAAGCTTACCTAGTTAGCTTGCTGAGTTGTCTGAGGTGAACTGAGTGCTGAGGAGAAATGCATTTCTCAGTCCAACTTACCAAGTTACTTCGCTCTCTACGTCATTCAGGAAGTTGCCGAGGTGACCGACCAAGGTGATCAGCCGACATGTAGAGCCAACCCTTCCACAATGCACCTTAGTCCAAGCATCAAGTCAGGGAACAGCTAAGCTCACCAGTGCCGAAGCCGAGTTGACACTTGTTAGGAGCCGATCACCTGAGGCTGACCCTGAAATGAGTCACCCTAAAACCAATCCTTATCTAACCCAACTGTTTAAGCTACCCGAGGTGCTGACATCGACCTAACCTAATTACGACCTTGCCCTTGCTTGACCTGCAATGTCATTAGAACTACATAATGAGTAAACCATGTGCACACTGTCCTTTTTCTAACATTCGTATTGTCCTTGTCTACCAGCAGATATTTCTTTTGTATAATTACAAAGATACCCTTATAAATTATTCCCTTTTCCCTTATCGAATAGGAATCTTTTTTTGTGATTTATAGTCACCTAAGATTTACCCTAATTGGATACTATAAACACTTTTATGTTATAATGGCCGTAATATAGAGAATACAATCGAATTCTTACAAACTTACTCTGTCGAGTTGAGTGTTCTGCTGCTTATTCTTGAGCTACTCTTATTTAGCCTTTTAAGTGTGGATTAGTGGCGAGTAACCTCTGGCCACACTTGTATGTCATATAAAATATGACCCGAGCTCACGTAAGGTGTTAGTGCGTCATATCGAACGTCAGTACATGAGAATCCCTACTTAATCTTCAACTATCGTTTGCTTTTGGGGCCATCTTGCTGTCCAGACCCACTCCTTTGTTACGCGTAATATTGGGCTCGTGTATTCATTTACAAACTCATATCACCACTAGTAACTGGAAGCGAAACCACATCATAACCTAAAGGGTAAGACCGTAGGAAGCTTAAACGACACACCGTTTTGCCTTTACGGTGATCAAAGCACTAAGATCCAGTGAGTGATTGCCTTTCCTTGTTCATAACTAAAATTTTGTAAAAATATTAAACAAATTCCAAAAATTTTGATACTTTGTTTTCCAAAGTATTTTTACATGAGGAATTCAATTTTTAAATTAGATTTTCAAAATTTTGAGTGCTAATATAAATCCTTAAGAAAAAGGTCTTATGCATAGATTTTCGATCGTGTTTTTGAAAAACAATTTAACCTAAAATTTTATGAGTATACTCCTAAGATGTTGTATTTTGATATTGTTTGGTTGAATTCTTAAAATTAAGTCACTGTATTTTTGAGAAATTTTTGTTTTTGTATAATCAATGCATTGGAGATGTTGTTTTACTAAAAGCCTTGATGAATTACTCATAAAATTATAATATAACCTATATTTACCACATGCAATAGTTGAAAGTGGTTTGTTATAAGATTGGGAACAATGATTTAAAGGGTTAGTGAGTATTTTGTGGTTTAAGGGCAATTTTCTATGTTTCCATACAATCGTAACTTAGTGGTTAGTATAACAAGAAAAGGGTGTAAATAATTACGATACTTAGTTGATATCTGTTGTTTATGTAAGGTATTGAAGTCTTGGAACTCAAGGTAAGTTGGAGTACATGTGAAGTAGTAAGATGTAATAGTAGTAGTAGGGCTATAACTATGTCAAAACGTAAATCAGAATGTATTCCAGTGTTAAATATTTTGAATACACTACAATTGAATCTAGTTTAAAAAGTGGTTTATATGTGGACTCTACATCTTTATCAGAGTTAGAACATAAGTCGAAAACCTCTTGAACAATAACCTATACCGAATACTAGGTCAAAACCTAAGTCAAAAACTCGGTCAGAAAGTAGTTTGACGAAAAAAGCTAAATATAAGAGCAACCAAAAGTTTGAAAATGGTTAGAATTGAATATTGGACTATTTGAAGCCAAAGAGTAGGTTAGAGAGTTGCTTGTTTATAACCTCTAAGAATTATCAAAGTCAAAACTTGAGTTATAAACTTCTGGGTAGCAATTTGTGCTAAAATTCGAGGTCAAAACCTTAAAAACCTTAAAAAACGTAAGAACTTACACTACGTAACTAATACCTAATAAAAATCTTAAAAAACTCATTTAACTCAATTGTAGAACATGCTTAAATGTCAGAATAAACTCATACGTATATATTGGATGGAAATTAAAGAGGTTACATTAAATTTTAGGGATAATAGAGGAAGACGAAACTAACATACGAAGACAACGAGCATCAATATTTAGGTAAGTGAGATTAATTTGCTTTAAAGTACTTGGAGGTTATGGTATGCTTTTGGCTTGTGATTATTATGTGGTTGTTTGTGTGTGTACTATAGATGTGCCTGAATATTACTTTGTTGTTGTGGGAGCTAAGCTCTATGTTGTGATTGTTTTGTGTACTATGTTTTGTGTGGATTGTCTGAATTGGTTAATCATCCAAAAAACTAAATTAATTGAAATTTAACCTAACTTCTAACATAACACATATTGTAACCCATTAGGGGTAACGATTAGAATTCTCAGGTCAAACATGGACCCTTCTAATGAGAACAGTTGAAATAGTCTTTTCCCCACTGTTAATCAAGCTAAGTGATAAGAGAGGAGATCGCGACAAAGTTGGGGGCCATAGTTCGAAGGTAATCTTAGGTGGAGGGTATTCTTTATTGCACAAGTCCCGATTTAGTTTTGATTCATGAGTGCACGGCGTCGAACTTTTCAACCTATATTAAAGTGAGTACAATTTCTCTAATCTTACGACGGACCGATTAATATCGTGTGATGGCATTTGCCTAAACATGTATTGCATCTGATTAAGTTAGTTGAAAACCCTATTTATTTGTACTGAATTTGTACGTTTGTTTTCGTCCCACTCATTAAGCAAGTTGTTACTCATTCCTCTATAATTATTTTGTAGATTCAAGGTAAACTTATAAGTATGCCACCTAATTCTAGAAGTTAGAAAGCAAGGCCGAGAAGTAAGGATCAGGAAGAATTAGTTAAACTTTTGTTTTTATTGTTGATTTTACTGACTCCTAAGAAAACCATTAGGGTCTTCTCGGGTGGGCCTTTAGTTTTCCACTATCTGTGTATACTATGTATTGTAAACCTATTGACTTTTACATTCCTTTTCTTAGACTTGTTATTTTTTTCCATGCAAATACAATTCTATAAATACTTGTAAATTTAGAGATATTGATTGAGTATCACGAACCAAACTTAATTCCCTTGGAAAGATTTCTTTAAAATTCGTTTCTAACCATCATCTTTAAGAAAAATTACTCCACAAGTTTATAATAGGTAGGTGCAAAATTAGACCCTTCAAAATGGTTAAGTTAGGTTTGGCTTGTGTGAATTAGATCTATGATAACAATTGCGATGTCAGTTTTTATCTTAAAATATATTACACGGCAGGATTGTCATGATTTCACCTCTTCGAAGCATAACAAACATCATGCAAATGACATATGTTTGATTGCATTACATTTCAACTAACTAATTAATTAACAACCTTACTTGTTATTATGTTGGGTATACTACCATCTCCATTCCCTTACCGAGTAGTAATTGTTCATATCCCCATTGTTTTTTTACAGATCCTAGAAGATAGATATCAAGATCAACCTAGATGCATAAAAGATGTACAACGGGGTATGGTGTGAGGTGCAAATGGATTTAAATCATTCTATTCATTTTTGGTTTTAGAGTCAATTGAACCATTTGTACGACTTAGATTAACCTATAATGTTGTATATATTTTAAACACAATTTTGGAATTTTTTTACAAATTTCCTATAATAAAAACTTCACATAAATTTTCTTTTTTTTTTTCAAAAGAAACTTATGGAATTTTTATTTTTTGAATGAATTATATGAATCAAATATCTCTATTTTACTTTAGATATTGAATTAAAAATACTTTAGAGTTGTTTAGCTGTATGAACTTAACGTATACTAAGTCTATAATAGCAATTAAGTAGCTAGCTTCTATTATATGTCAGTGTACATGATGGAACTGTTATAACTCTTATCACTCTTGGCCATTACACAGACTTGACGGCGAAATTTATAGCAAAAATCAATCATTGGTCTAGCAAATCTCTATCCTATGCTAGTTGGCTACAACTCATTAAAAGCATTCTTTTTTTCTATTCAAAGTGTATTGGTTTAAAATTTTTTTTTCTCCCCGGTAATGTTATAGACCGAATTAAGACTAAGTCAAAAAGATTCTTTTAGGATAGTCATCATTACTCCAAGGCAAGAGTTAAATTTAGATGGAAAGATGTTTATAAGCCCCAAGAAGGAGGGGCTCGGAGAGTTATTGATATCAAGCTTTGAAACAAGGTGGTGCAACAAAAGCATATCACAACTATTTGTATGGATGATGATTCCTCTCTTTGGTCATGCTGTATCAAAAAGGAAATACTTGGAGGAAGGAATTTTTAGCAATTAAAGATTCCAAATGCCTCATGGGCATTCTCCAAACTAGACCTTTAGCAAGGAAATTACTAAAATAGAAAATCGAAGATGGGAAACTCATATCCTTTTGGTTTGATAATTGTCACCCATAAAGACAATTAGTGGAGTGGATGGGAGAACTAGCTAGTTATACTATGATTTTCCTAAAGACGCTATGCTGAGTTCCTTCATTGATGATGGAAACTGGAGATGGCCAAGGGGGGATGTATGGCAAGTTGTGACAGTTGGATTGGTAGGGCTAAATCTGTTTGTATCTACAGCTGATAAGCTTATCTGGTTAAATGCAGAGACAAAGAATTTATCGATTAAATCAGCCTACTTCTTGTCAAGAGAAAATGTTCCTAAGGTGACTTGGTATCCCATAGTTTGGAACAAAGGTACAACTCCAAGACATGCCGATGATATTGTGGCTGGTTGTGCAAGAAAGGCTACAAATCATGAACAAGATAGTTAGATAGGAAATCATCGAGGAAAATTGGTGTTTTCCATGCCAAAGTGATAAAGAAACACGTGATCATATATTTATGAGGTGCCCTTCTGTGAAAGCTTTATCAAAAATATGCTGAGAATGCTTACTAGATTGTTGATGTCAAAACCTTCTACGGTGTCTATATTATCTGATTTTTTGAACTCATCCAACATCAGAGGGATAATGACAATAAACAGAGTCATTTCCCATTTGTTGCTACTACTTATGAAAGGCCAAAGCAATAGAAGACGCTTAGATAGAGAGAGGCCAATCATATAGATACAGTATTATGAATTGTATTTTCTTACATTTTGTAATTCTTTGAGCACGCTGGAGTTTCTATTAGTTAGCCGAACTAAGTATCCCTTTATGTTTTGATACTTGGTTCGACTTTATGGCTTTTATGTGCCTATTTTTTTGTACATCTTCCATGTACATTTGCGAAATGAAATATATCGCACTTATCCAAAGAAAGATAGGAAGATGTATAAATTCTAGGAATTCGTGTTTGTAAGTTATGGGTCATACGTGCAGTTAGTTTAGTGAAGGAAAAATAGGAATGACAGCTACTAAAAATACTTTCCACTTATTTTGTATATTTATATGGTAGAAAAGTAACGGAAAAAAATGTATTTCTTCTAAAATTTTCAAAACTTTGTTTGGAAATTGTTGGATTCTCTCTTCAATCGAACCCATAGAGGAGATTGTCAGTTTCTCTCTACAAGGATGCCCAAAATTTTATTTCAAAACCAATCTTATAACACTTTCACCTTCAATTTCCCCATATAATCAATATAGCAATCCCACTAATCCTGATCTTTAACCGGCCTTTTCCACCAATGTTTCTGATCCGCTTAGTGTATCACGGTGTTGGTTCCGATTGTCGGAGAACTCACTGGGATTGGATGCAGTCAAAAGCACTGAGCATTGCGTAGGTAGTAGTAATCCGACCCAAGTACCAATCAACAATGGCATCAGCCGAGGGATGGTCGAACGCATAGGCGTTCCAGGGGAGGGGGATGGTGAAACGCGATGATTACGATTTTGTAATTGCAAAACATGGAGAGTTCCCATGCATCTCTTATAAAACAAAACTTCAAGAGCTGCTTATTCAACTCTTTTCCTCTTTTAGGGCTTGTTTCGTTTTCCCTTCCTTACTACAAAGATCCATTGTTTCGCTGTAGTGCAGTGAACGTGACACTTAACAAGGATGTTCAATGAAGTGTAGAAGCGAGAAATAAAAGAAGTCGACAATGTTTGAGAGAGAGAGAATCTCTGAATGTGTGTTTTCAAAGTCAACGCTATAAAGAAGTCGACAATGTTTGAGAGAGAGAATCTCTGAATGTTTGTTTTCAAAGTCAACACTATTAGGCGGTGAAGAGAAGTGTGAGGACGGTTACTCGTTCATCTCAATTTGAAGTTAGGGTTTGTATGTTTCCCGTGACAGAAGATTCACCTCCTTTATAAGCATTCGAGCCACACTCAACCCTCTTTTCCTTCATATATTCTCTCATATTATATAGGATGAGCCAACATTTTCCCTCTTATTTTTTCCGGATTGTTCTAAACCTTTCTTGCTTTAGGAATAACAATTAGCATTATCACCATCCTCTATAAGATATTTTTCAACTGGTTTCAACTTGCTATAATCATCATTAAGAGAGTATCATTAGCTCTTAACAAATTTACTCACAAGAGACCAACCTTGTCTCGAGAAATTATCTAATCTCACGAATAAACTATATACTGATGCCACCCACTTTAAGTTAAGTCTCAAGTTGAAGACCCTCGTTTCCTTCAAAACACAGACAGTGAAACATGCTTTTAAGGTCTAACTTCTAACAATCATATTATTCTCCTGAGGTTTGGTGCGTATGAAAACTTGTGACTGTTGCTGTATAATAATTTAAAGCGCTCAGACAGTTCATCTTCCTCTTGATTCATATGCATTATAATATATATCTTCCTGACTACACTTGACACTAAGAAAGATCAACAATTAAATTGGAAGTCTTGTAACAAGGGAAAAGAAGCACACATGTAAATACAGGTAATTGCAAGTAAAAGGGAAAAGTATTAATATTAGTATAAATTGAATTTGAGTTATTTAGTTGGGACGCTAACTCTACAGGTATGATCTTCGATATCTGTGAAGTTATGGATCTAAGTAAACAAGTAAACGATCAACCAAAAACTTTTTGCCCTGTGATTCTATCATCCAAGATTAATTAATCTTAGATAACCTAACACAATTTCATAAACGATAAAGTTGAAGACACAATTCCTATTGAAGCAAAGCTTGTTTAGGCATAAACTATTTACCTACTAAAAGAGCCTCAGGCGTACAAGTAAAAGGAATGTTTAGACGTTTTAATAATGGACAAGATAAGCCAACATCCTATCCCTACTGCATATCCCGTCCTATTCTGCACTGGAGTATATATGGACATCCTATTATAGCCAGTTTATCACGAAGAGTGATTAATAAGGGATACTTCTGTGCATCGAATTATTCAAGGAGAAACCATAATCGCATGGAATGTATGATAAGTTGATAAAAGAATATTACTTGTGACTCCCAATTTCTTTAGTATTGAATTTCTCGCTCATTAGTTATTAAGATTCCACGAAATCTGGATTTTACAGCAAAATTTTTTTTATCATTTTAAGAAATTTGGATTCCTTAAGAAAACCAAGGAGGCTTAAGCCCATCGAAGCTCACTTCCATAAAATCATACCTTACAAGTTAGTTCGTCCATTCTCCACATACAAATTAGTGTAATCCAAAGGAACCCAAATATAGCTCACAAAACATGGAAACAAGGACAATTATTTTATTCGATAGAGAAATTAAGAAAAAAAAATTAATAGGAATTGGTATGACATATATTTCACATGAATATCGTAATATGCCTCTCTATATATGTTAAAAGATCTACAACATAAAGAAAAACTGCAAAAACAGCCATGACTCAACCTTCTCAAGTTCACTAGCAGTTGTACTATAATGTCTTCACTATCATCCCAGAATGGATGCAAATAAAAATCCCTCAGATCTGCAAATTCTACTTTAATAGCAAAGAATGTACCATGTAATGGAAAGTGCTCAGTATGCCAATGGACATCTACATAATCTACTGAAATGTGTCTTACCTTCTAGCACATGGCACCATAGGTTTTCTCAGCAGCTCCCAAACCGAAATGAGCAACCTGAAAAAGGGCAAAATGACAAATGGGATGCCAATACAAATTTTCTTGCTATGATCCTCTTTGTTTGATCAGTCGACTCTTAAAGCCGCATTGTTGTTATGTGCTAGAGGCACAAAGTTTTTGGTTTGAAGGGTTTACTCACTATTCCATAACAGTTCATGAAGATGCGTATGTTCTCTTAGTATTATTTGTCTAGTTGACTTTGATATATCTGTAGACAAATTTTACCAGCAAAAACTCCATATTGTTGTAAGGCCACTCAAATGTTTGCCACTAGAGGAAATTATTGTACAGGTAAATCACACAAACATGCACGCATGCACATATACATATCAAATGTTGATATGTCATCCCACATCTCTTGCGAGAGCATTTGTGCAATATGATGCAAATTCCACTATTATATTGCCAAATCTAAAGCTCATTGTAAGATCAGTTTGTATAGCTGCATCAACTTGTAAATCTAGTCTAGCATCACCTGTTCTTGGTACAGAATGGGTCTCCCCACAATGATCTTCCATTATGTACATGCCAAATAACACCTCCCTCCATCACCCCTTCACTGTCTAAAATGAATTTGACTATGCTGAATTCTCTAAGCAAGCTTTATAAACAGGGCTAAATTAAACAGACTCAATTTCATGAAACCTAGCTGTCATCTCTTTATTTGGTAAGATATTCTGAATTGACCCAATGTATATACTCCAATTTTCATTTTTCCAAAAAATATTTCATCATAAGAAAAGTATTTGCCTCTTCTTCAATTAAAACCTCTTTCACCCACTTGGTTAAGTAGCTGTTGCTTCAATCCTTGCAATTTGGCCACTGCTCTACTTTTCACAAAGCTAATGGCCTTTATTTTAGCTGCTCCCCTAAAATAGGTAATGTTAGATACCTATCCAAATTCCTGTTTCATCTAAATTGCAAATGTGCTTTAACTAATTTAACATTACATGACCCAATTCACCCAACACTCCTCTTTAATTTCATGCCTTGCATGCCCTATATATCTTTCCTAAGCATATTAGTTACTTGCTAGTCAAAGTCAAAGCACCACTGCACATCTGTGCATATAAACCCAAACCCCCTAAAACTAGGAAAACATTTTCTGAACTGAGAAAAGAAAATCATCCCATCAAATAGAACCAATGGGGGAAAATTCTATGTCTCTGCAGACAATGTTTTCTAAATTTTCCAATAACAATGCAATAGATCCCATTTCTCAAATGTGTGATAATCATCTCCTTTGGGAGAGGTCGCACAATGGCAGATAGTAGCTTAGTTCTGTTCCAAATTAGAACCAAATTTTTTAAGAAAATATCATAAATAAAACTTTACCTAGTCTAATTATTTAAAAAAGAAAAAAGTCTAGCCAAACAAGGCAAAAAACAAAACACCATTCTATTTTAAACTAATCTTTCAGGCAAAGCAAAAATATAACAACTTATGAATTCTAATTTAGCAATGGACATCAATTAAATTCACTGAAAAGTCATGTTCAAATTTTACCTTGCTTGTTCTGCCATGTCAATCTAAATAGCAAGAGAAAAATACTCAATAAGGTAAGTTAAGATCTCTATGATGAACCGACAAAACAAAGATTAAAATTAGCAAAGCAATGTAACAAATAGCAGAGAAGGAATACACAAGGGAGATGTCAATGACATACCCACAACTTCTTAGACAAGATACAACAAAGGCTTTTCAAAGTTTTAATTGCTTTAACTGATGTTTCAAAATTCTCTCCTAAGAAAATTACCTGCTTTGCTTTGACCTACCTCTGTTCTTCAAATCATCTATGTGACCACACAACAAGGAGTATATCCACATGTGGAACACCATGCAGAAGAAGGGAAATAGTATATAAATGATCAAGTAAGCTTCTGAAGTTGAACAAAATAAGCAGGGAGGGAAGCAATGGGGAGACAATTCATGTATAAAAGTAGTCAAATAGATACAAACAAGTATAAAGCCTTTATTGCCAAAGATAACAAGTTTTAGGAGTTAGTCTACTAGCGTCATAGTTCTAATAAACTTTCTTCACTCTCGCAAAGGACAGCACAAAAACATTATATATTCATTGTTTGGCTGGACCCTCCATTAAGTATTTACCTTGATGAGAATTGAGAGAAATTGAGGCTTTCTTCATCATATTCTCCCACAAAGTCATATAAATAGTCCACAAACAAAAATCATTGATGAGTTTCAGATCTGTTGAGATGAAGTCTTTATAACCCCCAAGATAGCTTACTATATATAGCGCAATGACTCTTTAAGACTTCACCAATAATGTCCATCCTTGAAACAGTTTTCAATGCTATACAATAGGAAATAGTTTGCAATAAACTTTCAATTTATTCAACCAATCAATCTCTCTATACACATTAAAGCACTAAGCACAAGACATATGACGAGACATAAAGAACTACTATTAGACAAAAGAAATGAATAGCAACTTCATAGATGGACATGAAATGATTTACCCATCAACATTTCAAATAACAAATAATTCACTAAGAAGAGAAAGAGGGAGCAAAATCGGATGCTTTAATGAGCAATAAGACTGGACTGTCCCCATCCCACATTTTAATTTGAACCAATAAGCTAACCACCAAGAGCTCCATTGCCCCTGCGAAGGAGCATGTTCCCCTCCCAGCAAAATCTACAAGGATACACCACTACTTTCTTCATTTAGATATAGAATTGTTCCCCTGCAATAGGCAAGACTTCTCAAATGATCTTCAAAGGTAAGACTAATTTTAGATTTATATAATTTTGGTGAACAAATCTTCCAAATGGTGAACAAATGTCTAACCCAAATTGAATTACCAAGTGAAGTTATGCACAACATCTGGCAGAGAATGGTTTCAATGAAGTTCATGAATTGTGAAGTTCTGTCCTTTTTAAAACTCTTTTGGCTTCATCTCCATTTTAATCATATGCACCGTGGTTACCCAGCAATATTACATTATGGGAAGATTCTACAGTCCCACTCTCCCCCTGCATCCTGCTATTCATTTTAATTTTTTTAAATCTGAACCATTGAATTTACAGTTTATTTAATTATTCCAATTTAAATTAATGTAAATTAAAGATAAAATAGATGACAGAACTGATTCCGAAAAAGACAAGGATGGGACTATAGAAAAATCATACATTATGCTATATAAGATCAATCAAAGGTATGTAAATGGAAATTAACAATGAAGGTACGAATACAAAGAGAAATTTGACTCAATGCAAAGGAACTGTGGGAACAGGTTTTCAATTAGCTACCACACACATATACTTAAACAGGGAAAGGAACAAAGCAAAACATCAGTTGCTTTATTTATTTATTTATTTCATTCTTCCTTTTTTGAGGCACTCTCTTTATGGAAATTGAGTAATTTCCAACATTAGAAAAGGCATTTGTAAGCAAAAGGCAAAGAGACCCAGAAATGAGTTACTTGTTCAGCACTCCACTCAAACCCAAGCCACTTTGTGAGCTATAAAATAGAGCCATATACTTGGTTAGGATTCAGGAGAAAGCTAAAAGCAATTAACAAAATATAAAGTCAACAATAGCATACCAACAAGTATGAACCTGCAAATCGAGGTCAAGTTTGTGGTGGTGTTGCTGAAACTAAATGTCTATTAAAATTCAAATTATCATTATCATATTCAATACAGCTTTCTGGATTCAATATTTCCGCTAACATGAATATTTTTTTTCACTTCAACACTCTAAATTTCTGAAGAATCTGTTGGTTTAGACCTTCAACAGTCTTGACTTCAGAAGAATCATCAGCCTTTGCTGTAGCTGAGATAATTAAGAGATATATTATTATCAAGGGGGAACAATCACCTTCATCATGTTGACTCAACCCCCTCTTCGAAAACAAAGCCAAGAAACATAAACTATTATTTTTGGAAGCAAGCATATACTTGGCAATTAAACACAAGATACTCCAACCATGCTAACTTGCAATCATCCTTAAATGGAAAAAGAATATAAAAATTAGACTAAGTCTAATGACAATTAATATCCCCATGTTTGCAGACATGATTCTCCAACCAAGTGCACTTGCAACACTTTATATCAGGAATACTACTAAGAATACTGAATGTGAAGTCAAAATACATTTAAATTTAACCAAAACTTACTCTTATTCTAGTTACCTCAAAAAATTGCTTATATTGTCATTTATCATCTAACAAAATATGATCCTATTGGTTTGCAATTTTTATAGTTATTGTGATTCCAAATTGGCTATTCATTTCAAAAAAGGTTGTTGTTAAGCCACATGTCAACCAATCCATATTTTTTAATGAATTTAATTTTAAAAAAAATAGCTCCATGAAGTTGAAATCAAAACGATGATGGTACGAAGATGAATCCCAAACTCCTCCACAGCATATTTTGCAAATGAGTTCGAGTAGTAATAAAACTCATATAAAAAATTATAACTAAATGTATACAGCAAAACTAGAGAATGAGAAAAAGCCATTAGGTATGGGTTATCACTAATTCACCTCCTATTCTTCATCCTCCTTTTGTGTCATATGCTTAAAACGTACCATGAATATTCCTCTACCAAATCACTTATGGGTTATTAGGACAACCCTTTTCACCATCAAATTGCTCTCCTTCCGTTCTTGGCATGCTTCTTGTACCTCTCAGCAAAAGTTGAAAGAATACAATGTCAAATAAAGGGAATCCAAAGGAAAATCAGCAATAAAACTCGAATGTGGATCTTTGTCACTCACCACTGTCTATCATCTAACTCTTCTTGTTTCTAGCCACAGAAATTAAGCTGCATACTTTAGCAAAAGTGATAGATCCATTTGCAGTCTGTAGCTTTTTCAATATAATATTGTTATAATACAAGCTATTACAATTGCATCAAAGCAAGTCATTCAGAAAATGAGAAATCAAAACATAGACTGTACATACTTTTTACTTGGAAAATGATCAAACCTAACAATAATAAAATTGCCTCTGCATTTCTCCATGAAGCCTATCACTATTATAAATCATGAAGGTTAACTACCAAAAGATAACAAGTAATAAATCTTTGATTGGAAGGATTTTCTATAATAGATCTTGGATATACACGTACTTATAAAATATAAACACACCATGCACGAATTGAATATATTTAAAATGTGTTTAACTGCTTATCTTCTCCCTATATATTTAAAATATATACACGTACATGTACTTATAAAATATATTCAAATGCTTATCTTCTCCTTTAATTTCTGATGAAGGGAAAAAAAAAATCCATTACAAAAGATATAAACACACCATGCGTGAATTAAATTTATAAGATAGAAGCAAATGATTATAGCAGGCATGTGCAATATAATCTATATACGTGCAATTGAATAAATGAGGCATTTTACGAAATCAAATTCAAGTAGAGACTACTCGAGAAATTAGGGTTTAGAACTCAAAACCTTTTTAGAAGAGATAATCATAAAACTAAATTAAATAATCATGAGGACTCGCTACGCATGCAATTAGAGCAATAAAATCATGATATGAATTGACTCTATATGATCAATGCAAATTTGTACTGTATCAGCGCATAGACATGAGGATACGGATTTTTCTCTCTCTGAGGGCTTTTTTCATATTGGGTGTTTTTTGACGGGGCTTGATTTCATCCATGTATACCTTTGAGACGACATGAATGTGCTGAAGCAGTTTCTTCCGAGGAGAGAGAGACTCGGATCCTGTAACACCAGCACCCCCACTTAGGGCTTCCTTCAAGTTAACGATGTCCAATAGTAGACTTCCAAAATTGCTACTATCGCTTTTCTCTTTACCGTGTTCAAAAGACATACCGATCGTTCAGAGATGAAATCGAAGCTTTACGGTTTTTAGGAATCGAGAGTGAGAGAGAGATAGAGAGAGAGAGAGAGAGAGAGAGAAGGGTTTGAAATTTGTACCGCCAAAAGAGTATAAGAGCTATTTCTAAATTAGGGTTTGTTGAGTTGAGAGATTGGCTTCCAACGGCCATTTTGCTGAGGATGGCGCGTTCTGGACTAATCACTACGCGCCTAAACAGATCATCAGACGCGATATATTTGGAAATTGCTTGTGTTATGTATATTCTTGGAAAAAGATTCGCTACACATTATTTGAATTAAAGCGTAGCAGTTGTTTAGTAGTAGTTAATTATATTTATCTGTATATTTTTATACATATAATTTTAATATTTAATAAAGATATTATTGGTTATAAAATTTTTGCTTGTTAATATTTTATTTGTTCTTTTTTCTAATTTTTTATTTCATTTTCTTGGTTTCTATTACTTTCATTGTAATGCTTCTGATTTGTTGATTTTATAGTTTTATAGTGTTGACTCCAAACAAAAGTACATAAAGTAATTAGATGACCCAACTTATCATATGATAATAATAGTGGAGCTACTTGAATTTTCACTTTTTATTTCAGATTTAGTGTCTAAACGATATATTTAACTTTTTGAAGCAAAACAAATTAATTATATTTTTATGAGAACTTAGAAAAATAATATAATAAACAACTAAGAAAATATTGATAATTAATTGAAAAAAATGACATGTTTAAGAAAAAGTCGGATATATAAATATATATATATATAGAAACTTTAGCCATGCATAATTTTCTTTATTCATCATTTTGAGACTAGATAGCATGTAAAACAATACACATTAAGTTATGAAAGGTGCTGGAGCTGTCCAGTGTATTCACTTCAACATCTAAGTTTATAAAGAGAGCAAGTCAAGAGAATGAGTCGAGAGAGCATCTAAAGGAATTTCCTCGTCTATCCTTGGGTATTTATTGTAAAACTAGGTGTTTCTAGACCACAATTGATTTTATCGAGTACGTTGTCTAACTATTCCATGACTTCTTGTTTACGTGTTCCAGTCTCGGTTATTTTAAGGAGGGTTGATAAATACGCTAGTCACTACTATGATGTGTGGATTGGGGTATGAGCACTACATCAAAATTGGCATTCTGTGAATCGATATATCTGTGCTAGCTCATCAAAGTAGTTAATGGAATTGTCAGGGAGGTGATTAAATTACATCCAAGCTATCTTCCTCAAGGTGCTTGAGAAAGTCTTATACATTATGGCATCCCTATGACCATGAAGGTTCACGAGGGTATGGAAGTGGAGAAGATGGTCGTCAGGATCACCCGTGCCATCATACTAGTTTAGGGACAGAAGTTTGCCATTAGGGGGCATCACTTCATCCTCGATGCCCTTAGTGAAGGGGGTCTTATTGCTGGCGATTAGTTTAGTGTCATCAGTAGCATTACTCTCTTACTGCTTGGAGAGTCGCCTTACCATTGCATGAAGCTCATTTAAGTCGGCATCGTTTACCGGGTAAGCTCGGCTTACAACTTAGTAAGCTTACACTCCCTACGAGTTGGCTTTTTGCTCGTTCCCAGCTAGAGCTTGGTTGCGAGTAGTTGCAGACCTTGCTGGTTCTTGATGTAAGGACGGATTAGGTTGTTAATCTCTGCCGTTCTGCTACTGCTGCTAGATGTTGTTCTACCCAATATAGGCATCTGAAGCTTTAAGGGGGTAGGTTCATGTGCTATAGCACTTTACTTCTTCTAAGCGTACATGGAGTAACCTGTTCTGCACAACGTATTCTTTAACCGAACATTCTATGCGCTCCACCAGCATTACCCTTAAGAGGGGTTGATTGCTTTTAGGTTGGTTATTTACCAACTGTTGGTTCTCCTGCTCGTCCCTGTGAGACATGATGTTAAGGGAATTGTTCGTAGGGTACGTAATTAATGTGTTTGAGGTTTTAGGTATAGGAATTTAGATTCCTACAAACTAAATGTCATCTCTGAGTTTTTATCGGTAGATATAAAGGCTCTGTACATAGAAGGCCTACAAAATAACACACTATAAGGGGATACCGGAGGTTGTTCGGTGTAGCTACCCTAATACTTAAGTTAGCAATTGAGCTTTAGAGAGTAGAAAATGACTTGGAATAATAAGTAAGCTTGGAGTGCAGAGTCTAGAGAAACTTACCGTTGAGTAGTGATTTGGTATTTATAGTAGAGTGAAGTCGGCAATTGGAGGTTAGTTGGTGGAAGAGATATTTTTCCGTAGGCATGGGAGAGTGAGGTCGTTGTGTCCGACGTATCCGACATGTCCTACTAATTTTGGACATGGCTGTTTTACGTTATTCTTATCTTGTGCATTATAGCCATTACAGAGTTTATTTGGCTTGGTCAATACAAGCCTAAGGTTTAGGCTCATAGTAGCAATGAGCCCTAGGCCACAAGACACATTGGATTCAGTTGAGCCCGAATGGCTCATGTCCAAAGTGCTCTGTCAACACGTACAATACTGAATTTGCAAATTATGAGATTAGAAAGGTAAAATATAGGAAGCCTAATGCTTTAGATTTTAGTATCCATATTATTAAAATTAGAAATGTCTTAAATAAGTGCTCTCTATAAAATTATTATTTAGACATTCAATTTAGAATTAAATAATAAAAAAAGTAAAATTAAAAATACTATAAATATATTATAATAGAAGTAAAGTTAACATTTTCCATAATTTCTCCTTCTATCTCTCTCTCCATTTCCATAATATTTTAAATCAAGATCATTCCAATCTTTTACTTCCACTTCCAATCTCAGTCTCACATCTTACACAACTTTAAACTTTCATGCAAATTTAAAATCTAGTCACTTAAAACTTCCAATGTATATATTATTTATTATATTAAGTAAAAACATTTATTTGTCAATTTTTTTTTATAAATCTATCGTAATAATTGATACCAAATACAATCAAAGCATCAATTAATACACATTTATTCTTCATTCAAAAGAAAAAAAAAAAGGAAAATTTTTATTTTTATAAGTATTTCTATATATAATTTATTTATTTTATATTTTCTTAACAAATTATTTTACCTAATAATTTATTATTTTTAATATCCGTAACACAAGTACCACGTCCGCTAGTTTCAAAATTTTCCTGGCTTGCACTTTCTAAGTGATTTACATTTTTCGATGCCAGTTGGCTTCAACACACGTACTGGATACCACATTTTGATCATATATGTATTCATAATGTGCTTTTCGATGATAAGTACTTGAAAAAGCAGATTTTTTTAATGCATAATTATGCATTTTCAGGTAGGTCGAGACTTGTCTTGCAGGATGGAACATTTTTGCCACTGAATTTTAACCAAGCAAAATTTTTTGAATAGACTGTGTCGTAAGTTTATAAAATATCGATCCTCCCGTGGTCATTTGATATTCAGTTCACAAGTTACGAAACTAGAAATGTCAAAGTTAGGCTTCTAATGTCCTTAAATTGATATACGAAATTGTATTATGAAACAATTATATAAAAGGTTTTTAGCTTAAAAATTGTGAACTTTAAGTCAAGTAATTCCTAATTTAAGGGTTAACAAGTTAAAACATAAAAGTCGGTGCCATACACGGCATATATGATATCCAAAAGTACATAGAAGATTATAACATTTAGCCTTTTAACAATATTTTCATTAATTTTAAATGGATATTATATGTTTTGGATTTATATATTGTTGATGATTATTAACTATTATAATATATAATTTTGGAAGTTTTCGTGTTATTGACAGCTATCTCTACTTATTCAACTCGTCTAATAACTTGTTACTAATTTTCCTAATAATTTAAGTAAATTATTAAGAACAATTCTCATACTTTTTCATTTTTTTATGGAATATAATTATATTTGCTTGTTACTCAATACTTTACATAGGGTGTAAGAGGACTTCTAAACGTAAGCAATGGCAAGATTGATAATGATGATGCAAGAAGACATAAGGAAAATTATTGATATACATAGATTTTTAGATAAGTTCTTATCTGATGTTTAAAATTAGATGTAATAAAGTTTTAAGAACTTTTTTATCTATGTTTTGGATGTATTTATTTTGTTTGTAGTATAGATATTAATATTGTCATGAGTTTTGAGTAATTTATTTTGCATTGTGCTTTTGTAAAGATGTATTGTTGGTATTTAATGAACTTTGAAGAACTTTTTTTAATTATTAATGTTTAAAGTCTTATGGTGAAACAAGATGTAATTATAAAAGGATTGAATTGTGTGATTAAAATAATAGATATAAATTACAAGTTAAATATGTGATTGAAATGTCACTTACTATTTATAGGTGCGATGAAATAATAAATATAAATTACATATTAAATAAGTGTAATTAAAATATCATTTATGGTTAAATAAGTGTAATTGAAGCAACAAGTTTAAAAAATAATATTATTTACAAATAACAGGTAGCTATTATAGTTTTTACAAACTTTGTCACATTTACATGTGACTTATAACTTAGTTTTAGTTACATTTAAACATAGCAAATCATATGAGAAAACGTATTTTTTACATTTTTTGCCATGTGTAAACGTGATTGAATCTATATAGACCATATGTATAAATTACATACAAACTTAGCAAATCATAGTTAGGGCCTACTAAATATCATCCTTTACATTTACACATGACTTATAATGTAGATTTAGCTACATTTATACAGGACAAATTATAACACGTGGTAGTTGCCATTTTTTGCCACGTGTAAACTTAACAGATTGTAAGTGTATACTTATACTTTAACTTTTAGCCACATATAATATAGATTTGACTATGTTTATAAATAACAAATTATAAGACACTTCTACGTATAAATGTAGCTAAACTTATTTTATGGTAACATTTGATTAAAAGAACTGAACTGAATAAAAAGAAATAGATAAAATAAGTATAAGAAGAATTGGACAGTATAAGCTTATTATACCATATTTGGTTTATATAGTACTGAACACAAAATTTATATTAAAAAATTAATTACTTATATTATAAAATAAATAATTTTTATAATATTTAATAAAAAATAACGTTCATTAACTTAATATTATAATATAGAAGGGTATTTTTTAGAATGTAAAATATTTTTTATTTTTATCTAGTGAATTTTATTCTTGTATCATGATTCGGATAGGATAAAATTTAAATATTTTATTCAATTTAATACCATGAAAATTATATAACCAAACGCTGCCTATAAGTAACATGTAAACATGGCGGATTGTAGGTTCATACTTATGCCTTTTGTAAGCCCCAAAGTTAAGCCAAGTAACTGTAGGATTGAACTTAGAACCCAAGGTTTAGGGCGATCGGTTAAAGGATCCGATCAAATCCAAATTATAAACTATTTAGAGAAATATTAGTAAAAATGACCCCGTAAACTTAAATTTAAGAAAATAAATAGTAAAATAGGAGACCATAAAATTTTCAAATTTTAAGCATAATAATTGCTAATTACCGAAAAGGCGAAAAGTGTAATATAATAATTAATAAATTACTAAAGATAGATTATATGTATACTAAAAATTTTAGAATGACCAAAATAATATTTAGGAATGTTCACGTGTACCCCACATGTATTTACGTGTAGATAAAAATACGCGTAATTACCTAAATTGGCAAAAAACTAAGCAAATAATTAAAGAAAATTATAAAATAATTATGAAAAAATTAGAAAAAATCAGAAGATGATAAGCTGAATCAAGATAAGGTCGTGGCAGGTCCAAAGCTGTAAAATAAAAATTAGCCAATAAAAATTGAATAACTTAAAAACCAAAAATCAAGGAATTTGGACAAAGTCATGTCAAATTAATGTATAATAATTACAAAAATCGTCTATAAATAGCAAGAAAAATTTAAAAGCTCATTTGGATAAATACAAATCAGAGAAAATTAGAGAGAGCTAAAAATCGAGAGAAAAATTCGGTTTAGAAAAAAAATTAGAAAAAACTGTGTAATTAGGGCTTTCAAAGAGAACCCACATCAGACGAGCAGCTGGGAGTGGACGGCCACCACCACCACACGGTGGTGGCAGCGCCCAGGCCGGCCGACAAGGCCACGGCGGCCCGCGGTGGCCGGAGCCATCTAAACCGGTGAGTCCAATTTCCAGCCCGATTCTTGTGTAATTTTGTAAAAATAGTAAATATTATTAGAAAATTATGAATTTTTTTATTCTGGAATATTTTTGTATTTAGTTTGTAGGAAAAATATTATTTTGATGAAAACATGCCCCGTAATATATGGCCCTTAAGAAATCGTGTAAAACCGATCACATTTCGGTTTAAAAATAAATGACCTTAGGAGTGTAATTTCAAGCCCAAAATTTTTATATAGATTACTTAGATGATATAGAACAGTACTATGAAGCCCGTTTCTAAAAATTAATTTTCAAAATTTTTAGATAATTTTTAGGCCCTAAAATGAGGCATAAAATGGGTAATTTAGGGTTAATTAAGCAATTAAATAGTTAATTACTGATTTAGTGAATAAGTATATGTTTTAGGATGTTGAAATCTGATGGATTATGATACTTGTAGCATTTAGGGTGTTAGATGTAATTATTAGGTTAATTATGTAATAAATAAATAATAGGGAAAAATAGTTAACTTTAAGTTAATTTTGTAAATTAGGAAAAATAGGAGTAAAATATGATCTAGGATGAATTTAGACATTTTGAAATGATAATTGATGTTTAGGGATGGTAATTAAAGTGATAGAAATATTAGAAGTGCATTATGTACATAATAGGTAATAATGCATAATATGTAATTTTTGGAAATATACTAAATAGAAAATATTAGAATAAAAATTGATATTATGATAATAATAAAAATATACAATAAATCTGATGAGAAACTTGAATTTATGTAATTATATGAAAAATGTAAAAATTTCTCACATTAGGAGTAAATTTGGTACACAAACAAAGATTTAAGTGTGCCGGATGGAATAAAATACTAATTGGAGGTAATGATGGTATTTAGGAGATCGGGAAGTAAGGTGATTAATTTCACATTATGAGTTGAAACGGATTTCTAGAATTAGAATCTAAAACATTACTTAAAAATCGAACTAAAACCTAATTTAGATATCAATGCGAAAACCGAACCTGAACCTAACCCCAAACCTAGAATAATGGTAAAAGACTTAATACCTAGATAATTAGGCATATTAAACCTTAAACAAAACCTAACAATAAGCGTTATAGGATAAAATGAACTTGTAATATTTATACGAAAAGCTGAAACCACGTTCGTGTTATAGGGATGATCGGCAATGGCCCGAGTAAATCGGACCTCAAGTGAGTGAGCGAGGAGTCGAGGTAAGTCGGGATTAATATGATGCTGTATTTTGGAGGCTTAAGATTATGCTTGGTTGTGTTTGTTAGATAGTTGAATATGTGCATGTGCTTGATTATGGGTGATGCTATGATTCTGTTTGTTGCTCTGGCACGTATTGTATGAATTGTATGAAAGGATTGATCACCCTAAACTGGACTTAATTAAATATCCGACCAGTAATCATAATCGGACATGCATGGCAACCCGTTAGGGGAACATAGGACTCTCCGGCCAAATACCGACCCCTTCGGAAGGGATAGCGGAGGATTGCAAAATGGTCCCTTCTTCATCCTCAGTCGAACTAAGTGACAGGAGAAGAGGTCGCGGCGAGGGTGAAGGCAGTGGTTCGAAGGTAGTCGCGGGAGGAGTAAGGTCTCCATTACACAAGCCTGGGTTTGGTCGTGAGCTGTTGCATTAACGGCAACTCCTCAACCCGAATTAGAGCGAGCGCAATTTCTCTAATCTCACGACGGGCTAGACAACGTCGTGCGATGGCATTTACTTGCACATGCATTGCACCTAATAAGTGATTGAAAACCTTGTTGTGTGTATGGTATAGTTTTAAGTCCTCCGTCCTAACTTACTGAGCTATGGTTGCTCACATCCCTATAGACGTCGTGCAGGTACTGGCCAAGAAGCGGCAACAACTACTCTAAAGCTAGCAATTGCTGGATCTTGGGGAGTGAGGAAAAACATGTGAAGAATAAACATATATTTTTAAGGTTTAAGCTTTTACTTTAGAACTTTTCATTTTTGAATAAGGTAATAACTAGGAAATATATTACGGAGAAATATTGTAAACCTTAATTGCAATAACTGTATTATAATATATATATATATATTTCCTCACTTTCTTAGATAAATGATTTATTTAAATTACAAACTGTTTCCTTCAAAGCGGGTTAGTCGTGGACGCTTTGTGTAGATCAGATCTAAGATAGCGGTTGTAAGGCCAATTTCTATCTTAGGATGGTTTATATGGTAGGGGCTGTTACGACTCTACCGCTTCGAGGTGTGACACCTTTAACTTTTAATCATGTCTGAATGTGACAGAATTCATACTATTGACCACATATAAACACGTTAGATGGTCCATTTGTTTCACCAAGTTTCTAACTATTGGCCACATCAACACTTTAAAACATAGCATAACTTTTTTATATGTACCGTTTGTTACGCTACTTTATTAAACGTAGCTAACAGGTTTATACTACATTTATTTGATATTTAATTACGTTTACTAGACATGATTGATGACCAATTTTGGTATAGTGGAGCAAAAATGTTTCTTATATTTATTATATTTTTAGGATATTGTGTGAAAATCTAAATACATGTTGTTGAATATTTAAAGGTCTACATATTAATTTCAATAAAGGCAGAGTATGCGGTTATAGATCAAACATAAGAGGATATTACCGGTTTAGTTTTAGCATTTATTCTGGTTAAATGTCGAAAGCTAATCAATAATGTAAAATGAAAATATTGACACATCACAATATCTCCATATATAAATCATGAAAAATGATAAACACTGAGAAATTAAATTGAAAAAATGAATAAATAATTTAAGTTAACTAATAATATTATTTTTAAATTTTATTATCCAAATGATATATAGCAACAAATAATTTAATTCTTTCCCAACACATAACTCTTAATAAACTTTCTTAATTTATTTTCTCATGTTTATAATTACTCACAAATCATTCTAAAGTTTAAAGAATATGTACTATTTTACATTTCAAAATTATCTCTCTCTCTCTTTTTTTTTTGCCGAATTCAAAATTATCTATTAAGTAAAAAAAAAAAAATACCATATAAGTCTCCATATAGATATAGCAAAAGTATTACATTTTAAAAAAAATACTAGCAATTACAACAAAAATGGCAAAGATATTATAAAAAGAGTTTGATTACATCGGAGAAGCGAAACTTTATCTCTTCATACTTGCTGGTGATTTTTATTTATTTACTTTTGTGATGCAAAGTTTACGTGTACTTTATTTTATTTATTTATTTATTTATTTTGCCTTTTATAATACTCTTTAGAAAACAATCCAGCTCGTTCTCCAAAAATAAGTATGATAATCGTCACTTTATTGGAAGTTTCGAAATGATTTTAAAACCATGCAATTCTTTTTTCTTTTAAATAATAATTACTTTGGTTAAAGGTATGAAATATTGTCTTCTTGTTTCACCTGGCATTAAAAAAGATAATAATAATAGAAGTAGATGTACAATTCAACTATAATAATTATTACTATTTCGAAAGTTTAAAATATTGTCCTTCAGCTAGTATTAAAAAAAAAAAGTAAAAATAGATGATGTATAATCCATTAGTTCCTTTAAAAATAGACGTGCGTCGTTAAAGGAAAAACTTATGAAAATTATTACTTTTTCGAAAGTTTAAAATATTGTCTTGTCATGTCAGCTAGCACTAAAAAAAATAGAAATAGAAGTGACAATTGATCTTGCTATGTCTATCGTTAACACTGTGTTTGTACTGTGGGCCGGGGGTGGGGGGAGGGGATGCGGGGGTTGTTTGTGGGGGAACGAGGAAAGAAAAAAGAGTTAAAAAAAATTAAGGCAATTTTCATTGCTCGGTAAAAGAAAAAAAAGGGAGAAGGAATAGATTTAAAAAAGAATTGTTTTCCTCTAAATCACCAAAATCTATTTTTTTCAAGTTAAAAAGAGTAAGAGAAAATTATTTTGAAATTACATCATTATCTTTATAGTAAAAGCATATCTTAAAATTAAGAGATTTTCTTAATATTTTGATAAAATAAATAATATTATTAATAACTTTCTTTCTACTTTTATTCCTTCCTTATTTAAACAAGATAATTAATATTTTTTTCTCTTTAATTCTTTCCCCCCACTTTTATTTCTTTCTAATTTTTTCTATTCCTAAACATAATGTAAAGGAAAAGAAAATGGACAAGCAACTACCACGATCTACGTGTGTTTGTGTGTATGTACATATACGTAATTTTAAAACCATACAACTCTTATGAAACCATTTTAGTGGAAGTTTTATGATTTTTTTTTCTTTTCCTTTTTTCAAAACCATGCTAGGAGTTGAGGAGGTGGTAACATAAGATATTTATTGTTTAAGCTGTTATCTTTTATTCTTGTAAAATATTATTCAACATGATATTTTAAATAACCAGGTTGTCCTAACCTCATTTGTTTATAACGCCTTCTTGCCATGTGCACTTGGTGTGGTGCACACCACGTATGGAGAAAAACGTAAAAGAAACAGTGTATAAACAAAATAAAGCATTATATAGGTTAAGATCGGTGCAATTTAGTGAAATTTTTACTGGTATTTTATTGAAATGGATGATAATTCAAATATTTTGTTACTCAAGTTGTAACATAGTTTAAAAAAAAAAAAGAAAAGAAAAGCAAAGCATTATATACAGATTAGTCGCTGCCATGTTCTCATGACCTATACTACTGTGTATTCGTATAGAAAATCCAATTTTTTTCATAACCCACATCAAAAATTTGTTTCGTCTTACTTTCTCGGAGTACGTTACTTTGCTCTCTGATTATTCGTAACTCAAAATTCCAAAAGGTCCAATAGTTAACCATATATTCAAGTTTAAAATAAAGATAGCATGTAAAATTGTCCATGTGGGAGTGTGTGTGTCACGCATGAAAAGAATCAGCACTTCTTCTTCTTCTTTTTAAATAATAAAAATAATCTTTCTAAAGTTTAACCTTGATATTCACTTGAATTTTTAAATATTCTAAACAACCTTTTTAAACTGTAAACTCAAAGCGAAAAAATACTTAATTCTTACTAAAATGTGCTCTAATGACTAGATATGAAAACTATGTCACAACACTATTAATCCCGACTTAATGTAATATGTTCTCTGTTACGTGATATTGACGAAACATTAATATGATGCTAACATATAGTTTATTTATAACAAAATAGGAAAAATAAAAAGTAAATAAAATTAAAAAGATTTTAAAATGTAAAAGATAAGAAATCTAACATTAAGGATAAAAAATTAAAAACAAAAAGTAAAAAATATTAATAATAAAAATGACAAAGCTTTTAACCACCCTAAGGCCAAGTAATGGACAGCAACCATTAAGGTGAGTTGCTTGACACCCTTCTTTGTTAGCTATCCATTGGCCTTAAGTGGTTAAAGTAGCTACCAAAATATAAGGCAAGTTGTAAGGCCAAATAATAGAAGGCAACCACTAAGGTAAGTTGCTTAATAGCTCTCTAGTGGTTGTTAGTTATCCCTAGACCTTAGGTGGTCAAAGTGGTTATCAAAATACAAGATAGGTTGTAACTTACCTAAAAAATTAGGTTATTTAACTCACTAAGTAATTGTGAGTAGTCATTCACGATCAGGGGAGGGTTATTACTTTTTTAGATAGGTTGCAGTCACTTTTTTAGGTAGGTTGCAATTACTTTTTACTTTAGTGGCTATTTTACTTGCTCAAGGTTAGGGGGTGGCTTATTTTATTATTTACTTTTTTATTTGTAAGTTAATTTAATTAATATATATATGTGTTATTATATAATTTGATTTTGGCTTTCTTCATTTTCTCTTTTTCTAATATTTTATTAATTTTCAAATAATTTTCCTTTTTTTTTTACAATTATATATATATATATATTTTAATCTTTATTTGCAGTAGATTAATTTGTCAACATAACGTGAACACCACATGGCATATATGACCATGTCAAATTAGAGTTAATAACGTTATAATGGTAGTATAACAAATTCATTGTTTGAATCATTTAATCAAATATTAATTTTTTATTTGAATTTATGAAAAAGTTTGATTCATAATTTGAATTTATCCTTAAACATCAATCTCTCTTAGTATAATTTTCTCTTATATCATGTTTGATATGTAAAAATTGACTGAAACTGAATGGATTAGAATGGATCGAAATGGGATATGATAAAATTAAATTAAATTAAATATTGGAATGATAAACGGTTCTTATATATAGAAATGACCATTGTATGGAAAGGAATGAGAAGTGTATTTAATAATATTTATCAAAAACACCTTTAGCTATTAGATATCATAATTAATTTGGAAGTTAAATAAGTAATTTTAATGAATGATAATTAATTTTTTTTAAAAAAATCGATGATAATTAATAAAGGTGAAATAAAATCATAAATCCGCCTTTTTAAAATTGAAATTGAATTCCCTCTCAAAATCAAAATAGCTAGTATCAAATAGTTGTAACTCTACTTCTTAAGAGTACTTCCATTTATGGGAAATAGAATGATAATTGAAATAACAATTCTATTCTCGCATTTAAAATGTGTCATTAATCGTTTATTGTTGTGTAATGAGGTCTATCTTTATACGAAGTTTTTGGTTGAAAGACTGGCTACCCGAGCTGGTTGTGGGTAGAGAAATCGTAGTAAATCGAGTTCCATTGTTGTTGCTACAAATCATCATATTGTAGTGGTACTTCTTATATATTTGTGTTGTCTCATTAAAATTATTTAAGTCATGTATGTTAATTGTTATGTGCATTACACGTGCTTATGAATGGCAATTGATTTTAGTAAGTGTAGATAGTTAAAAATTGTTATATTAGTTATTGGGACGAGCTCATTTTTTATTTATATTTGACTCCTTAAGTCAGATGATAAGGCTTAAAGAGTCTATTTCATATTAAGATAATTCGAGAAGATTTGGCTTTGTAGCCTTAGAATATGGATCGTTGGATCGGCCCGTCCACCTCTAACCTTTCTCAGGTAGGTTCATGTACTTATAAGTAGAGCTATTGACTTTGGACCTATTAACTAACTTATTTTGGATAACCATGAATCGAGCAAGCTCCATCTCATCCGTTAATCACCTAAATGATCCGACAAATGCTACCATGGCTAAGAGCCTATAAATACCCAACATTTCCTCATCATTTGAAACTCTTAGAGAGAGATTGGAAAAACGGTGTTTTATTATGAAAACTCTGCTCTCTAAGATCAAGTAGCATTCAGGCAAAGAATTGATTTTATTCGCTCAAGCTACAAGGTAAACGTCGAGGTTCCTTAAGGCTACCTTATCTATCATTTGTGCATTTTGAGACACTGAGATTGCTTGTTCCTCCTCTTGCCTTATTCTTACCTAATCATCCCTTCAGATGACTGTCTCATGTCATTTCTTTGAAGCTGCGTTATCATACTACTCACACAGCATGCACATGGCCACTCTAATTGAACTCCCACATTTACATTTTTGGTGACTCCATTGGGGAAGAGCGATTGCAAAGACATGGTACCTCCCAAGAAGAGAACAATCGGTACGTCTGATACTACGTCTCAAGAGCTCGACATTAATGTCGAGCTTACTGAGTAGAATCTACTCCCACCGCTTGAGAATACTAGCTAGGACCATTCAGCGCCAAAGGCTCCTTTAGATCCCATACAAATGATGCAGACGATGTAGGAAGCTACCAAGGCCTTAAATCAATTCATGGTTATGTTTTAACCCATCCTTATTGAGATGGCTACCATCGCTATGGCGTAACAAGGTATGGCTTTGCCAAGCCTTATGGTAGTTGTACAGCCAAACATTATTACCTTAGCTTAACCAATTAATCCTCCAATCATTGAGAAGGAACTCCATCAAGGAGGAGGTGATGAAACCCCCTCACCAAAACCTGAATGATAACCAACTCCTATACTAAAGAATGTAAGAGTCCATTTAGGCGGCTCTTCATCTTCACAAGTGCCTACTCCTTCATCCAATCCTACCATTCCAATCTTAAGAGGCTCTACTTCTTATCCTTACTCCGTTGCCTGAGTTTACGGCTTCTGTTCTAAAGACTTCCTTTATAACAAAAGAAGACTTAAACGTTTATATGAGAGAAATACAAGCTAAGTCATCTATAGAAGTATTAGAGTTAAAACTCTCATATCACCAATGCATCACAGCAAAGCCATATCCTAAGGACCATGTAAGCCTTAAATTCATGCTGTTCAATGGTAAAAAAGGAAGTGCAAAAGAACACCTCTTGAAATTTATTGAAACCTTGGAGCCTTATAGGCTTGATAATAACTTAAAGCTTAGGGAATTCTCTAAAGTATTGACGGAGAAGGAATACACCTAGTATGCCAACCTCCCTTTTGGATTGATCGATTCATAGGGAACTATGTGCAAGCTTTTTTTAGAGAAATTCTTCTCCACCTAAGAATGAGTCATGATTACAGATATGGGAAGAATGTGACAAAACCCAAAGAAAGATTTGATAAACTACATAGAGCGCTCAGAGAGCGTACCCTAAACATCCAAGATGTATGTGATGAAAACGAATTGATGAAGATTTGCATTCAGGGGATGTTTACTGAGTATGTTGTCCACTTAGAAAACCTTAATTTATGTTATTTCTCTACACTCGTCGAGACTACAAGAAGAACTAATAATTCCATTGTGTGACAACGGATAGAAGGTGGAAGATTTGGGAAACGAGCAACATTTGTTAACTTAGCCCAAAGAGAAAGTTTTGGAGACAACAAGAAGTCAAAGAGTGATAGTTCACGAGGCTCTCTATTAGCTATATCATTCCTATGTTCAATGGGTAAGGTACATGCAGTACTCGACCAGCGGTTACAAGATGGGAACATAAAGCTCTTAAGGGTGGAGCGTTTGCCGACTGCAAATGAGAAGAATGACCCTAAGTTTTGTAGAAATCACAAGGCTGTAGGTTATCCAACTAAAGAGTGTTGGACATTAAAGAAGATATGTAATAATAAGGTCTGCAATGGGGAACTTGTCATAGAGAGTAATGATGTACATAGTAATATGCTTTCGGCACACAATGCCCAACATAGCACTGTGAATGCTATTAGTCACAATCCGAGACAAGAGGAAGGAAATATGCCACATACTACAGTATATGAAGAGAAGGAAGCAGTACTAGAAACCAACGAAGGTGTACACTAATCAGTGGCTATCACCTTAATGAAAACCTCTAACTTCAGGAGGTTTCTTGATTTATTAGGATTCAGTGAAGATACATGGCTTACAGTAACAACTACACTTACCTAGATTTCCGAGAGACAATATGGGGAGTGCAATGTAGCGCAGCTAGTACAAAGGATGGCCAATGCACATGAGAATGTGATACTCTTTACTGATGCAGACATGTGCGCAAAGAACCTAAATTACAAATATCTTCTTTATGTAAAGAGTACGCTCAACGGGCATCCCATTAAGAGGACATTCATAGACAATGGCTCCTCCATAAACATTATGCCAATTTCTACATTCAATGCTGCAAGGATAGACAACCGACACTTGGTGAAGCAGTCTATTGCAGTAAATAGCTTTACTAAAATACCTACAAACACAATAGGGTATGTTAACGTAGACAATAAAGTTGGACCCGTACAGGGATCCACGCAGTTCCACGTGATCGACACACTTGTATCTTACTGCCTTTTGGTTAGGAGGAAGTGGTTGTACAATCATAACCTTACACCCTCGACATAGCACCAGTGTATTAAGAGTTATTGGAAGGGTAAAGATGTCTTCATTCTAGCTATGAAGAACTCGTTTGAATGTAATGAGTCTTATCTAACCGATGTAAGGTTCTTTGATGAGTATGTTGAAGATGGAGAGACTGCCATTTCTAAACCCCTCGGAACACTATTGCCCACATAAGAGGAGACTCAAGATAAACAAAAGAAGAAGAGGAGAATGCGAGGCTCCCATGGGGGCAAGAAGAAGCAAAGAAAAGAAGAAGCCATAGAAAGTTTTGTTAGGGAGAATGGGCAAAGGGTATATCGCTTATGATGGTCTTCGGGATCCGAGGAAGCTTTTTTATCCTCCTCAAATCCCATACCGATGCAAGAAACCCAACTTACCCCTCATCAAATGTAAGACCAAATGAAACTTCAAGCCGAAGAGATTGAGGAATTAAACTTGGCAAAACCAGGGGAGTCTCCACAACCTATCTTCATTAGCAAGAATTTGTTGCAAGGAATTAAGGTCCACTTAGTAAAGTTGTTAAAGGAATAAAGGGATGCATTTGCTTGGACATATGATGAAATGCTAGGATTGGACCCTAGTCTGGTGGTTCATAGATTGAACATTGTACCTGGGGTTAAGCCAGTAAAGTAGGGAGAACGAATTTTTCATCCTGAAGTTGAAGTACAAATAAAAGAAGAGATTGAAAAGTTGCTCTAAGCTGGTTTTATTAAGTCAATTGAACAACCTACTTGGTTAGCCAATGTTGTGCTAGTTAAAATGAAAAATGGATAAATAGGCGTTTGCATGGACTTCCGTGATCTTAATAAGGCTTACTTAAAGGATGATTTCCTACTGCCAAATATTGATACATTAGTGGATGTCACAACTAAACATGAATTATTCTCATTTATGGATGGCTTTAATGGCTACAACCAAATAAAGATGGCTCCTGGAGATGCTGAATGCAATGCTTTCAGGACACTAATGGGAAACTTCCACTATACAATCATGTCATTTGGACTTAAGAATGCAAGAGCTACCTACTAGAGGGCAATGATTGCCATATTTCATGACATGATACATGACTTCGTGGAAGATTATGTTGATGACATAGTTGTCGAGTCAAGACGGGTGCTTGATCATTTGACCCATCTACGAAGGGTCTTTAAATGATGTCGTCTATATAAATTACGTATGAATCCCTTGAAATGTGTCTTCGAGGTAGTTTCTGGTAAATTCCTTAGATTCATTATTCATAGAAAAGGAATTGTTGTAGATCCAGCAAAGGTACAGGCCATACATTCCATGCCCTCACCTACTAATCTAAGGGAATTAAAGACTTTCATGGGTAAAGTCTCTTATATTAGGTGATTCATCCCCGTATTAGCAAAAATTTCTCATCCATTACAACAGCTCATGAAAAAGGGAACCACATTTGAATGGAGACAACCTTACGATGAAGCCATACAAAAGATCAAGAAGATACTTACCTCGCCAGCAACAATGATAATATCGGTTAAAGGGTTGCCAATGACTCTTTATTTAACAGCAATTGATAAGTTTATTGGGGCTTTGCAAGCTAAAGAATTAAATGGTGGTAAACGACTGGTCTACTACTTAAGCAAGTTACTCTAAAGAAGTGAGGTAAAATACTTAGCCTGCAAAAAGTAGTGCATTACGTTGGTATTCACCATGCAAAAGTTATGCCATTATTTTCTAGCTCAAAGGGTTAATCTTGTTACTCATTCAGATCCATTAAAATTTGCCACGACCAAATCTTTCAGGAAGGACTACAAAATGGTTGCTCCTCCTATTAGAATTTGACAACACAATCATGTTACCTAAGGCTATTAAGTCTCAGGCTTTGGTAAACCTTTTAGCTTAGTTTCCTGTGACATAAGGGGCTCCTGTTATAGATACAATCCCTGCAAAATTCTATGAAGACTCTATGAGAGTAAAACTAGATGGAGAGTGGCAGGTGCAATTTGATGGCTCCTTTAGTAGCACAGGACAAGGAGTTGGGGTAATGTTAATATTTCCAAAAGGCCAAGAGATACCTTTAGCTTTCAAGCTAAACTTCTCATGTACTAATAATAAGGCTGAGTATGAAGCTCTCTTGCTTAGTCTTATTTCTACTAAAAATACCAGAGCATCTAACTTGTGCATTCGTGATGACTTGGACTTAATCATCAAGCAGGCAAATGGTGAATTTGCTCTCAAAGAACCAGCATTAATGCCTTATAAGTTTGCGGTGTAGTCTTTGGTTAATAAGTTCAAATCCGTGAGATACAAGCATGTTAAATGATCTACCAACCACTATGTAGATGCCTTAGCAACATTAGCTTCCAAAGTTCCCATACAAACTATATAGAATAATTTGAATGTACAAGTTATTAAGAAATCCATCCCATGCACGACTCTACAATTAGTGGATGAGGATGAAGATGAAGAAGCGCAAAACAACTGGCACAATCCCATCAAGGCACAATTAGCACATCCAAATGCAGCTTCTGTGACAACTTTGAAAACTTTACTAATATTAATGGTGTCTTGTATTTTAAGGGATCAGAAGGTGTCTTGTCTCGATGTGTTTGTGCAAAGCAAGCTTGTTTGAAGTTAGATAAATACCACAAGATCTAGTGTAAAGAAGAAGGGCCACCCTTGTATTATCGCATTCAACGCGCAGGGTATTACTGGCCAATAATGTTTAAAGATGCCTCCCAACTATAGATGATTTGCCCAAAGTGTACTAAACTCCCCAACCGAAGAGAATGTAACTTTGTAGCAAGTGTAGGCGATTAGAGGTGGCCTTAAATCGATTACCTAAAAAATAATGTTTTACTTATGAACAACATAAATGCCCGATTAGTGAAGCATGAAGCAAGAAAGTATCTTATACATGAGGGCGAGTTGTACAGGGTATCATTCATGGGAAAGCCTCCTCGATGTATAGCACCTCCTGAAATAAAAACTATATTGTTTGAAGCACGCTCCAAAGATGGTGGAGAACATCAAGGGCAAAGGAAGTTGTACCACTACCCATTTCATATGGGATACTATTGGCCTACTATGGAAAATGATGCATTCAAGTTTGCTAAGAAGTGTATTGCATGCCAACAATATGGTGATGCAATCCATGCTCCCGCGGTAACATTGCATAGCTTGATTACTCCATAGCCATTTCATACTTGGGCATTTGACTTAATTGGTCTAATAAACCCACCATCCAAAGGGTATATATAGACCCTTGTTAGCATTGAATGTTTCACCAAGTGGGTTAAGGTGATCCCCTTTAAGAATGCAATAGGAAATGTTGTAGCAAATTTCCTAAAGTAGCATATTATTTGTGGTTTTGGGATCCTAAAGCATGTCCTTTCAAAGAATGGCACCCCCTTCACCAACTCAGATGTACAACAACTGCTATCTTCTTACAATATTGATCATGTGAAATTTACACCATATTATCAGAAGGGAAATGGCCAAGCAAAGGCGACAAACAAGACTCTTGAAAATGCTCAGTCAAATGGTTCATAAAAATCACAAAGAGTGGAATGACAAATTGTCATTGGCACTATGGGCTTATAGAACTTTCAAACGAGGTCCTACTCAGGCGACACCTTTCTCTTTGGCATATGGGTCTGAGGTAGTGGTGCTTATTGAAATCTTGGTCTCTTCTGCGCTCTTCGCTCTCAATGCTAAATTAGAACCAGATAACTTACATATGCTGGATCTTGAAGCCCTAGAAGAAAGGCGAGACAATGCCAAGTGTAACCTTGCTAATTACCGAAGATGACGTAGTGTTGCTTATCATCGCCTGGTCAAGAAAAGATCTTTTTAGCAGGGTGATGTTGTACCTTGCGCGGTAGAGCATGTGCGGCGAGGTATTCCAGCACCAAAGTTTACACTGAAGTGGAAAGGCCCTTTTATAATTCATAAGGTCCATGACAGTAGCTACTACAAGCTCCTTAATTCTAAAGCCAATGCAATAACCCTTCTCGTTAACTTTCAATATATTAAAAAGTTTCATTTGTAGATCCAACGATGTATTTGTAATTCACATGAATGAAACATTTAACTTTTATTACTTTATTTCTTTGTGTTCTTTTGCCTTATTATTGCTGTAAAGTTAAAGATTTATCTCGTCAGCGCATTGTTTTATTATGTATTACTCTTGTCTCCTTATTACTGCAAAGTTAGAGATATGTCTCCTTAACATATAAGGCTAATACATGAATAAGTAAAGAGAAATCGATACAAGGTTAAGTATTAGAAAATATTATCTTAACCACCGATAAATACGATTGTCACATGTTACTATCGTTACTTAAAGCGTGATTGATTATTTTATCTTATGTATTGTTGCTAACAAACGAAACCCTCCCTTTAATGCACAACACTATCCTCTGGGCTTCACAAGCCATAGGGAACAAATCCTACTATCATGACATTTCTTTTACAATGTTGTCGCTAAGTGAGGCATTACCTCCTGAAGTGCACAATGACCCCACCCCTCCACCCCCCCCAACAGGTTTTAGTAGCATAAGCCGCCTGTAGGCTAAGAAGCCTTGTTATTTGATATAACTAAGCAATTGAAATAAATAAATAAAAAATAGAAAGATAGGAGGAAAGCAATCAAATTTCATTTAATCAATAAGTTCTATTTGAAAGTGTTGAAAATAACTCAAATATTGAAAAGAAAAAAGAAGGGAAGAATGAATATCAGCAAAATAAATGAATATAGCCAAACTCCGTTAAGGGTAGCAATCTAAACCTACTATGGACTCAAGGTCTATATCACCTAATAAATCTTTCGCTTCACGATCTATCTCCTCAATAGCATCTTGCAAGGCTTGAATCCTTGCTACTAACTCATCTTGGCTTCTCATAGTGATATGATAGCTCAGTAATCTCTTAGCTCTAGTAGCAATGGGCTCTAAGTTGCCAACCTTAAATTTTAAAAGATGAGCCCCTTTAACACAACTAATCAGTTGTTATAGCTTATCATCTGATAGAGACCTCAAAAACTTTTCAAGTAGTGATGTAGCTTCTCCTAACATTTTTACTATGGTATTAGCTAACTCAGTCCCCAACATATAGGAGACTTGCTCTAAAAATCTTGGTCCATAGCATAAAGTCTCTTTAATGGTCCCAGTAGATGAGAAGGAATGTGAAATCCATGAAAGGATATTATCTCACCTGGGACAGCTTCTAGAGTTGCTACCGTGTCTCTACGAGATAAGTTAGTAATTAGGGATGGAGAGACATCAATAGATGCTGCATATACTTCACCTCTATGAGTCCCTAAGCGTAGCAATGCATTTGCATAAGAATTGCCATCACCTGCCTCGTTGACTGAAAAAGTAATGTCCTGTGCTTTGGGGGAATTATTCAACTCTTCAGTTTCATTATCATTATCATCATCAGCATCCCTGTATTGGATTGGAGATTCACCATAATCTACCAAGTCCTCATCATCATTATCTAAAGCTACTACTGGTGTAGTGGGATCGTCTAGATGAACCCTAGAGCTCAAGTTAGCAGCATCGTTCTTCTCACGAACTGCAATAGGAAAGCCCGTCTTAACCTACAAGAACAAAGAAATAAAATAAATAAATATATATATACATACATATAAAATAGCATGATGCATTATATATATACATATAAAATAGTAAGATGCATTTAATAAAGTTACCTCTTGAATAAATATTCGCTTGGTTTGTCTCAAATCCACTAATGGAGGCGAGGGTGGTTGTTCTTAGACTTTATAAAAGGGTTCACCCCTGTGGTCCTGCTAAGACATTCTGATTGTTTAATAACCTTTCGTGCATCTCCATTATCATGCCCTGAAGCAGCAGAGTCGTAACAGCCCCGCTGTGTAAACTATTCTAAGATAGAAGTTGGTCTTACAATCGCTATCCTAGACCCGATCTACACAAGACGTCTACAACAAACCCACTTTGAAGTAAATAGTTTGTAATTTAAATAAATCATTTACCTAAGAAAGTGAGAATATATATATATATATATACTGAAATTCAGTTATTACAATTAACGTTTACAATATTTCATCGTAATCTATTTCCTAGTCATTACATTATTCAAAAATGAAAAATTCTAAAATAAAAGCTTAGACCTTAAAAATATATATTTGTCCTTTAAATAAATATTTTTCCTCACTCCCCAGGATCTAGCAGTTGTTAGTTTCAGAGTAATTGTAAGCAGCTTCTTAGCCAGCACCTGCACGACTTCTATAGGGATGTAAGCAACCACAGCTTAATAAGTTAGGATGAAGGACTTAAAACTATACCATAAACACAATAAGGTTATTAATCAACTTATTAGGTGTAATGCATGTTCAAGCAAATGCCATCGCACGACGTTCTCCGGCCCGTCATGAGATTAAAGAAATTGAGCCCGCTCTAATCTAGGTTAAGGAGTTACCGTTAATATAACAGCTCACGATTAAACCCGGGCTTGTACAATGGAGACATCACTCCTCCCACAACTACCTTCGAACCATTGACTTCACCCTCGCCGTGACCTACTCTCCTGTTACTTAGTTCGACTAAGGATGAAGAAGGGACCATTATGTAATCTTGCACTATTCCTTTCGAAGGGGTCAGTATTTGGCTGGAGAATCCTAGGTTTCCCCTAATGGGTTGCCGTGTAGGTCCAATTATGATTACGGGTCATATATTTGATTAGGTCCAGTTTAGGGTGATCAATCGTTTCATACAAATCATATAATACAGGCCAGAACAACAAACATAATCATAGTATGACTCATAATCAAGCACATGCATATAACCAACTATCTAACAAGAACAACTAAGTATAATCTCAAGCCTCCAAAATACAACAACGTATTAATCTCAACTTACTTGGACTCCTCGCTTACTCACTTGAGGTCCAACTTGCTCAGGCCATCGCCGACCATCCTTATAACACAAACGTGGTTTCGATTTTTCATATAACTATTATAAGTTGGTTTTATCCTATAACGCTTATTGTCATGTTTTGTTTAGGGTTTAATATATCCAGTTATCTAGGTTCTCAAATCTTTTACAATTATTTTAGGTTTAGGGTTAGGTTTAGGTTTAGGTTTAGGTTTAGTTTCCACATCGATTTCTAAATTAGGTTCTAGTTCGATTTCTACGTACTGTTTTATACTCAAACTCTAGAAACTTGTTTTAACTCATAATGTAAAATTAATCACCTTACTTCCAGATATCCTAAATACCATAACTACCCCTAGTCAGTATTTTATTATATCCAGTACACTTAAATCCTTAATAGTGTACCGAATTTACTCCTGATGTGAGAAATTTTTACATTTTTCATATAATTACGTAAATTCAATTTTCCTATCAGATTTATTGTATATTTTTATTATTATCATAATATCAATTTTTATTCTAATATCTTCTATTTATTATATTTCTAATAATTGTGTATTATGTACATAATACACATTTAATATTTTTATCACTCTAATTACCATCTCCTAATATCAATTATCATTTCAAAATGTCTAAATTCATCCTAAATCAGATTTTACACCTAATTACCCTAATTTACAAAATTAACTTAAAATATACTATTTTTCCCTATTATTTATTTACTACATAATTAACCTAATAATTACATCTAACACCCTAAATACTACAAGTATCATACTTCATCAAATTTCAACATCCTAAAACATATAATTATTCACTAAATCAGTAATTAACCATTTAATTACTTAATTAACCCTAAATTACCCATTTTATGCCTCATTTTAAGGCCTAAAAATTATCTAAAAAATTAAAAAATTAATTTTTGAAAATGGGCTTCATATCACTATTCTATATCATCTAAGTAGTCTACACAAAAATTTTGGGCTCAAAACTACACTTCTAAGGTTATTTATTTCTAAATCGAAACATGCTCGGTTTTGTATGATTTCTTAAGAACCATATATCACGGAACATATTTTCATCAAAATAATATTTTTCCTAAAAAATACATACAAAAATATTTCAAAATAACAAAATTCATAATTTTTTAAAAATACTATTCTTAAAAAATTACACAAAACCTAGTTGGAAATCAAATTCATTGATTTGGGTGGCTCTGGCCACCGTCGATGGCCATGGGTGTGTTGACCCACTTGGGTACAGCCACCACCGTGTGGTGGTGGTAGCCATCCACTCCCAGCTGCTCGTCAGGTCTAGGTTCTCCTTACATGCCTCAATTACACAAATTTTTGCTAAATTTTTGTAAAACCCTAATTTTCTCTCAATTTCGCTTTTCTCTATTTTTATAAACTTTCCAACATCTAAAATGAGCTTCTGAAAATTTTGGAGTATTTATAGAGCTTTAGGGAAATTATTGTGCATTAATTTGATTAGACAATTGCCTTATCTTCTTCTAATTTGACTTTTGTATTGTTCTAATTTAATTAGCTAATTTTTTCTTATTTTTCCCAGCTATCACGACCCAATTCTGGATCATTTCTTAATTTTTATGATTTTTCCTTATTTTTTCTTAATTAATTATGAATTTTCTTTAATTATTTAGTATTATTTTAGCACATTTAGCGTATTTTAAGTAATTACGTGTATTTCTATCTACATGTAAATTCATATAAAGTACAAATAAATATTCCTAAATATTATTTAGGTCATTCTATGATTTTTAGTATACATATAATTTATCTTTAGCGATTCGTTAATTATCGGAATGTATTTTACGATAAATAACGAGTTATATACTTAAAATTTGGAATTTTTATATTCTTTTATTTTATTAATTATTTTCTTAAATTCGAACTTATGGGATCATTTTACTAATATTTCCAGCTTTATTTATAATTTAGGTTCGATTGGATCTTTCAGCCGATCAAAACCCTGAGTGATTGGTTGTGGGGCTTACATCCATTACTTAGAGATTTAGGCCTTGTAAGTTTAAAAAAGAATTCATAACGATATATAGTAGGTACATTAAGTGTATCACCTATTGACGCAAAGGCATAAGCTTGAAACGCATCCAAGTAATTCGTCCAATGTGTCAGCTATCTAGGGGAAGCTACCCTAGAGTGACTAGTAGAAGGAAAGAACAGTTGCCGCTTTTCAAGGTGAATCTTCCTAAAGTCATTTGGATATAGTAAGTGGCAGTAGGATTCAAAACTCTCAATTGTGGTAATCGGGTGAGGCACTCCTTGATCAAAACCAAGTTGACGCACAACCCGATGGGGAGAGTATACCAAACTCTTTGCTCTAACAAGTAACCAACCGAGTCTTTATTGTTAAGAAGTGAAGGCAAGCTCCCTAAAGTACACCATAAGAAGAACCTGGCTTGAGAATCAAAGATATTTTCTCAATTCTCCATCGAGGTAACCTCACTATTCGAGCTAGGAGGATAAAGTCCATTACTGTCTTCATATCCTGCAATTTGCTTGAAATAAGGGCGGAATGTGAATTCACCTTGAATGTCAATAAGCTATAGGAGTGATTGATCAATTGATCCCTCAACTTAGGCCCATGCCTTAGGAAGAGCAAGGCCGAGTTAGTCTTGTACAGCAGGAGGGGAAAAATATCTTCGAAATCGCTTGCAATAGAAAATTTAAAGAAACACCAGGTCTACATGTGAAATGATCACATATCAACCTTTCGAATGTATGGAAGCATGGTGATATAAGTCTAAGCATTGGTAAAGTGAACCCAAGTAGAAGGGACTTAGAGTGAATCGTTCATCCTGGGCAATGTGTATAGCTAAGAAGAAGAGTCGCGAACTAACACCTTCTTCAGGCCCTTTGGGGAATACAAACAGAGAAAGTCATAACACAATGAAAGCGAAAAGTTCATACCTACAACAACAAGACATAAAACGTATGGGTAGAAGATACAACTACAACAGTTGAATTAAAAGAAAAAACGTAACATGGAGATACTTACTCTTTCCCGTGACTTGGGCCTGGTACCTGAGGCCTATCCTTCCTTTGTTCCTAAAAAAAGTATGCAAGCTAAGAAGCAAAGCATGGCTTCTTCTTCTTAGTGGGGGTAGCTTACAAAACACCCATTAAAGATGTCTGAAAGCTATACTCTTTATGAGAGGTTGTCGTGACAGTAAGGTTGGCTCATCCAAAGTTGCGAAGATTCAATAATACAGCTATGTCTTCTAATGTTGGAGTTATTTCCCCCCACAAAGTGATAAACGTTTGGGTTTGAACACACCAACGCGAGATGATTGTCCACCATACTTCCATTCCACTCGTTTGTGGGAACCGTAACTAAGTAGAAGTGGCAATAGTATGGAAGACTTTAGCCTTCTTTAGTAAAGTCATGTATCCCGGCTTCTTTGCAATGTATGCTACTCATTCATCCCATCCAGAAGGTGGCTGCTTCAAGAATGAGAATTAGGTATTGGAGAGAGGTAACTCTCTTCTTTCATTTCTAAAGCGCAACATTGAATCTCCCCTAATGATGTCTCTAAAATCAGCACGAGGCTTATGCTCGATAAAATGGAGACCACCATCAATTTGCATAGGCTTCTTGGTGCTAAGCTTTGTCCCATAATGTGTCTTTAGATATAGTCTCGTCCAACAACTTATCTCGAGGACATGGGATGGGTGGTGGACATTTATCTTGATGCACTAGTAAGTCTTTCATCTTCAATATTTCTATACTTTGACTTGGATTGGTCTTCATCTCTTTTCCTGCAAGAGCATAAAATTAATATATTCTCTAAGTCAAGAAACCAGTACTCAACAAATTGCAGAAGTTATAGCATTATTACTAGTATGAGTTGAATTCAATATTGAGAAATAGGAAGACTTTGTGCAAACCAAAGAGTTATTGCATTCATAAAAGTTCATCAGCATGTATGGATGTGCATTGACAATGGCAAAGAAACCTCATTATTTCTCAAAGCCTTTGAATGAAGAGAATAGACAAAGGCTTGATTTAAAATAACAAGTTGGCCTTCTTTCTTTTGCTTTGCTTCAAAGGGACGAAGACCAAAACCTCCTTATATGATTCTTGGCATACTATTTACAATGGCAGTGTGAGAAGACTATCAAAGGCCCTCACAATTATTATGAGAACATAAGGCACTGAGCATTCATACATCTAAAAAAAAAGGGGGAAAAATCATTATTGCGTGGTAATCAAGGTTTCAGCCATAGCGACACCAAGTAACTACTTAACTTATATCAACTACTAATTATTGTCTTTCAAGCCGTTTGATTTTTGACAAGATACAATAGTAGTTTTAGCAAGACATGTTAGATTTCAAGCATAAACATGTAAGCAAGCTATCCAAAAAAAAAAAAGAAAAAAAAAAAGAAAAAAAGTAAATAGGGCCAATGATCCAACCTTGCGGTCATATATATATACATACTAGTCCAAGCATTCAACAATTTGCAATTCAAAATTCAAGCCTCTACAGCCCAAGAATTTCTCATCCTGCCAATCCACATCCAACATATGTTCATTAAAATTAGAGGCCATGCGTAATTGAAATAAAGAAGGTTGTTATGTCATGAAATCCATGGAAGCAGATTCATAATTCGAAGTCGATGTCGAGTGTCAGAATGAGATGGATGGATTAAATAGAACTCGAAATAAGAAAGATATAAATTTGACGAACTGCACTTTTATGTATATAAATAGCTATCGTGAGGGACAATCCCTACTACTGCTATGTACAACTATGCTTGACAAAACCAAAAGAGGAAGAACAAGATACATGATCAATTACCTACTCAAAGCAATGATGGATGCTCTTTTAGAATCGAATCTCTTCTAATACTTAAGGGACAAGGAGAAGTATGATGACCCAAGTTATATTAAAGTTAGTCACAAGAATTGAAACACATTGAATTTAGAAAAAGAAAACAATTCAAACATCTGGGCATATAAATAGCTAGTGTGAAAGGCTCTATGAATAAAGATCAAAAGTTTGAAGAAAAATATGATAAGATTTGATGAGATTCAAATGATATGTGTTGTAGGAGGATTGCGAGATACGCAACACTTAAACGACATGGGATGATATTATAAATTAATCTTCCAAGAGATTTCCAAAAGATTCAGTATGGATTTTTTTTCTTTTTCTTTTTTCTTTTTGTTTTGTTGTCGCAGCTTCATTCTTGTCCAAGTGAATCACGATAATGTGTCTTGAGACATGACTCTCGTAAGACAAAGTGAAAAAAAAAAAAAAACGGTACCATACCATGGGGGTGTTGCCCTTACACCCTTATGCTGTCTCTGCGTAAGGTAATGTAACTCTAACAATCTTTACAAAAGGACAAATACTGTTGTTTCGTTTTGCAATGCTACGGAGCTTCGCTCCACTTCAAGACAGTATTGCCCCATTTAAGAATATGAATGAGATACACATATACCCATATATACATATATATATATATATATATATGCATATAACGTGACAGGATGGGATGTTCCAAAAGCTTTAGATTCTTATAAATGATCCAATAGTTTTATTTTTCTGCCAATGAACATAAAATAAGGAAGAAATACAGAGAAGAGCCACTACACAGATATTATTTGGCGAATTATTCTCATGGGAGCAACAAGTCAATGATGCGATACAAAGGCATATCAAAGTATGTGTTTTATGGTAGCAAAATAAATACTAGCAGATCATGCTCAGCTCACTAGTGATCCAAGAAATGCATCGATTCTGTAGATATTGGAAGTGATCAAGCAAGCAAAGTCAACATTTAGTACGTCTACATAATAATTGAAAAAATAACTTCTAGAAATGTCCAAAACCCCCTCGTACGTATCCAAGAGACTTTTGGTCAGGGGGGCAAAATATAGAGGGCTAAAAATTATTATATTAATTATTGGGATGAGCTCATTATTTATTTAGACTTGACTCTTTAGGCCAGGTGATAGGGCCTAGGGAATCTAGTTCATATTGGGATGATTCAAGGAGATTTGGCTTTGTGGCCTTCGAATATGGATCGTTGGATTAGCCTATCCGCTTCCAACCTTTCTCAGGCAGACTCATGCACTTATAAGGAGAGCTATTGACTTTGGACCTATTAGCTAGTTCATTTTGGATAACTATAAATCGAGCAAACTTCATCTTATCCGTTAATCACCTGGATGATCCAACAAATGCTACCATGCCCAAGATCCTATAAATACCCAGCATTTCCTTATCATTTGGAACTCTTAGAGAGAGATTGGAACAATGGTGTTCCATTGTGAAAACTCTGTTCTTTAAGATCAAATAATATTCAGGCAAAGAATTGATCTCATTCACTCAAGCTACAAGGTGAACTTCTGAGATCCCTTAAGGCAGCCTTATCTATCATTTGTGCATTTTGAGACACTGAGATCGCTTGTTACTCCTCTTGCCTTATTTTTACCTAATCATCCCTTCAAGTGACAGCCTCGCGTTATTTCTTTGAAGCCACGTATAGCATGCAACTCATGCAACATGCATGTGACTACTCTAAGTGAATCCCAATATTTACAGTAAGCATCATAACTCAATCTTAGGGACTCAGATGTTTAAAATTTTTGAAGGCATTTAAAGAGAGGTGGATAACTAATAAATATTCAGGTCATTATCAAGATATATTGATTAGGGCGTGAATAAAAATGTCTTTAACATTTTTTTTATCAATTTTTTTTAAGAAAATAATGGTCATATAAGGGTTTTATTTCTAAATGCAAGTTGCCAAATATTTAAAGGTCTACATATTAATTTCAAGAACTAGGGGGTATGCACATATAGATGAAGCATAAGGAGATACATTTACAATTTAATTTTAAAATTTATCATAAAACATGTGTGCCAGTGGGTTAAAGGTAATTAATAGTAAAAACGAAAAATTTTAGAATTTGGGCACATTATTTTGTTTAGACTTGATAAATGTCAAATAAAAACAATAGTAAAAAATTATGCTTGGGAAAATGCTAAATGAAAACAAACAAAGAAAAAAAAAAGTATTCTCATCGGTAAAATTCTACTAATAGAATTGAGTCAGACTAGACCTTAGAAAAGCAGTAGGCAAGCCTGTAAAATAATGCATGAGAGAGACGTCAGAGTATTATTTGATATAATCACTCTGATATTCAAGTTAACAAGTGTTGAATAAAGAGAGTAAGAAAGTAAGAGAACTTGTGCATAATATGCGCAAGGAAATCAAGGTCCTTTATCGTTAGTGTTCTTCGCTTATTTTTAAGGTGAAGTTGGCAAGAATCTAGGGACACATCATGCACTTTAACACGTTCACTAAGTTTAAGAAGTGGGAATCGTGTTTTAGGGGCACGTCCTACATGTTAACACATTCACCAAGTTTGGAAAGTAGGGGTCATGTTGGCTATTGTGTCCCTCAAATATAGGAATTCTGGTGTTGACTAGGTCTTGGATTTTATCTATCATCATAAGCCTGTTATAGCCGTCTCGATGTGACTGTCCTTAGGTGTTAAATAAAAACGAAGAAGAAATAATCGTGATAATAGAATAAATTAATTTTGTGAAAATTCTAATACAATCTCTCCATATATAATTATCCTAAGGTTTGAGAGATAGCTCCTATTGTACATTTCTTTTTCTTTTTTTTTCCCATGCCTATTGTGTATTTCAAAATTATCTAATAAGTAAAAAAATTTTCCCATATAATTCTCCATATAAATATAATAATAGTATTACCATCTTAAAAAAATATTGACAATTGTGATAAAAATGGATGCAATTATGGGTGTCTTGGTTTAGTTATAAAGGTTACACGCGTGCTGTGTATCTAATCGTACTGTACGTAACTAAGAAAATAACTTTAATTATATATATAATCAAGTGAGGTATGATAGGAAATAAGAATAGACAATATCGTGGACAATTTCAATAAGGCTTCAACACATTCATTAATAGATAGAGGAGTCAAGAGGCATCAAACTCTACAACTAATAAAAAATTAGATAGTGTTTCTAAAATGTTTAAGTGTTTGATTTTTAACATAAAATTTCAGTAAAGTAACGATGTTAATTGGAGTTTTCTCCAATTAAAATGAGGAAGGGAAGATGATATTCATGAAAACCTTATATTTTAGAATTAGCTAAACTAAGAAAAATTGGATTGAATGAATGAATTAAAATAATTATATTTTAAGCCCATCATATTAATTATTTTTTAATCATTCTAAATTCTTACAAGTTTTTCTCTCTAAACTCGGTTGCTCTATCCAAAAAAAGTCAAATATATCTCAATGATTGGGCTTAAGGTCCACACTCGGAGTTATCCTTTTACAACATTTACCGGTGGTTTTCAGTTATTTTATTTTGTAATGGAAAGTTTACATGTATTTTAAACTTTTCTATTTTTCCTTTTGTGTCGTCTTTAGAATACGACCCTTATCTGTGTTGGAGAATAGTTGTGACAATGATCACCTTATTCAAAGCTCTGAAATGATTCTAAGACCGTTAAACTCTTTTTCCCAAAAAAAAAAAAAATTGATAATGATTATTTTTTTAGAGGTCTGAAATGTTGTCTTATCGTGTCAGCTAATACTAAAACGTTAGAGGTAACATGCACACCCTCTTATACTAATTATTACTTTAATTAAAATTTTGAAATATTGTCTATTAAAAAAAAAAACATAAGTAAATGTACAATCCACTTCTTCCTCCAATAATATATGTGACATTAATTTTGTCATTGTATATATACACGCATATATCTTATGTGATGCTTCTAATTTTCCCTGTCAATTCTTATGACTACAAAACATTGTATTATCAAGTCCTAAATAACCGTGTTTCCTAACGTTGATTTGTTTTTCATGCTTTCTTGCCACATGCATGTGGTGTGGTGCACTCCAAATATAGGAAAAAGTAACAGTTGATTAAAAACTTAAAAAAATAAAAGAAAGAGAAAATTTGTATAAAGAAAAATAAATGGAAAAATAGACTTGAACCACACAAAACTGACGGGGGCTGCGACCTTAATTGTAACCGTGGGTCGCTTGGCGCTACGATTAAATAGTTTTAGTGAAGTCAATAGAAAGAGGAGGGTAAGATCTACCAAGTGAGTTTGGATAAGCTATTTAGGCTTAAGGAGAACAGTAGTATAGGGTTTAAAACCATCACAATTATAATTTAGTATTATTTTGAATTTGGCCATTTTAGCCTCTTTTCTTTTTCTTCTTGTATATTTTAACCTTTTATAATCATTTATCTAGGTTTTAGGGCCTGTTCATTTGCTTGCATAATTTTATTTTCACAGATTTTGTATTTTCCATATTTGGAAAATCTTTTTTGGTTTGGTCTTCTCACCTTGTGTTTGAAGTCTTCTTTCTAGCTTTTATCTTTCGCATTGTTTCTTCTTTCCTATTTGTTTTATTTCATCTTTTTCTTGCTATTTTTCCCGTGCTTTAGATGCTTTTGGATGTACATCACTTCATATGCTTCTTCCTTTGCTTTTGTTTCAGGAGAACAGCAGAGGATCATCTTATTCATCCAACTTTAAGGGGCGTTTTTCAAGTGTTCTCTCGAGCTATCTATTTCTTCTTGTCTTATTTATCTCCGCCCCTCCCCGTTTACGGTCGTGTTTGTTGTTTCTCCAATTTAGCCTAATTGTCGATGGTTGCTAGAGAAGTAATGTTTCTTTTCTTTTTTATCTTTTTTTTTTTTTTATGATTTTATGTTTCTCGTAGCTCGTCTCTTTTCCTGATCATCTAGCTTTGCATGGGCCCTTTTTTTTAATCGAAAGTTCTCATCTCTTTTTTTTTTCTTCTCACTTTCTTTGGACTTTCCCATATTTGGGTCTCGTCCACATTTTATATGAGCTTCCCTTTTTCTCCTTCAGATCTATGGCCTATCTTATATGGTGGGTTTTAGGTTTATTTTAGTTTAGAGTTTAAGGTTTAGTTTTTGTAGGTTGCCATTTATGCTATTTGATTAGGACTTCGACACTTTAATGAGCTATTCACCTTTTGAAATAAAATAAGAGAGTAATGGAATTTAAATTCATTAGGAATGGAATATAAGAAGAATGATTATTACGTTGTTTAGCTCGTTAAACGGACAAGTAAAGAATAGAGCTATAATAAAAATCAAATTACTAAATTTTCCTTTCCCTTTTTTTCTCCTCCACTGCCATCCAACTTTCTCTCTCCAAGACTTGAACTTTCTGCTTTTTTTCTAAGTACCAACTCAAATGATAGAAAGGATGGTGACAATGAGTACAAATCTAAGTGACCAAAAAATTGGCAACCGTAAAGTGTAAAATAATCGACGATTGTTAGTCCGATTGTAACGCATAAAGCTAATCATATGCTTCATTCTTGTCCTGACCCATCGCTAAGGAAGAATTCGTTCAAGGTTCAATTGTAGCTATATAAACTCCACCAATGTACATAACCCTTAAGTGACCAAACTAGGTGTAGTTGCTACATGTTCTTGATCGTTTGCAGTCGCTGCTTGCCAAGATAGGTTGCCTTAACGACTTGATATGCTTTTGCTTTTTGTGATACCGGGTTGGAGTTTGGAGAAAAGAGAGAGAAGAAACAGGATTGGAGTTTAAAGAAGAGAGAGAGAGAGAAGACAATCATTGTGGTAGATTTGCTTGCGATTAGGAAAAAGAGAAGATCAACATGGAAGAAAGGGAAAAAAAAGAAGACTGATTTCTAATAGTGGTGGTGGTGATTGTGCCTTTGATGGTAGCGGTGCCTACGATGGCGGTGATGTTCATAGAGGTAGCGAAGATAACAAAGAGTAGGAGAGAGAGAGTAGAGTAGTTTATTTAGGAAAAAGAAAATTATGAGATGAGGAATTGGGATTCTTTGGTAAGGGGGAGGAATTCCTACTACATGATTTGAAGGAACGAGGATTGCTAAGAATTGTGATTCTAAGACTTAAAATTACAATTAAACAATGTAATGGGGAATAGGAGGGAATGAAATACTTATTCTCCCTAAGTAAACACACCATAAGTGGAATGAGATTATTAAATTAAAGGTTTAGGTTATATGGTAACCTATTATTGGTTTAAAATGATGACTAGATAAATGGCACTAGACAGTGTTAGACGAGATAGTATCGCTGATTTTGAAAACTTTAATTGAAAATTGAAATTAACAACTTAACACTATGTTTAGAAAGAGGAGAGGAATTAGGATAGAATAGGGGGAAAGAATTCCAAGAGGGAAAAGATTAAGATGTTCAATTCCTTCGTACATGTTTATTTGGAGGAGGAAAAAAAAAAGGAAGAAAATGAATTATTAATAAGATGGAAAGTGATATAAAATCAAATTACAAGAATATCCATAATAGTTGATAATTTAATCAATTGTTAAGGGTAAAATGAAATTTTGAATTATCTTTTTTTTTTTATTAATTCATTTTACTTTCATTTTATTTCATGAGGGAACACATTTTGATGGAGCCTGTGAAAGTGTTTCCATCTTAATTTCATTTTATCATAATTTCCTTTTAACCAAATAATGGAAAAAGAATCAAATCCTTTCCATTTCCCACTCCTCCAATTCTTTCTCTTCCCTATCCTTTAATCCAAACATAATGTATAAGAGACAGTTAAATAAAAAATTAATTGAATTAAGGTATTGAATGCAATATCAACTCTTTATAAAAAAAAAAAGGGTAATAGTTTAGAAAAATGCAAAGTTTTCTTTTTTTAAATTAAGCACATCAATAGTAACATCAGAATAAATCATCAATATAATCACATCAATATAGATGTTAATAAATTTATTACACTATGAACTAATATAAAATTATGGAAGATTCTATAGACCTAAGACCGATCTTATCCTTTATCTTATCATTTATTTTTATTTTTCAAAGTTTAAATTGTCGAATTTATAATTTTTTTCAATAATTCAGTTTCAAATGAGTATAAATTAAAGATGAAATGGACAGTAGAATCAATCCTGAAGAAAATAAGAATATAATTGTTAAAAAATCATAAAATTAAATGATTTATTGATTTTCTTGTACAAAGCTATGATTTTATGAAAAACATAAACGGTGTAATTTGGGGGAAAAAAAAGGGTTGGATATAGTGGAGTTCTATTTCGGTTAGTGAACAGGTGTATCTTTCTGCATTGGACATCTCATTTTCCTTGCATTGAAAAGATGGATAGTCCGACAGTTTTGGTTTGTGGACTGTGGGTCCAGCGCCACCACTTCGAAATCTTAAAAGAAGTAAAAGAGAATAGCGCATTCGATTATACAGTCTGATTCTTGGCTCAATTATGCGATATATATATATAATCTATATTATTTAAGATTCAAATATTTTGTATAATTGCCAGATTGGTGGCTTACATAATCTACCACAACATTATATTTTAATTAAATAAAATAAATAATAAAGAAACTTACATAACTATTATTTTAAATAACTAACCATTTGGACACTGCTTTTTAGACCATGTTGTCTATATCCTCATCACTTCCCACCATCCCCACATCTCCACTATTTTTCCTCCACTCTTTATGCACCTATAACTATTATTATTATTATTATTATTTATGGTGTTGAGAGTACTAGCGCTTGAATAAATGGTCATATAAGTAACTTAATATTAAGTCATTTCATTTTATTTTTTGGTAATATTGTATTATCCTTTTAATAACACTTATATGAAAGTAGTAACAATAGATATCTATCGTTTTTTCTTTAAATTTTAATAATAGTGTAATTTCTGATGATATTACCGAAAAATCAATATGTTTTTTCTTTAGATTTTAATTTTTCTTTTTTGGCCAAATAGATTTTAATATTAAGTTGGTATATTACGACTTACCCAATGAATATCCCTTGCTAAAAGGCTTGTACGAATTTAGGTTCATTGAAGTCACGTGGATAGCATTACCACTACAATCAATTATCGGTGGAGCGACGCCCGCCAACTTCATTACACCATTTAACTGGGAAGTAAAAGCATGCACGAAAATGTGGGTATAGCCATAGCTTCTGACTTGATCAATGCATCTTTTCTAACCTCAATCTAAAGCTATAACTTTTTTATTTCTTTATCACCTTATCATTCACAAATTTAAGAGCTTCATATTTGGAATTCCCACATCAAGTCACCAGTCCCAAATATTAGCTCTGGTCTTCAAGGCCTCATACTTCCTACTTTACCCTGTCCTATGTATTTTTGCTAAAGAAGACACTGTACTTGTTAATGTTTACCTCTTGACCTGAGTAAGGGCAATAGTCTTGGATTAGTGTAGTCGACTTTCTAATCTCAGCTGCATTAGCTGTTAGGAAGAAGAGTAAAAATAAACCATCTGCAAGAAACAGGTTTGCCAGTCCAAGACGGCTATTTTTAATCATTAGGCCTTTCGAAGCTCCCCCAGGCCCCTCTTATCTCGTTCTCCATTTCTTTTGGTAGCACACCGGTTGTGAGAATAAATAGATGTGGGGATAAAGGATCTTCCTTTTTAAGACCCTTACGTGGCATCACTTTGACATATGTTTTTCTTATTAAGCATAAAATTGAAATTGATCTAATTTATCCACCTTTCAACAAAACCATAATTCCTAAATGCATATCGAAAAAAGTTTTATTCAAGAAGAACATAAGTTTTATTCATATAAACTTTTAAAATATAAAATTGATTTTTTTTGCCTTTTATTTTTGAAAAAATAGAAGTATCATAGATTGCTTACCTTGAAATGAATGCATCTTGGTTTTTTAAAATGAGTTCCACCGAAGATGGTTTTAACCTATTAATAGTGATTTTTTATTCATTTTATGCATAAAACTGCATAGATTGATAGGTAAAAATCGAATGTGAATTGTGGTTTGGGCATTTATGGATTAGAATGAGGTCAATACTGTTGAGGGTAAAGGAAACAAACTTAATTGGAAAAATGACTTGGTTGATATAGTGATTTATAGTCCCACGAACGCCCCCCCCCCCCCCCCCCCGTTTTTTTTTTTTTTTTTTTTTTTTTTTTTTTTTTTTAAAAAACCAAGATGCATTCATTTCAAGGTAAGCAATCTATGATACTTCTATTTTTTCAAAAATAAAAGGCAAAAAAAATCAATTTTATATTTTAAAAGTTTATATGAATAAAACTTATGTTCTTCTTGAATAAAACTTTTTTCGATATGCATTTAGGAATTATGGTTTTGTTGAAAGGTGGATAAATTAGATCAATTTCAATTTTATGCTTAATAAGAAAAACATATGTCAAAGTGATGCCACGTAAGGGTCTTAAAAAGGAAGATCCTTTATCCCCACATCTATTTATTCTCACAACCGGTGTGCTACCAAAAGAAATGGAGAACGAGATAAGAGGGGCCTGGGGGAGCTTCGAAAGGCCTAATGATTAAAAATAGCCGTCTTGGACTGGCAAACCTGTTTCTTGCAGATGGTTTATTTTTACTCTTCTTCCTAACAGCTAATGCAGCTGAGATTAGAAAGTCGACTACACTAATCCAAGACTATTGCCCTTACTCAGGTCAAGAGGTAAACATTAACAAGTACAGTGTCTTCTTTAGCAAAAATACATAGGACAGGGTAAAGTAGGAAGTATGAGGCCTTGAAGACCAGAGCTAATATTTGGGACTGGTGACTTGATGTGGGAATTCCAAATATGAAGCTCTTAAATTTGTGAATGATAAGGTGATAAAGAAATAAAAAAGTTATAGCTTTAGATTGAGGTTAGAAAAGATGCATTGATCAAGTCAGAAGCTATGGCTATACCCACATTTTCGTGCATGCTTTTACTTCCCAGTTAAATGGTGTAATGAAGTTGGCGGGCGTCGCTCCACCGATAATTGATTGTAGTGGTAATGCTATCCACGTGACTTCAATGAACCTAAATTCGTACAAGCCTTTTAGCAAGGGATATTCATTGGGTAAGTCGTAATATACCAACTTAATATTAAAATCTATTTGGCCAAAAAAGAAAAATTAAAATCTAAAGAAAAAACATATTGATTTTTCGGTAATATCATCAGAAATTACACTATTATTAAAATTTAAAGAAAAAACGATAGATATCTATTGTTACTACTTTCATATAAGTGTTATTAAAAGGATAATACAATATTACCAAAAAATAAAATGAAATGACTTAATATTAAGTTACTTATATGACCATTTATTCAAGCGCTAGTACTCTCAACACCATAAATAATAATAATAATAATAATAG
>JAMXBB010000010.1:87395721-87524908 GCA_024138015.1 Lumnitzera littorea
AATGTTGTTTTTAGCTCAAAATTTTTATATAAAATACATATTACATTTAGTTAATTTCTATGTAGCTTGATTTTCAATTCATGTATTTTATATATTTATTGTATTTGTTTACCCTAAAAATGGCTAAAAATAAGGTAAATTATAAGATAAATTGATTTTTATAAAATTAATGGATGAAATTGATGTTCATTGACTTCTTGTGATTTATAATGATTTCAGGATGTATTAAAATTAATTTTGTACAAAAATGATAATATTTATTTAATTAAATGCAATTTAAGGATAAAAACTTAATTATTTGTATATAAGAGATAAACCTAATTGCATGAAACTACATACTGATTGAATTCCTCATATTTTTAGGAGCTTATAGAAATTTTTGAAGAATTATTTGGTAGCTTGAGCTATTTATTGTGAATATTAGTAGTAAAATAGCTTAATTTACTAACCGGGACATATTTTTAGTAATAACAAACTAAAATATAATAAATATCAAAATAAAACCTATACATATACATGTTGATCAAGTTTAGTTAGGAGGGAATTTTGTCATATTTGGCACTATTATACGACTTTGGTTAAGGTATACGTATATTAAGGTTAGAAATTACAAGTATTACTAAGCTATTTTAAAAAATTATGTAAAATATAGCTTATTTATATTATATGAATATAATATAATAAGGTTTTTTATAGGAATATATAAGTATAATAGAAAATACCATTTAGAAGTCATTTCTTAAAATAGAATCTGTAGTATGTATTGTCAAGTTTGTATGTGTCCAATGATATCACTTTTATTAAAGTTGAATAATCTTAGGTATAAGAACACATATTTCTATACTATTATTAAAATTTATGTATTACAATAATCTTATTATAATTAAAAAGTAAATTGATTAATTAAAAGTACATTTCGATACGATCAAAACAATATATATAAGTTATAATATAACTACATATATTATTGATACTTAATACCTTAACATAACTTATATAATAAAACTATATTTTGTTATATAAGAAAAATAATAATATATTTTGGATCTAAATATATATTTATATTATAACTTTAGAATGAAATAAAAGAGTAAATAGAAACCTAACATATTCGTAACTCTTACCAAAACTAAATTTAGGTTTTGTATATATAGGATCTCTCAATTGTTACGCCCTGAAACTGTAAAGTCATAACAATCCTATTGTGTAAACCAATTTATGATAGTAACTAACCTTATAGTCCTTATTATATATATAATTTACATAAGGTGTCAACGACTCTTCGCTTCGAAATAAACAGTCCAATACATAAAAAAGCAAAAAATCCTTAAGTTATATATATATATATATATTATTTACATTCACATTGTCATAGAATTCCCGAGAGATTCTACATTTTACAATAGTCTACTAACTTATATATTACATATCAGTTCATAAACCTAAAAGTACTAATAAGACATTTAAAAGACTCGATCATATTACCATTTGATCCTCACTTCCCATAACTTCAAAAGAGAACTAACCTTGGGATAATTATATCGCGGCATGTCAGTGAAAACCTACAAGAAAGTCTATAAGAGTATGAGCAACCACAGCTTAGTAATTTAGATTGAAGACTTATGAATGTTTAATAAATACAAACAGAGTTATCAAATAATTAATTATATGCAATATAACAAGCAAGTGTTATCACACAACGTAGTCCGGTCCATTGTAAAATAAGAGTAACTTCACTTGCTCTAATCTAGATTGAAAAGTTTTTATATTTATACAACAGCTCATAACCAAACTTAAGTTTGTATAATGGAGACATCGCTCCCTCCATGACTATCTTTCAAACCATTGCCCTTATCCTCATCATGACCTCCTCTCTTATTACTTAGTTTAGCTAAGAATGAGGAAAAAACTATTATGCTATCCAACGCTATCTTTTTAAAAGTGTCGGTATTTGATTGGAGAATCCTAATGGTCCCTTAAAGGGTTGCAATGCATGTTTAATTAAGGTATTTAGGTCAATTATGATTAGGTATAGTTTAGAGTGATTACGCAATTTCACACCATTCAATTCACATCAATCGCCAAACACCACACAGATTCCAACATGAAATCAGATACACAAACACATGCATGTATAACTACTTACAAACACAGTCATATACAATCCTAAACTTTTAAGTTCTTTAAAGTAGAAGTAGTACTCTAAAATACATTAAAATATTAAACTCAACTTACTTGGAATTCTTGGTTTGCTTGCTCACCCGATCTTGTTTCCACATCTCCTATAATATAAATACTCTTTAAGTATTTATATCTTTATTATCTATATACATTATAGGTTATGATTTAACTCAACTTTTTATATATACATATTATTTATTATCGATTCATTATAGGTTAGTTTATGATTTGGTTTCTAAATCCGATTCCAATTTAAATTCTAACTTAGTTCCAATTACGAGTATTATACGGAAATCCTAAAAATATGCTTTTAAACCCTAATGTAAAATTAATCACATTAGGCTCAAGTCTCCTAAATATCATTTTTAGTCATTAATTAATATTCTAGTATATTCGGTATATTCTAAGCCTCTTTTATGTATTGAATTTACTCCCGATATAAAAAAATTTTTACATTTTTCATATAATTACCTAAATTTAAGTTTCCTACCAGATTTATTATCTATTAATATTATTATTATATTATCCATTTTAACTTATTATTTTATATTTATTATAATTCCAATTTCACATACTCTTAAAATTATATATGTTACTACGTAATATCCCTAATAATTACATCTAACACCCTAAATGCCATAATTATCATACCACATTAGATATGAATATCTTAAAACACCTAATTATACACTAAATCAGTAATTATTCAATTAACCATTAATTAAGCCTAAAATCACTAATTATATATATTTTAATGGCCTAAAAATTTCAAAAATTCATTTCTAGGCACTGTTCTATATTCTCTAAGTAGTCTATACAAAAATTTTGAACTTAAAATTACACTCCTAAAGCTATTTATTTCTAAATCGAAGTATGCTCTGTTTACATAGTTTCTTAAGCATCACATATTTCCAGATGTAATTAAATCAACTCAATATTTTTTGCTAAATCTATATACATAAAAACATCAGAATACTAAATTTCATCATTTTTTGAATTGATAATTTTAATAAATTAAACAACTTTAGGTTGAAATCGAACTCACGTAGCTACTGGACTTCTGGCCACCAGTGGTAATCCTAGGGGTGTTAGACAGTCTAGGCGGTAGTAGTGAGGTATGTTAGCGGTGGCGGTTCGGTTCTAGTTGGTAACGGGTCATAGGTTTGGTTCAATTGCCTTAATTGTACAGATTTTTGTAATTTTTTAAAAAGAAACCTTAACTTACTCTTTTTTGGTTCTCATAATTTTTTCTACACTCCAACTGGCCAAACGAGCTTGTAAAGAAGTTTGAGTATTTATAGAGCTCTATGGGATTTTATTATATTAAATCGAGTCGACAATTGACTTATCTCTTCCCAAATTAACTTTTTAAGTGGGTTATTTTTATTAGCTAAATTTTTTTCTTTCTTCCTCAACCTACCACAACCTTGATCTAGACAATTCCCCACTTTTTTTTTATTTTTCCTTGATTTTTTTTTATAATTTTCCCTAATTATTTAGTATTTTTCAAACATTTTTCAAGCATTTCAAGTAATTTTACGTATTTTCACCTATACACAAATATATATGAAGTAAAATCAAATACTCTTAAATATTGTTTATGTTATTCTATGATTTTTAGTATATATATAATTTATCTCTAGCAACTTATTAGTTATCGGAACTCATTTTACATATTTTCGATAAATAATGAGTAATATATTTAAAATTTGATATTATAATATTTTATTATTTTATTACTTATTTTCATAAATTCAAACTTAAGAGATTACTTTTACTAATATTTCTAACGTTATTATAATAATTTAGGTTCGATCGAATCCTTTAACTAATCGCCCTAAACTTTACGTACTAAATCCGATCTTATAGTTATAGGGCTTACACCAGTGAGCATTGAGTAAAACATTGGTGATATAGGTTTTTCACAATGAGCATTAGGACAGTTAAGTTAGGATCGTAGCTTTACTGTTTGTTGAGATATTGTATCAAAGTATCTGAAAGCTTAAAAGTATTTCTGTTTGTGGTTGTAAGTTAGCTGTTTATACACATGTCATATATATGATTGGTATTCTGTTTATGATAGGAGTTGAAATCCTTGGCATGCTGTTCTATATGATAGCATAATTTTGTATTGTGTGAACTTGTCTAGCTACCCTCAATGGAACTAATAGTGATCTGACCACTAACGCAACTGGACATGTATAACAACCGTTAGGGGAAAGATTAAGAGCGTCAAATCAAATGCTGACTCCCTTCAATGAGAATAGCTAAAATGATCTTTTTTCTATCCTTAGTCAAATAAAGTAACAAGTGAAGAGGTCGTGGTACGGGTAAGGGCCATGGTTTGAAGGTGGTTACGGGATGAAGGTGTTCTCTATTGTATAAGCTCGAATTTGGTCTAATTTTAAGTTGCGATAAACTTCTTAATCCAGGTTGGAGTAGATATAATTTCTTTGATCTCACAATGGATTAAATAACATTGTGTGATATCTTAAGTGATTGATTGTATTGTAGTTCATTATAATTTGTAACCTTGTTTGTAATTGTATAGTACTCTTCTGACTTCGTCCTACTTACTGAATTAGTTATACTCATATCTTTATGGACTCTTTTGCAGGTGAAGAGTGAAAATACAAAATATACAAATATCACCATACCTAGGTTAGTACGTAATCGATTAGGGAAGCGAGGAAAGAAAAATCCACTAAATCTAGGCTTTTGATATTTTCTTTTTGGTTTTGAGGAAACTAATTAGGAATTTCTTAGGACGGCTACCCGTTTCTTATCTTATTGTAGATAGACTTTAAAGACTTGTGATTTTTGTAAACTTTTAATTTAAATTATAACTCTATGTATAGAAATGTTGCATAAGTACCACTATATTATTAAACAATAGGTCATCATGAATAGGTATTTTGAAAAGTTATACTATAGGTTTAATTATAGACAGGTATCAAATTGAACACTTTAAACTAGTTGAGTCGTATACGCTTTATACGGACAATATTTACGATAACAGTTATGAGGTTGGCTTCTATTTTAGGTCAGTTCATATGGCGGGACTGTTGCAACTTTTCTTATTCAGGCCGTGGCAATATATTTAAGAATATGTAATGAAATGCACGTTTCCTTATGGCTTATGCAAATAAACATGGATTTTAGTTAATAAGTGCATGTTCAAATTTCTTTTTGTAAAATTATCATTTTAGTATTGAAAGTTTATAAAGTTGATTATAAATAAAAAAAAAACTATGTAATACATAATTGTATACATTATCATATTAATTTTACACTTTGTTATACATATTTCTACTCATACGTTGCTTCTATACATATTACCCAAAAGAGGTAAGAACTCCACCAACTAAGGTTTACTTTTCCCTCAATTAACTTGTCTAGCATTGCATTCTCTCTAATCTAATTTGCAAAATCCCCAGTATTATTTTTAAATAAAACTTTTGAGCATCCAAGATTAGTGTACACACCTTTCACTAAGTTACACTCATGAAAAACATGATGGACACTCTCTTCTTCCCCTCCATAAAGGAGATGTATTGTATGGAGATTTAAACCTTGCTTTATCAAGTTGTCCTTCTTTAGGAGTCCATTATAAAGAATATGTCGTACCAACAATTGAATCCTAGGACTTAGAAGCTTTTAAATCCACTCCCATCTCTTATTCAAACCCTCCTCTTTTCCTTCCTTACATAATGGCTTGTAGATTGACTTTTTGATACTTCACCTTCAAGGTCAAATTCCCAAACATTGACAGTATCTAAGAAACATAGTTCCCAACCTCTCATCAATTACCATCATCCTTCCACCAACCAATTTCATCCTAAGCTTATGTAAGAGTTTAATTTTTTTGCATTGCTTAATAAAGGTCCCTTAACCCAACTTCTCATACATCTACTCATTGACCTATTGTTAACCAAAACATAAATCCATTACCATTTCTTGATTTCACCTCAAGCTTGTCCTCAATAATTCATTTATAGTTCTTAACAATTTATAGAATTTTAGTCCTAATTTCCTACAAAAAGCACAATTTCTCATTATGTACTTTTGTCTTAAAGGTTGAGCCCGAGGTAAATTTTTCTTCCTAATTGCCAAAGCAAAATTTATAAAATTTGCTTTGCACCTTTTTATTATGTCAAGCAATCCCAATCTACCCTCCTCTTTAAGCCTTATTACCTTCAAACATATCTAATGCATCTTTGCTTACGTTCTATAGAACCCCATAAAAAATTTCTATTAATTCTTTTTAACTATTTAGAAAGGCTTGCAAGAAGAAGCCTATAAGATATTTCTATTAATTCTTTTTAATTCTCAAGAAAGGCATGCATGAGTGAGACAAACTTGAGAATAAGAATTTCCAAGACTCTCCTCTAATATTGATGTCACAAGCAGCTTCCTCCTTGCCATGCTTAGCAAATTTGCCTTCCAACCAACAAGCTTCCTCCTTACCTTTTCCAAGATAAAGGCAAGTTCCCTATTCTTTAACTTTTTACCCTCTTTAACTAGGATGTCTAGATATTTACTCACATTTGTCTAAAGATTGATGTGGAAAATACCATAAACAACTTCCTTTTAACATCTCCTCTACATTCTTCGAGAAAACAATATAAAATTTCTCATAGTTAACCTTTTTCCCTTAGAAGTACCCAAACAATCCTCACATATCTCATTACATGTGCATTTTCCCTCACCACTTCCCCTATCAAAAGGATGCCATTTGCAAAGAAAATGTGAGAGAACTTCATTTGTATACTCTTAATTCTCAACGACTTCCACCACTTATCCTTTACAATTCCACGTAGGGATATAAATGAGCCAAGCCAAGTCAAGCCGAGCTGAGCTTTTATTGAGCCTAAAAATTAGAGGCTCAGGCTCAAGCTCAAGCTAGTTAAGGATTTTGAAGCTCAAGCTTAGTTTATTTACCTAAACGAGCTTAAGCTCGTATAAGCCTAAGCTTGTTTATTTAAATGAGCTTGGAGATGAGCTCAAGTTGATATATATTACCCAAGCTTGAACTTGAGCTTGTTTATCTACATAAGTTTAAGCTTAAGCTCATTTAAATAAATGAGCCTAAATAAGCTTAAACTTAAGCTCGAAGTTGAGCTTGTTTAGATAAATGAGCCCAAATAAGAATAATAGATCAAATGAATATGTAAAGAGATATTTTGCTATTATTAATATATAATAACAAAAACCAATTATGTTTAGGGGGAAAAAAATAGGAATCTTAATTAGTGAAAAATTAAAATGGCAATCAACATTTTATAGATTTGGTTAACCTAAAGAAGAGGAAATATTCAAAGAATTAAAAGAGAGAGAGAGAAAAAAAAAAACGAGCAAATTACTTTATTTGCCTTTCATATTATTAAAATATATTGGAATAATGTATGTTTTAACGGATATTTTTAATATGTTTTAAGAGTATTTTTGAGAACTGCATAAAGATACCAAGAGACCCTTCCTTTTAGCTTTAATGATATAAATAGATATAAGATTAAAAATATATGAAGTGAAAAAACATACACTATATAAAAAAATAACAAGCTTACTTACACGTTTACTTATGAGCTTGCTTGCGAGTTGACTTATTAATAATATAAACCCTACTCACAAATCTAAATTTAGAGCTCGAACTTAACATATTTAATTAAACGAGCTTTATTTTAAGATTAAGCTTAATTCGTTTATTAATCGAGCTCGAGCTAAGCCAAATCTATACTTGAGTGGCTCATTTACAGCCCTAATTTCATGTATTGTGGTATTGAGGACCCCACCACAATAATAAAGATACGAGAAGAGATTGGATCCACTTGTCTCATGCCTTTACTTAAGGGAAACTATCAAGAGATGATCTATCCACAGTTACCTGGAAAGTGGTAACTTACTGTAGCTAGACATGTTCCAATAAAGTCAATCAACATCTCTATGAAATTAAGACAAGATGAAATATATTTTACAAAATCTCATTCAATTCTACCATACACCTTCTTTAGTCGAGTTTAATTATCATCCATTTCTTCCAACCCTTTTTCTTTGCCAAAAAGTGAAGTAACTCCTGCAAAAGGTAATTATATTATCACTCGTTGACCTCCTAAGAATGAGATACTCTAGACTAATAATTTCATCTAGCTAGGGTTGTAATCTATTCACGAGGATTTTTCCAACAATCTTTTATACATTTGTGCATCGACTGATTGACCGAAAATCCTTTATGTATGCTCCTAGAAACTTCGAAATCAACACAATTAACGTTTTATCTAGGGAATCAAGAGTCACTCTAGTTTCAAAAATTCTTTTGACACATTCCTGACGTACACAAAACCCATCAATTCCTGGTGTCTTATGATTGTCGGTACATCCTACTGCTTTTGTTATTTCATCGTCTTGAACTTCCCCATTCAACTCATTCTTAATATTCACCTTTAACCCCTTTAGGAATGATAACGCTACTTTGGGACCATTTTCTTACTGCTTTCATCCTCTGAGTTGATTTAAGACTTGTTTTTAAGTCATCATTTAGTGACTTATCTCATAATCATCCTCTTGTAGTCTTAGTCTATACACTAAAATTGACTAACATGGGTTATAAGAGAACAAACCTTTCCATATTGCAATACGTGCTTAATCCCTTCCACGATCAATATTAAGAATAAGAGCTTTTAATTTTTTAGGTAAATTACAAATACATTACATATACTTTAGTATTTTGTAAAGATATGACCAGTGATTTTTTTTCATAAATACATGACCCATGTTTTTAAATTTTTTGTTAATCCCTTATAAAAGATACGTATCAATACTTTACCATATGTATCTATTACTAAACATTTTTAGTAATATTTAATTAGCAAATAAGTAAGTTAAGTGAAAAACAAAAGAAGCAAAAGAGAATTAACAATATTGGCCTTTTAGCCACCGTAGATTGCAATCCAACTTTTACGTGAGTCATGCGGTTAATGAAAGGTGGAAGTGATCATCTACCACTTAGAAAATTAAAAAAAAAAAAAACACAAAGAAAAGAAAATAGAGCAAAATCTCGATGGGTTAAATTTTGGAATTGTGAACAGTTATCTACCATCATTGTGGGGGTCGTTGGGTATAACCTCTTGCCATACACCCTACACATTGAGGCTGAGGTTAAGGGCTAGCTGGCAAGAGGTAGTGGCAGCAGCACTTGCTATAGCTTCTTTTCTTTTCTTTTCTCTTTTTTAGCTTTTTTTTTTATTTAATTAATGTATTTTTTAATAAACTTTAATTATATCTATTACTTTAAGGTATTGAACAATAGAGCCGGCCAATGAAAATGTGTCACATGTCTTTTAAATGTGATTAACATAAAACTAAAAAATACGGATAATGTATTTGAAAAATAAAAAATTACAGGTTGACTCTACTGAATCACATATAATGTATTTATAATCTACTCTTTTAAAAACATATTGAAACGTGTGAAAGTTTATTTTTTTGATAGGTGATTTGAAATGGGTGTTAGAAATTTTAAGAATTTCTTTTATATTTGTTAGCATTGTTATACATTTTACAAAAATATAGATAGGTAAACAACTGCAATAAATTTTTTTCTTTTTAATTTCACATCTTAAACTTATCACATTATAAATAAATAACGATCTTGTTAGTAGGACTCCGGATGGATAGGCTAAGTACTTGAAAAAGTAAAGAAATGCTTACGTTTTCAATATAGATTGCAGATTGTAAAAAAGAGAAAGGAACATACGGAGTTGTGATTTTTTTTTTTTTTTTTTCCAGACATCATAACATTACTTCAGGCTAACTAACATCTTCAAATATATTTTTTTTAGTATTAATTACACATTTTAGAAAAAAATAAAGGTATAAAAATACGGTTTTTTTTTTAACATCTTAATTCGTCGGCATGAATATATATGCTGATGCATGCACTTCCTCTAGCCAGTCCTACGGTCTTCCTCTCTCTCTCTCTCTCTCTCTCTCACACACACACACACACACACAGACTCACGCACGCATACACACACTCATTCTCTCTCTCCCTGGGCATTCAGAGAGAAAGAACCAAAGCGCATTGTCACGTTACATTGATCCGTACCATCAAACTAAGTTTCTAGGTATTACATTTTAATCTATGGCTTCAATTTGTTGTTTAATGAGAATTTGTTCTTTCAATTTGGGATGATGTCTTTGAAGCTTGACATAGTAGTGGTTTAAGGACTGGATATGGATATTGAATCGCGTAAGGTTTAAGGTTATGATGAAAAATTTGTTTTCGGCTCCTTAACTGAAGTATTTTGTTCTATGAAAGTAAAATCGTCATGGCTGTGCTGGTTTCGTCACTTTCGTGGAAAATCATTTCCGAGCATTTTTCGTGCTTTTGATCAAATATTATCTTAATTGTCTCAAGAATATGATGCTATGAATCTTTGTTGGACAATTTTGGAAAATGCTATTGAAAAATTTTTTTTACTTCCTTTTTAAATATGGAAACTATTTTTCTCTTTTTCCATTGAAATTTTTCGTAATAGCACTTCACCGTACGCCAGTGCTACTAGTTAGCATGATTAGATTGCCATCATAGTATAATTTGACATTTGCAAGGGTTTTTTTTCTTTCTTTCTTTCTTTCTTTTTTCCTTTGATGATTTTAGAAAATTTGTAAAGTTCTTATTATAACAAAAGTCGAAAGAAGTATGGAAAACATTTCAAAAACAAGGAAGGAAAAAATGAGTAATTTTCTTAGACTTTTGTTTTCTTAATATAGGTATAATCACCAGCTGATGGCAGCTGCTAAACAAGCTCTCGCGATCTGCTTAGCATAATTGTTTTTTATTACAATGTGATAGTGTTATGTCTGGTTAATAACAAAGCTCTAGTAATAAAGCACAAGAAGTACCCGAGTTTTTTATTTTTATCTATTTAGTGTCTAAATCATTATTTTGAGATTTAGTATTGGTGTTATCCAATTGTTTGCTATCTAGTATCTAAAAATTCAATTTGGTTGACAATCCAGTGTTTAAACTTTCATTAGATTATAACCGAGTAGAAAATATGATACTAGATTGCAAGTGATAAAAATTCAGCTACTAAATTGCTGAAAATTGAAAGTACTGCATCATGTTGCATTTACCCCTAGAATCTAAGTTCTGATAGACAGCATTTGTTTACCATTTCACTAGTGAAATTTATGGTTAGTTTATTATTATTTGGTACCATATTGTTGTCTTAAACTTTCTCTTTAGCTATCAAATTGGTGGGATGCTTGATTGAGATTTGAGGGGTTGAGTGAATGAAATACTTTTCAACACACCAAATTGTACTTGTTTGCTGACCCATTTGAAGTAACAGTAAGTGTAAATGAAAGTCATCCTTGCTTAGGATGACTTAGAAATGATGATCATAGCGAAGGTTTGTGATAACTTTACTTCTCTAAGTATTTCATAGTTAAGGCAACATGTAGACATCTTGGAAGTCGTGTATTGGTTGCTCATTTATGGAGAGGCTGGCGTAATGCTGTTAATCCATAAGCTTAATTATCTTTACTGCGTTCCTCTTTATGCTTGCTTGTGCTTCCCATCATCTCATTGAAGGGTTGAAGTTGGGTGATGACCATCTCTTCTGATTGGTATGGCAATAATTGCATCACTTCTTGTCTTTTATTGCTTTTGACGATTACCTGTGGCCTCGAGTGGTTAAATTTTTACGTAGATGATTAATGTTTTGTAACTTCTCTACCCTCCTGAAGATAAAGGTGTTGGCAACTTTATTTGTGCTGTTAAATATGTTTGTTGAGGATGGGGCAGTTGTACTGAAATCATTAGTATCGCTGCTTTTCCTTTTTCATATGAATGATCTTATGTGTTATCTCATAGGTGGCTGGATAACATGCATTGCACTAAGGTTTGTTTAGTATCAAATCTTGGATTTCAATTCTTTGAATCCAATTTTCTTGGAACATTATCAAACTTCCATTATATGGTAACTTATACATATTGGACACGGAATGCTATTATATTGTTTGGTTAACTTAAAGCGAATACTGGAATTATAAGTAAGAAAGATAGATAGATATACACAAAAAATAAGATGGAGGAGATGGATAGGGAGATAGAGTGAGGGAGAAAGAGGGGAGAGAGAGAGTGATGATGGAGTTTGAAGAGAGAACAGGATCATAATTTTATTAGAAAAGATAATATGCATTTTATGAATTGCAATCCTAATAATGGGGTTTGAACTGAATAGGAATAGGATTTCTTATGGAATTGAATTTTAGCTTATTTTCATTACCAGATGGTGAAATCAGGTTCCAAAGGATGTGCAATCCTATTTTGTATAAACCAAACATGGCCTAGGATGCTTGACTGTTTTAGTGGTGTACCTGTTTTTTGTATTTATTATTCTAGAGCATTTGCTTTGTCCACTAAATTTTATTTTTTAACTGTCTAAATCAAAGTTGAGTTTTTGCAGGGATTGTCCAATAATCCTCAGTGGCCAGCTATGGGAAAGGTTGTAGGTTATATCTACAGTTTTGTTACTTGGTCCATTACTTGTTTTATTTTCATTGATATGGTCGTTATTTTTTGCAATGGTGCTGTTTCTAATAATGTTACCTTAGGATGATAATCTATCTGGTGAGGGTGGTGATAACTTCAGTTGGAACTCAGAAGATGACCGTGAAATTGATGATTATCCAAAATCATCTTGTTCAAGCTTGACTCCACATGGTGGGAAGGCAACTTCTGGCTCTGGAGAGGTGAAACTTGAGATATCACCACTATCTCTTCCTAGTTTAACTTTTCTCAGTTATTTCTTGGTATGATATGGAGGGGTTGTCAGTCCGTGAAAGTGGTATTGATTTCTGAGTTTATTTCCTCCATCAATATGTTAGTGAAATTTGTTGTTTTTTATGTTGAAAGGGAGGAATCTTCTACACTAGTCATGCCATAGTTATTTCTAGAAAATAAGACAAATCAGGCGTTTGATTTTCAGCATCGGTAAAATGATTTTCCTAATGTTACCACCTATCAGCTGGGTTTTGCTCTCTCCAGCCTTAGGCCTTCCTAATCTTTCACCAAGGTGGTGTATCAGTTACCTCGTCTCACTGGCATTTCTTTTTTCTTGTTTCCAAGTGTTTTCTTAGTATATCACTGGGGAAGTAAGACATGTTTCTTTATTTTTGCACACACGTAACAAAAATGGACTACAGAGGCTTTTCCATTTGGTAAATACTCTTGCCTGAAATGTTTAGATTTTAACAATCAAGAAGTTTCACATCTTGATTGTGTGAGGTCCATCTCAACTGTGATTCTTTCCCATGTTTCCTCTTGGGTGCTGGATTTAATGAACATTTTGCCCATTATCTATAGGGAAGAAAGAAGGATGGACATTTTGGCAACTTCTTTTTCTTTATATAAACTGCATGTTTGTTCTGGTCGAATTCATGTGTTAAGCAGGTCTAATGTTTAAAAAAACTGAAAAATATATGGATGTGAACAACATAATGCTGGCATGCCTTCATTATTCTTTTGATCCAGTTGATTGAGTTGTGAAATCTACTTCCATATTGTTGTATGTCTTTTATTCTTCTTTGGTGTCCTTTATTTGAGGACTTATTCATTCATCTAAACATCCCTGGTCCAAATTTGTTCAGCTTGTACATTTTGTTTGTAATATTTAGAAAATATGTAAAAATTTATAAATAAAATCAAAATATTGCATTCATCCAATTGATTTGGGTCAATGAATCTAAGAAATAGTGAGAATTCTTGATCTTTCTCAATTCGAAAATCCAGGATTTGAGTTGATGTCTTTTCTTGGAATTAGATTGATTTATTCGTGGACTAATTTTTTATAGAATGAAAATTGCTATTATTTCTTTTGTACTTCATAGATGCAGTTTTCCTTTGCACAATCTTCATTTCTTTCAAAATAGATGGCATCTCCATCTTCTGCATTTCTACTGTGAGCAAACTGACATTAGAAATACAATGTCAACTACTTTGTATGACTTCTTTCTTTCCCAATATAAATATAGGCAAGCTCAACAGCTAGTTCTTTGAATGCCAAGTTGTTTGACTACTTTGTAAGCATGGGTTATTCTGAAGAAATGGTTGCAAAAGCGATTAATGAAAACAGTAAGTGCTGTAAGTCGTTATTTAAGGTGCAGCTTCTGTTTCTTCTAGAGCAAACTCTTGCTTATGCTAACTGATTGCGCAGGAGATGAGAACGAAAATTTGATATTGGAATTCCTTCTGGCATGCACAGTGAGTTGACTTGCGTTTGGGCTCTATAAATATGCTGATTATGTGGCTTGCCTGATATGTTTGTTTGCCATTCATGTGACATTCAGCAAGCTTAGTGTAAAGGTTTTGAGCTTTTCATGCCTCAAGGTATAGCCATGGCAACTAGGCCTATGGATATGAGAGATCGTGCTCATTTATTTTTCTTTATTTTTTCAACCTAATATGTATAACTGTAACCATAGCTATCAAAATTGCGATTCTATTTATGTGACTTTATGATTTCAATAGAATCTTTTGAGTTGATTCATGTATAAAATTTTTTCCTTATAGAAACTTATGTTTTTAATCAATTTTACATATCAAACTCAATAGAAATTTACGTTTTTAATTGAATTTACCGATTGTATATATATGAGTTGAATAGAAAAAAAATAAAAAAATATAACTATGCTTCTATAATCCCATTGACTATTAAGGTAATAAATCATTTTTCAAATTTTTTCCACTCTCTCTCTCTCTCTCTTAATTCCTTCTTTAATAATCATAACCTTCGTATGGGTTCCAACTCTAATAAAAAGTTTATAAAAAAAACTATATATTTAAATTTATAACATTAATGACTCAAGATAAGTTGAAATATTTGGTTTTCTTTAATTTCTTATTTTTTTCAGACAAAATAATGGAAAAAAATTAGTTTCAACCCTGCATATTCTTATTTCGTAAATGTCATTTTATAAATTAAGAACATTTTTTTATGGAAAAAGAACTTAATTTCTCTGTTTTCTTAATTTCCATCATGTATTTCAAATTTTTTGTAACTACTATAAGTATATCTATAATTTTTTTAAAGTTATTTTACATATGTTGTAAAAACTTACATTGTTACGTTTCGATTCAATTTTACATTCCGATTTTACAGACTCTCTAACGATTTTAAGTAGAATTGCGAGTTTGATAACCTTGGTTGCAACATCGTGTGTCCCTAAGGCTTTATATCTTTTTGAACTTTCCAGCTAGTTTGCTTTACGGAGCCATTTTTCCAAATAAAAAATTTCACATTGAAAAATTCATGCGGCCTGCACATTAATTTTCTACTGAATTAGATTTTATACTTTTTCTTCTTTTTCCTTGTGAGGATGAAGCATAGCTTTTGAAGGTTAATTTACTTCTTCTCCCTTAGTTTTCCTTTTATGATTAGAGTTCCCGAGCTCCTTTCTTTTACATGTATAGTAAATACTTTTAGCTGGTTAAAAACAAATTGAAATTAGAAATATACAATTAATCATATTATTCAACTTCATCTTTGTTTATTTAGGCGAGCTCATTACCTGGTTCATCCAAGTCCAAGTTATTTGATGACTTTGTAAGCATGGGTTATTCTGAAGAAATGGTTGCTAAGGCAATTAAGGAGAATGGTATCTACATTATTATGTTATTCTTTAAAAAGATGTTTTTATTTCTTTTTAGAGCAAACTTCTCCTCATGATAATTGACCTTACAGGAGAGGAAAATTTTGATTTGATATTGGATGCCCTCCAAACATACTCGGTGAGTTGAGTTTTTGGTCATGTCTGTTTTCATCTATAAATGTGCACATGTAATATGATTGTTGGTTATGCGAGAGATTTTCGCCAACCTTACTGTAATGATTAGTTCTTCTAAACCTCAAGTTATGAAGATGCTTTAGTTTCTGAATTGCTTGGTTATGTATGTGTTTCAATTATAAATTCAATCATGCCTTTGATGTTCTTTCAATTGCACTCTTTTGGTACAACAAGGGTTTCCTCACAAACTAACTCCCAACAAAAACTCATAAATTGCATCTTTTCTTGGGATCTTGAAATGATTTCTCTGATTATTGAAAATAAATGGTTATATATCATATTAGCTAATTTTTATTTGAAAAAATGTTCATCCCAACCTTCAAAATTTGTGGTGCTGAGCACCGTATGTCTTCATAAATCACAATTGCCATATTCAGTCATAATGACCCGCTTCTAGAATGGTCATAGGAGTGTCTTCAACCAATTCAAAGAGATACCTTGTTCAAGGAAATAAGATTCTCTCTCTCTCTCTCTCTCTCTCTCTCTTCGTGGTGGGGGTTTGTTGTTAAGTAATGAAATTCTTTTGAACCAAGCTTAGATGAGAAATTGAGGTGAAGACAGTGCTTCAACTAACCTAATGCATTTCATTTTCATCTTAAAGACACTGCAAAAAGCATTACAATTTTTTATGTACTCTTAGCCATTCTTAATCAATATGGAAAAGAGCAACCTAACATAAGTAAGCAGGCAGGGGAAAAACACTTCTAACTTGACTTAGTCTGACTATCTTTGGAAAGATATCCTTGTTACTAACTACTGAGCCTTTTGTTGATCCTTTGCTGTTTGCTAATCTATTCATAATTCCAATCCATTTGTTAGGTGCACTGTGGGATAACAGATATTTCGAATGGAAGTTTACATTTGCATCCTATAAGATAGTAAAGACCAATTGACTTGTAGTGACTGTTTGGATTGATTAATTTTGATACATATTTATTCGTATCTTGTTGGTGCATTATCATAAAATCATAAGGAAGTTTTCAGCTTTCAATCTTGCTGAGTGAGTGTAACTCTCAAGCCATTCTAATTTTCTGAGGGCTGCCTCATCTCTCATTTTCTATGGCTCAACCTGTAGTGCTCTCATTTGTTAAGTAAAGCCCCAACATAAATGCATCAATGTGCTACCATCTATGGTTAATTTCGCCATCAAGCGGCAATTACAAGGAGCGATTGAGTGCATGAGTGGCTGCTTCTTTTTGAGTGTTAATTAAGTGTAGCATTCAGATGAATTTGATTGATCATGTCCAATGCAATTGGAAAATTTTCACAAGCTGGAAAAGAGACAAGGAAGCCCTGATGCTCATACTACTAAGTTTAGTCTCTTGTTTTTATTTAATTCTTTAGACTTGACTCATGCTAAAATGTCTTGATATCTTGATCAAGATAAGGTTTCATATGTAGATTAGAGAAGTACAGCTGTGATTCTGAATGCACCGTTTTTATGATAGTGCTGTTTGAGCCTTAATATTAGTGCTCTCTGAGCCATAATATCAACCTTCCCAAAGATGAGGAGGCATCTGGTTTCCAATCGGTAATGGGAGACAGTATATATCAGTTGCCAATTTTACAGAATTATCTAGTTTGAATTCTTTGTTTTAGTCTCTTCATATAAGCTGTTTCTGGACCTCTGCATGCAGAGTCAAAATCTACTTAATGATATATCCCTGCATAGATAATCTTTTTAAATATTCAGTCTGTATGCTGGGGTAAGCAACAAGAACCTTATGTTGGTTTAATCCAGCCCCTTTGTGTAGGCCAATCATATTTTATCATACATATTGCAGCATTTTCATAGATACTGAATTACCTGCAGGTTCTTGGAAACTCCCCTGAAGAACAGGAGGTTGAAGTTTCTGTAGATCATAGCTCATCAGACTACAAATGCAGCTTAATGGGAGATTTTTCAGATGATGACAGTTATTTTGAGAATGAGGTAGGTTGGTTGAGATTTTATTCTATCTCCTTATATTCCCTGGTTACCTTGTTGACCATGGTATAGGTAATCCACACTCAGCAAATTTTCCCCCCGGTCATTTCAATTGGTTCTTTAGTATTCTTAAAATGAAAAAAGCACCCAAAACAAAGAAAGAAAGAAAGAAAGGGAAAAAAACAAAAAGAAACTCTATTGATGTAGTCTTTCTTTTTGGCAGGTAGTTATAAATCCCTCCTCTGATGAGGAGAGGAAGTTGTTGATTTTGATGGAGATGGGATATGTGGAGGATGAAGCTTCCATTGCCATGGACAGATGTGGTATGCTTTCTATTTTGGCCTTTTTGGCCTTGCTTTGTTTGCATGCAAAATTTTGTTTCTTTTCTTCTTTTGATTGTTCAAAATGAATGTTGATGTTCTTCAAGATATTCTTATATGCCTGTCCAATCATGAATCAATTTTCTCTGCTTCAGAGTTTTGTGTTATATTGACCGTAATTTCAAAATGGATGTTGATGTTCTCCACAGATACTCTTTTGTTCCTGTTCAATCATAGATCTATTTTCTTCTGGGACAGAGTTTTATGTTAGACCAACAGTAATTGAAATGCTTTTTAGGTCGAATTGCTCTGTCCATTTTAAATGGCTGTTTTGTTCACTGGCTCAATTCTTTGCAATTGATATTTAACATTTGATACTTAAAAAGATGTACTTGTATAATTTGTCTTTTAGTTAGTTTAATTTTCTTGTTGCCACAGATATCACTTACTGAGATGAAACTCTATGATAGGTAGCTGCACTGAAGTTTAGATGCCATACTGGGAGCATTTGTTATTTATCTTTGCTACTTCTTTAAGGAGCTTAAATAGGCGTATGATTGGTGCATGTTGAATCATCATCATAGATAAGGTTATTATATCGACTTAATTAGAATTAATGTGACTGGATATTTTACAGGTGCAGAAGCCTCGGTAGATGAATTGGCAGATTTTATTTGTGCTGCTCGAATGGCGAGGGAAGCAGATGCACTTTACCCTGAAGAGAAGGTAATATTATATATATTTTTGTTGATGATTCTACGTCTCTTAGGTAACTTGGATTGTTGTCGAGCTTGAGTTTTGAGGAGGTGATTATTTCTTTAATCTGAATTGCCAGCCCAAGCCAAAGATTTTCTGCAATGCATTGCGCAAAAGGAGGCCATCTGTGCACGAGACAAAGAGGTGTGAGAAGAAGATCCCGCATGAAGATGATGAGCCAATCCGACTTCCAAACCCCATGATTGGATTTGGGGTACCATCGGAACCCTCCTCTGTGACCCAACGAGATCTTCCAACAGCAGCCATGGGACCTCCCTACTTCTACTATGAAAACGTGGCATTGGCTCCAAAGGGTGTTTGGGATACCATATCACGGTTTTTGTATGATGTTGAGCCAGAATTTGTTGACTCGAAATATTTCTGTGCTTCTGCTAGGAAAAGGGGTTATGTTCATAACCTCCCAATAAACAATAGATATCCTCTACTCCCACTGCCTAAACGCACCATACAAGAAGCATTACCCGTAACTAAAAAGTGGTGGCCATCATGGGATGCCAGGACACAGCTTAATTGCCTGCAAACATGTGTTGCCAGTGCAAAGTTGACGGAGAGGTTACGGAAGGCTCTTGAAGATTATGATAATGACTCTGAACCTCCACCACATATTCAAAAGTATGTTCTATATGAATGCCGCAAATGGAATCTGATCTGGCTAGGGAAGAATAAGTTGGCACCATTAGAGCCTGATGAATTAGAACTTCTTCTTGGGTTTCCAAAAAATCACACTAGGGGAGGTGGAATAAGTAAAACGGACCGCTACAAATCTCTTGGCAATTCATTCCAGGCATGTAAATTTTTTTTTTTTAAGTTTTCTTCCTGAGGTTAGTTTTATAAACATGTTTCAATTCTAGAAAAAGTTATTAGAGTAGCTTCTGAAATAATTGTTTAATGATTCGTATGGCCTTGGCCTTAAGTTGTTTTTCTGCATTACATGAAGTATAATCTAATTTACAGTGGCTTGTGTTTCAGGTGGATACCGTGGCCTACCATCTATCTGTGCTGAAGGACATCTTTCCAGGAGGAATTAACCTTCTTTCTCTCTTCTCTGGAATTGGTGGGGCCGAAGTGGCCCTTCATCGTCTTGGTATCCCATTGAACAATGTGCTATCTGTTGAAATATCTGAAGTCAATCGAAGCATTTTGAGGTCTTGGTGGGAGCAGACCAATCAAAGTGGAAATCTGATTGAGATTGAAGATGTGCAGCAGCTTAACGGTGATAGGCTCGAACAACTTATGAGCTCATTTGGCGGTTTTGATCTGGTTATTGGTGGCAGCCCATGTCAAAACCTCACTGGGAGTAATCGACACCACAGAGATGGCTTGGAAGGAAGAGAGTCTTCCCTTTTCTTTGATTATTGTAGAATCTTGGATCTTGTGAAGTGTATAATGTCCAGAGGCCATTTAAATGCCCCCTGAGAGTGGATCTATATATCATATCACACATGAGACCAGCTCATGCTCACACAAATGTGAAACCTTTCCTTTCAAGTATGTCTATACCCGAAGGAATAGGAGGATGACTTGGGGTCTTATATTGCGGCTGTTGTTTTGTTTTCTAACCATGTATATAGGTTGTTTTGTGTTGCAAGTAGTCATGAAGCAGTTTCATTTGTGTTTCGACTGTCATAGGGAGCATGGGGACAGTTGAGCAGTGGATGAAGGTATTTTGGTATGTGTGGGGTGGGAGCGAATGAGAACTAACGGTTGTGTAACTGCTTCCGTAAGTGCTACTTCTGCATTAATGAAAGTGGGGTCTTAATTTTCTCTAAAATTGTTTATAGTAATTCAGCTTTCTATGTTTTGTCTTTGCCCCCCTCCCTATTCAATAATTATCTATGATGTAGCTTTAATATTTTGATAAAATTACTGTATTTTATCCCATGCCAAGTAGGCATTGCCATGCCACATCTGTGCCATGGATGCCATGTGGCTTTCAAAAATATTGAAATATTTATATATGCCTATATGGAGTACGAGCCATCATTCTAGTGTTTTATCCAAGAAAAATAACATGTGCCGTGTGCTTTTTGTTCTTTATTTTTGGGTAATGAAGGGAATTAACAAACAAAGCATAAACAAAAAATATAGAAAGGAGTGGATCAACCAACACCAGCTAGCTGCAGAGTTTTGCCCTCTGCCGGTACCATGCAACTCGTTATATTTCTTGCATAAACCAAAACTTGTTACATCTTTCTTCCACAAAGGCAAAACATGAGTTGGGGGAGTGTCAGAAAACACTTCATCTAGTTGAATTCTGCCTGCCAAACCGTTTGCACTCAATTGACTTGATGCAGAACCGTTTCAAATTTCAATCTTCCATTGCTGCGCTTAGAAGAGTTTTTCCCCGCGAGCTAAAATCACATTACAACATCGTATATTTACGTATAGATTTGCAGATGAAAAGGTAGCTGTCGCACTAGAGTTAGTATCTAACTTAAATTTCTCATTTCAATACTGTAGATGACCTTATTTTTCCTTATTTGGTTCCAATGTTCACAACCCAAAGTCCTGATTATTTGATTCAACGAGCTTGTCACTATATCCAAGCTTGAACAATTTTGGATGTCTAGAGACTATTAAGCGCAGATAGATCGAATATGAAGAGGTATTAAGCACATAAGCAGTAATATAAGAGTTTAAATGCATGTTCTTGAGGATTTAAGTATATAAATACTCAATTTTAAAGATGAAAAAGTAATCGCATATAGATCAAATATTAAGAAAGATTGAGTGCATATAGATCAAAGATGAAGAGATACTAAGTGCATGTGAATAAAACTAATGCCATGCATGTGTGAGTTTAAATCTAGTTAATAATAAAAATGGTGCTTCCATGAATATTGACTACATCGTTTAGTCCACGGTCCATAGTCCATAGTCCATAGTCTATAGTCCTCGAGCCTTGCAAAAGACCTTACTTAAAGAAAGTTATTGTTGAGACTAATGCAGCTCTTGCATTGGATTATACAATTAGAGAAGATACCATGCATACATATAATATACTTGTGTAAGGAGATTACTACCAATTTTGATTCTATTTCTTTTACTAAAGTCTCTTGTGAATAGAGGTATATAAGTGAGTTTTGCCTATTTTGACTGGTAAATTAAACGAATCATACTCATTTAGCTTAATTTTACATAAGTCAAAATACTTTGATTATAACTTGTTTAAAAAGCAAATTAAATGAACTGATTTATGGTCAAAGATATAAATATATTAAAGGAGTTGATCCAAACCGATCTATTTTGATTAACGGGTTAAATAGATTGAATTCATTTAATCCGTTTTTAGATAGATAAAAAAATTTCGATTCAAATTCATTTTAAAATAAGTTAAATGAATTAAAGCTTAGTTGCACATTTCTTCGTTTCTACTTGTCAAATGAATAGGATGGCTGGTTGATATCAAATGAAGGCTAGACGCAGAAGAAGATTTGACCTTTTTTGAGTCCCCTCTGGAGGACCCATGCCTTTTCTTTTTCTTTCTTTTATTTAATGAATCTTCCCTTATGTAATGATGTTTTTAACTCGAGTTAATCATGGCTGGATACACACGAAGATTTATACTTTCTTTCTTTTGCAATAATATTTGGATTCACCGGAAAAAAAAAAATGTTTAAAAAAATTATACTCAAGAGATGTTAAATAATTTTTTTCTTTTTATAACATGGATAAGCCTATCTGGATACCATTAACCTAAGCTTAGATATAACAAAAGCACTTATAGGCCATAATAAAAAAAACGAAATGAAAAATACTGGCAAGTAGCAATTATGACAAAAATGGATGGACGATTTTATAAAGAGTTTGTACGTATATTAGAAGAGGGAAAGCCTATCTCGTCTGGATTTTATCGTTGAACATTAGTTATTTCATTTTGTGTTGAGATATATGCATGTATTTAGTCTATTTATTCTCCGGAACGGAATACATAGGAACGAAAAAGTTATACTTTGAAATAACTATTATTAGAAATAAGTTAAAAATATAAACTCTAGTATTTACTTTATACATTTTTTTTTTATTATAGGAATAACCATTCCTATATTTATTTTATTTCATTAGTTATAGTATTAAATTGACAATAAAATGAAAAATATCACCATGCCTCTATTTGTTCTTTTTGAACAATAACTAAAAGCAAATTGACTTTTCTCATCCGTTAATGACTTGAATTTTTAATTCTTATAGAAAGTGAATAGAAAAGTTACAAAGAATAAAAATTTGCCGCCCAAGATCCATGTAAATAAACTAATAAGAAGTATTTCAAAATAAGTATTTTATTTACTCTTTATCAGCTCTAAGTGAAGTAACGCGCATTTTATTATTTTATATCATTTCTGAATATTCAAATAACTTTAAAAAGTCAGGAAAAAAAACTAATCTAAGAGGATTGTAATAATTTTTCTATCAAAATTGAAGGAACGGTTGGATAGTTTTGAAACTACTGAAAAAAATAGTACTCTAAAAAATGGGACCACAATATATGTACCAACCAACTCTTGCACCAAGAATAGATGCAATGGGCATCACTTTATTCATGGGTCTGAAATTTTTGTCCGTGCTAAAAGGAATAGAAAAGGATGTACTCTCCCTAACACTTCATCTATATATGAATATAAAATTTTAATACCATCAAGTCTTTTTCTAAAAAAAATATAATATTTATTACTTTATTAGATTTTTCCTCAAATCTACAAAAATCATTTTCTTTAAATTTTCAGAGAATTGAATGTACCATTTATCCTTACACTATATTTGGAATGGAGAAAAAACGAGAAAAACAACTAGAGAGGATCAAATTAGGGGGAATCGATTCATTTTCTATTGTCTAGTTAAAAGCAAAATTATAAATAAATGGAATTTGGGTAGAAACATATTCATGCCCCACAAAAATCTCCTCCGTTCCATGATGCCAAAAAGTAAAAGGAATTTAAAAAAGATAATTCAATTTTTTTTAATTTGCTCCTTCTGATTTATTAAATTACTAACTCTAACAGGCATTAATACTATATCACTTTATCGTCCTTATTAATAACTATTTTTCTTTCACTTCTCTATACAAATATTTATAAAGGAATGTACTTTAATCTTCTCTCTCTTCCCAATTCCCTGCTTTTACTTTTCTTTCCTTCTAATTTCTTTTATTTTTTTTAAAATAGTGTAAGTAAAAGAACATTTAAAAATAATAGAGATTTTGAATAATAGAGATTTTGAATAATATTTTAATAAAATAAAAGTTATATTACTAGTTTTTCTTCCATTTTCCTTTTTCTTCGATTCACTCGTTCTACCACCTTTTCTTTCTCCCCTTTCCCCTCTAACTCCTCCCCCTCTTTCTAAACATGAGATTCAGTTAAAAAAAAACTTCAGCGAGATTGCCTATCAGCTAGCATTATAAAACGCGATGGGATGTACAATCGTTTCTTACTGTATACGTCAGTAGGACATTGATGTACTCGCTCATGGAATTTAATGTTTTCTTATTTTATTAATTCTTTTTTTTTTTTTTTCATTCCATGCTTCCAGCTCACCTAGTGGCAATAGCTGATATTTATTACAGGTTAGAAAAAAATATATCAATCAATTTATAAATGGAATCAAACTAAACAGAAAATATAATTTTTTTTATAATTTGGTTTAGAAATTTCTTAATTTGAACTAAATCGAAAATTTATAATTGTTTGAAAAAATAAATTGAACTAAATCTGTAAAACTAAACCAAACCATTTAATAAAAAATATAGTAATATTTTACTTTAAGTAAAAAATGTCTTTTTTTATGATATAATACTTAAAAAAATTTATTCATATTTATTGAAATGTATATGTATTAATTTTGAATTACCATAATATATAAATTATATATATAGTTTGACTTAAAATTTGTATTATATGCTATTTTTATAATTTAAATTAGTTATTAATAAATTTTTAAAAAATTTTAGTCACATAAATATTAATTTCATCAACCTATATTATTATTATACTTATTATTATTAAATCAATTCAATATTTTTTACATAAGATTACATATTTCAAAAATATACTTTTCTAAAATAAAAAATATAATTTAATTCATAAATCAAACCGATCTAAATGGACATTTTATAGTTTGAAAAAATTCACAATCTAAACATCCAAAATTCCCCGTCTCAATCATACGGTTCAGTTTAAAGTTATAAAAAGCCAAATTACATTTTTATGATTTTATCAAACTCATCAGCACCCAACCTTAATATTTATATTACAAATTGTTATATATATACATACACACACATATGTATCGGTAGATGTTTTACCTATACCTTAGATATGGCAAATTCGAAATCGTGAACAGGATCAAGCCTTACTAGATCAAGCTTGATGGGCCAAAGAGATTCAACTTGACAAACTTGTCAAATTGGCGAGTCCTAAAACCGATCAATACATTTTTTCATCAATAATTTTATTTTATATATTGATCCATTTTTGGTGCATATGTCTTATATAAATGTAAAACACATGTATGTATATCAATATATATATTTACCTTAAGGATCAAGACATGATAATATATGCATAAATGTATTAATATTTATAAATAGTATGAATGTGTGTAAATATATTATAAATATGTATATATAAAATATATGTATATGTTAAATACATATAAATATATATATATGTAAATTTATGTTAATATATATAATATAAATATATATAGATATACATAATTATGGAAAAATTTAAAAAAAATTGAAATACTAGCTTACAGGCCATTGAATCGGTCTGGAATCAACCTCTCTTAAGCCAATCACAATTTACCATTTTGGTGATATTTGAACCCACAAGCTTGAGTTGATTTTAGGTCGATTCGGCCCATATCTTAGGTGTAGTTATACTTAAGGATGTGAATAAGTTAAACTATTTGTGAGATATTCGAATTTAGCTCGATATTTACTCAAATTTGACTCAATAATATAATTGAGTCAAGTTTGAGCTCAAATTACTTAAGTAGCTAATCAAGCCGAACTTGAGCCCTATAGTGTTCAATTCGACTAGACCGCAAGCTTAATTCAGCGCAAATCGAATATTAACACTAATCAAGTTTTAATATTAATATTATTATAATCAGAATAGAAAATGCTATTTAAATAAATAGACTTCAAACAAGTCTAATCAACTCGAGCTCGAGTTTATTATGTGTTGTCTTGAGTTCGAGTTGAACTCGAGCTCACAATTTTAAGCTCAACCGTGTTCAAGTCAAACTCGAGTTTTAAAATTTTGAATCGAGCTTAAGCTCAACTCTGCATTGTTTCAATTCAACTTGTTTACAGCTCTAATTGTAGAAAGAAGTTGCTAATTAATGATACTGATTCCGGATGCCCGATACCAGAGGGCAGATTGTCCCATATACTTAGAGCAAGAGGAATCAGGTTTCATAGATTGGAAAAAGAAAATCGATCATTCGCTGTATTAGCAAGGAAATAACTTGTGTTTAATAGAACCAAGGGTGATGACCAATAACAACTTTCTTTCCTAGCAAGATGCACAATACCAGTGGTTTTAGTAGTACGGGAAAATCAAAAGATTTGATTGATTCTTTAATATTTTATGCTTAAAAAGTTGTAAATAACCTTCTTTTTCCTCTTATCACATGTGGATGTTAGAAAAAAAGGTACAATGAGATTGTTTATGTATGTAAAAAGACCATAAAACAAGTTTTTTTTTTTTTTCTTGGATGCATGTCTATATATAGATATAGTAAAATAACTACTATTCATCCAACTCACACTTATTATAACTCGTTCCTTTACTTTTTCTTTCTTTCTTTTTTTAACTCAATCATATAAATAAAACTAGTTAAGACACCGAGAGCTTTAGTTGGCTTTAATATTATATATATATATATATATATATATATCTCTTCCATATAGTTTTCTCCTGGCTTTTAATTTTTACGTACAGTTCTTCTCTTATCTTACCTTTTATATCTCAATTTGATTTTTAACCTCATGAAGAAAATTTTCCATTTCCTTTTATTTTTAACCATTTAAATTGTCGTTACCACAAAGACGCATAAGTGAGAATGACAGTAAAAGAAAAAAAAAAGGAAAAGAAAAGAATAAGTAATTAAATTTAAACTATTCCATCATTATTTCATATTACTATTATTGTATAATTTTATAATAAACTACCTAATTCTAATCACATGTTATCTTTATTAGCAAATTAAAGTTTTAGTGGTCGGTATTACAATGAAACTGCTAACGGCACTCGCAGAGGCTATAACACGAGTAGTTGGAACTTCAATTAGGTATATTTATGTCAAGCGAAAGGTTTAAATTTTCAAGTGTAAATTGATCTAAAATTAAGATACGGCATGAGTAAATATAATAAAAATGGAAGATCCAAGCATAACCAAGGTTATTAATGTCATGCCCCAACAACAATAGTCATAACAATCTCACCTTCTAAAACAATTTAGGATAAAAGTTAGCCACTTAGCTACTATTATAGACTTAGTATATACAAGACATATACGACTAAACAACTCTAAAATATTTTCAGTTCAATAGTTAAACTAAATAGAGACATTTGGTACATATATACTTCGAAATATAAAGTTTGATTAATATAATTCCTTTGAAAAGTATTTGGAATTTTTGTACAGAAAAATTTATAAAAGAATCCAAAATCCTTTTTTTTTAATAAATATAATATTATAAGTTAGTTTAGGTCATTCAAATGACCTAGTTAACTCCAAAATGAAGATGAAAAAAAATTCCCATCTATTTGCTCCTCACTTTAATCTTGTTGTCCAAATATTTTTAATGTCTTTTGCCACCTATCTTCTAAGATATGTAAAAAAACTATAGGGATAGAAACAACCACTTCCTAGTAAGGAAATAAAAATGGAAGCATACACAGCATAATAATTAAGCAAGGTTGTCATTTAGTTAGTTAGACGTAATACAGTGCAATGCAATATAGTGCAACCAACATATGCCATACGCGTAACATTATCTAGTTCATTGTAAAATTAAAGAAATTATGTCCTCTCTAACCTAGGTTGAAAAGTTTTGACGAGGTAGAGGCTTACCTCTCCATAGATTTCAGCCAAACTCGGGTTTGTACAATGGAGCTTACTCCTCCCGAGAACTTTTTCAACCTACGCCCTCGACCTTACCTTAACCTTCTCTCTTATCACTTAATTGAGCTTCATAAGCAAAGGAAAGACAATTTTCGCTACCTCGTCAAAGGGTTGATGTTCAGTCAAATAATTCTAATTGTTCTCTTAATGGGTTGTAATTTATAACTGATCAATTTAGCTTAGTTTGTTTTAAAGGTGACTAACCAACAAATTAAGAAGTAAAACATAACAATGCAATCATAACATATAGCATAACAATAAGACAATTTAGCAAACCACTTCTAAGCACATACGTCGCATGTGTATAATTAGCTATTTTACAACCACAAACAAGTATACACATCAACCTTTATATACTTTTTATATAGTACTCCAAAATATCATTAAGTATTGATCCCACTTACCTAAATTCCTGTTCGCTTTTGTAACTCAGATGCCCTAGTCCTTTTGTTATTGATGATCCCCAGATTACAAGTCATATTTCAATTTTAATGCAATTCACTAGGGCCAACACGACTGTACTCTCTTCTCCAGCAACACATACAATTTGACATCCACACATAACTTGGTACCCATACGACCTTATTTAGATCAGATTTTTTGCTTGCAATAGCCTTCTTTTAATTTGAAACGAAAGCATGCAAGAACATGAATAGTTGCAAAAAATTTAAACTTTCTCTCTCTAGGAGTTGAAACCTACAATACCTACTTCTTTATCTTTACAAATTATACTATCATAGCTAGAGAGAGAGAGAGAAAGAGAGAGGGAGAAAGAGGAAGCAGTATGATTTAATTATACCCACTTCTTCTCTGTAAACATCGAAACTAGGGTTTCTAAAGGTCAACTTTTCTTTGCCTTTGGTATTGATTTTTTGGGGTTGAGTTTAACAACTTAACATTAATTATACCACAGTTTTTTTTTTTCATCACATTTATGCTATAGCCCCTTTTGGAGCGTATCATTGAAAGATATGCTTAATTAATTTGATATATAAATGCATTGATGAAAGTGTGTGTAACAAGAATCGCGTTATTACTAATGTAAATTATGCAAAGATTCTTAAGGTAGAGAAAATTCAATAATGGTATTCTTAATATTTTGTTTCTATGAATTTTGGGTTTGATATTTTGTAGAAGGAGATTGCTAAGGAAGAATATGTAAAAAGAAGAAGGAATAGTGGTGACTTGGTCTTTTTAATTCTTAGTATGGTTCTATTTCTTGTCTTTTTGTTCAACTAAACGATGTAATAACCATTGCCTTCTCTGTTATGCCCCGAAGTCGCAAAGTCGCAACAGTCCCGCCGTGTAAATCATTCTATAATAGTAACTGGTAGTGCCTACCATAAATATGATCTACACAAGGGGTCGACGACTCCTCGCTTTAAAGTAAACAGTCCGATTAACTATTTAACTACAATTATGGTAAATATCACAAATTTTGAACAAACATATATAATTATATGTAAAGTCTACAGAACTTCCCAGGAAATTCTACATATACACAATTGTTCACTAATTTACATAATAACTATCAGTTTTTCATCCTTAACTACAAATGACACTCTAGCTACACATTATTACTAAGTAAATTAATCCTCACACCCCTAGCTTTAAAAGGACTAACCTCTGGGTAATTGTAGGGCGGCATAATACTTGAAGTGTTCAGAAATCAAGACTTGCAAAATGATCTATAAGGGTATGAGCAACTACAGCTCAGAAAGTTAAATTGGAGACTCATGAATGCATACAAGTACAAGCAAGATTATCAAGCAATTATTTTCATGCAATGCAACAATTAAATGTTATCGCACAACGTAGTCCAGTTTGTTGTGAAATCAAAGAAATTTCGCCCGCTCTAATCCAGGTTGAGAAGTTTCCATGTTATGCAGTAGCTCACAACCAAACCCAGGCTTGTGCAATGGAGACCTCGCTCGTCCCATGACTATCTTCAAAGCATTGACTTCACCCTCGCCGCAACCTCCTCTCCTGTTACTTAATTCGACTAAGGATGAAGAAGGGACCATTATGCAATCTTGCGCTATCCTTTTCGAAGGGGTCGGTATTTTATTAGAGAATCCTAATGATCTTCTAACGATCTCCTAGCGGGTTGCAATGCATGGCATTTTTGGTTATTAAAGTCGAATAGGATTAAATTTCATTTAGGATTTTCAACAATTCACACTAATTCAATCATAACACAAAATCCATCATACTAAAATTTTAGCACGAATTCAGATACATCAAACACATGTGTAAACTACTTACAATCACAACCATATAAAATCCTAAGTCTCTAAGTACCATAAAACTAGTACTCTATTACAATAAGTAATAACTCAACTTACTTGAAATTTCTCAATCGCCCAATCATTTAGTTGTAAGCTAATTCGTCTCTGAGTGTCCTATAATACAAATAGGTATATTTAGTACTTATACTTTAAGGATTCATATTCTAAGTTATAATTTAACTCCTTTTTCCATGTATACCTATTATGTACTAATAATTCTTTCTACTCTATTTCGAGATTCAGACCTTAAATTAGATTTTAGTTTTGATTCCTAAGTCTTAAATATGCTCAAATCCTAATATGAAATTAATCATATTAAGCTCGAGTATTCAAATATCTTATTAGGTCTTAATTTAGTATTCTAAACTATTTGGTATATGCTATTTCTAATTGGGGTATCGGATTTATTTCCGATGTGAGAAAATCTTAGATTTTTATACAATTACCTAAAATTAAATTTTATTTCAAATTTAGTATTATTTTGATTTTTATTATAATATTATCTAAATAACCCTAATTTTTTTAGATTTATTAATTTTCAATTCCACATATTACTAATTTCTTACAATAACTACCTAATTTCCTAAATTAACTATACTTAATACTCTAAAGGCTAGGATTAGGTTTCCACATCAGAGATTAACATCTCTAAACATCTAATTACTATCTAAATCAGTAATTAGTATCTTAATCACCTAATTAACCCAAAATTACCCAATTTTTTCATCATTTTAGGGTTAAAAATTAACTTAAAAATTTTGAAAATTAATTTTAAAAAAATGACTTCATAGCACTATTCTATATCAAATAAGCATTCTATAGAAAAAAATTGAACTCTAAACTACACTCCTAAGCGTATTTATTTCTAGTTCCAATCATGCTCGGTTTTGTTCAATTTGTTAAGAACTCTATATTTTCAGACGTAATTAAACTAAATCGCTGTTTTTCCCTAAATCTACATACAATAAAACCTCAGAATAACAAGTTTCATAATTTTCTACATAAAATAATTAATTTTACGAAATTATATAAAATTAGGGCAAATAAGGGACTCACTGGTTCGATGCTTTTTGGCCGTCCAACTTCGGTCCAAGTGTGTCGGTTGGCCTAGACGGTGGGTCTGGAGTGGGGTGGTGGTGGTGGTGGTGGTGGTGGCTCAGTCCCAGGTGGTCTGGGTTTGGCTCACTAGCCCTAACTGCACGATTTCCTTTTCTTTCTTTCTTTTTTTCTGGATTTTCTCTTGAATTTTCGAAGCTCTCTATTTTTCTTTGATTCCTAACTGTTCAAAGGAGTTCTTTGAATTTTTTTCCTATTTATAGAATTTTTTGGTAATTAATATGCATTAATTAGACATGACATTGCCCCATTTTCTTGATTTTTGGCTTTTATGTCTCTTAATTGTAATTGGATAATTTTTCTTTTTTAGATCCTGACTTGCAACGACTAGATTTGCATCATTTCATACCCTTCTGATTTTTCCACAATTAATTAATAATTTTCTTTAATTATTTACTAAGTTTTTGGCCAATTTAAGTAATTTCACGTATTTTTATTTACACGTAAATACATGTAGGGTACATGTGAATATTCTTAATTATTATTTAGGTCATCTTATAATTTTTAGTATACATATAATCTATCTCTAGTGATTTATTAGTTATTCGATTACACTTTTCGCCTTTTCGATAATTAGCAATTATTATACTTAAAATTTAAAAATTTTATAGTCACCTATTTTATTACTTATTTTTTTAAATTCAAGTTTACGGGGTCATTTTTACTAATATTTCTCTCAATAGTTTATAATTTGGGTTTGATCGGATCCTTTAACCGATCGTCCTAAACCTTGTGCTCTAAGTTCAATCCTACGGTCTTTTGACTTAACTTTAGGACTTACATTCTTATTCCATTCCATAATAATTATAATTTTATTTCCCCTTTATTGTAGTCAGCGAAGTAAACAAGTTGTTAATATTTAACAAGTGTTAGTTAATGGGTATAGAGTATTATTACCTTTATATAGGTTATCTACGCTTTCTACGTAATTGTAAGCCCTACAATTTGATGTTCGAGACTCAATTCTTCAGATTTAGGGTGATCGAATAAGTTATCTAATCGAGACCAAATTTTATAATGAAAGTTGGAATATTAGTAAAAGTGATCATGTGAGTTTAGATTTAGGAAAATGAATAATGAAATAATTTATTATTATAATATTAAATTATATGTAAATTACTTGTTATTTATCGGAAACAGTAAAATGAGTTTCGATAACTAATGAATCGATAAAGATAAATTATATGCATACTAAAAATCATAAAATAACATAAATAATATTTAGGAGTATTTATTTGTACTGTATATGTACTTACGTATAAATAAAAATACACGAAATTACTTAAAATGTCATTTCCCGAAGCAGCAAAGTTGTAACAGTCTCACCATGCAAACTATTCTAAGATAAAAACTAACCATATAGCCGCTATATTAGACCTAATTTTCACAAAGCATTCACAACTAACCCGTTTTAAAGTAAATAATTCATAAATTAAATAAATTATTTACTTAAGAAAGTATCAAAATATATATATACACTATGATTCAAATATTATAAATCATGTTTGCAGAGTTTCATCGTACTGTATTTCCTAAATAATACATTATTCGAAAATGGAAGATTATAAAATAAGAGCTAAGACCTTAAAAATATATCTGATCTTCAGATCTATTTTTTCACTTTCCAAGATCCAGCAGTTGCTAGCTTCAAGTTAAATATAAGCCACTTCTTAGCTAGCACTTGCAACAACGTCTATAGAAATATAAGCAACCAACAACTCAATAAGTTGGGACAAAAAATTAAAACTATACCTCAAACACAACAAGGTTATCAACTAAATTAGTTAAATGCAATGCATATATAAGTAAATGCCATCATACGACATTGTCCGACCTGTCGTGAGATTAGAGAAATTACACCCGTTTTAATCCAGGTTGAGGAGTTTCCATTTAAGGAAATGGCTCATGACTAAACCTAAGCTTGTGTAATAAAGACATCGCTCCTCTCACGACTACGTTCACACTATTGACTTTACCTTTACTATGACTTTCTTACTTATCACTTAATTCAACTAAAGATGAAGTAGGGACCAATTATGCTATACAGTATTATCGATTTCGAAGGAATCAGTATTTGGCCAAAGAACCTTAAGTGGGTTGCTTTACAGGTCCAATTTAGACTTATAAGTCATATATCTAGTTAGGTCTAGTTTATGGTGTTCGAACATTTTACACAAATTACATAATATAAGCTAGAATAGTAAACCAAAATCATATCATCAAACTCAGAAACAAGCATATACAGGCGTATGCACAATTAACTATTTAATAATCACAACCAAGTATAATCTCAAGCCTTCGAGTACTATAATTTAATACTCCGAAATATAATAACGTATTAATTCTAACTTATTTGGATTCCCTACTTGCTTACTTAAGGTACAACTTACATAGGCCATTACTGATCATCCTTACAATATAAATGTTGTTTTAGTTTCCATGTAACTACCATAGATTGGTTTTATCCTATAATTTAAGGTTTTAGTATACTTAATTATTCAGGTTTAGAAGTCTCTTACAATTATTCCTAATTTAGGCTGGTTTTGATTTAGTTTTGGAGTCGGTTTTTAAATTAAATTATGAGTCGATTTCTAATTATGGGTTATATGGGAACCCTAAAAACTTGTTCCGAACCATAATATCGTATTTGGTTTCCGATTAGTATCTAGATTGTACGGTACACCTGAGTCTCATTTAACTATCGAATTTACTCTCAATGTGAAAAAAATTTATATTTTTCATATGACTATATAAATTTATATTTAATTTCAAATTTATTTTATATTATTACTATTTTAATATTATTGATTTTGGTATAATATTTTCTACTCAATAATGTCTTATATTTACATATTACGTATTATTACATATTTCACTCTTAAATCACCTATTTAACACTTCTAACACTATATATATCATCATTCATCCTCCAATAACATATCAAATGTCTAATCACATCCTAAATAAAAAATTATATCTAATTAACCCTAAATTACAAAATTAACTTAAAATATACCATTTACCTACATATTTAATATATATTATGCATAATTCATACAACTAATGCCTCGAACTCCAATAAAGTTACGGAAAATATATTATAATCAGTAAATTATGGTTGTTATATTATGATCATGAAAAGTAGTAAGATAGTTATATATATATTATTATCTAGTATACCAATTTTAGGCTTGATTTTGCTAAAAATTAACTTAAATTAGGTAAATGACCAAATAAAATTATAAAATTCAAACTAAATATTTCCAAAATCATAAATAAGCTTTAGAAGTCATTAAAAATCATATTCATTAAGGAATTTAATTTAAAACCTATTTTTTTATATGAAAAATAGGGTAGATTCAACAAAATAAATTTAATAAATACTAAACATAAAGCTTATAAAAAATTATTTTTATATAAACTAAATATATCATATAAGAAATAGGTACACCAAAAATTAGCACAAAATAACATTTTTTACTATTTTTGAAAATTCATACAAAATTCGTTAGAATTAGACCCATTCTTAAGGAACCTATATAAACACTTCTAATTTAAAAAAAATGATTTAATATTATGATTCCACATGAAAAAATACCTTGAGAAACCAAATTTTATAATTTTCTATGCATATTTGATATTTTTACTAAATTAAACAAATTCAAAAGGGAAATTGGAACTCACAAATCAATAAACTTCCAGCCACCAACAATAGCTCCATCATTGTCTAAAGCTCTATACGTAGGGTCTATTGCCTGTTGATGGTGGCTGTTTCTCTCCAAGTAGTCGTTAGTTGTAAGTTCCCTTTATAAGCTCTAAATACACACCATTTTGTTTAATTTTGCTAAAATTGATTTTTCCTCTCTTCTCTCCTCTCCCTAATTTTTTTCTGATGCTAAACTAACTAAATGAGGTTTTGGAAGTGTTTTACTAAATTTATAGTTGGATTTGAGATTTTTCTTTCGATTTTTCCTTATCAAGTGTTTCTTATCTCTTACTTTTCACTTTATATTTGGTTTAATTTTATTCGTTTACTTTTTCTTATTCAATTCCAACTTGCCACACCTCATTTCTAGAATTCTCTTCATTTTTCCATATTTTTATTTAATTATTTATGAATTTTATTTAATTATTTAGTATTATTTTAGCATATTTTAAGTAATTTCGTGTATTTTTATCTACATATAAATACATATATGGTACAAATAAATATTTATAAATATTATTTAAGTTATTTTATGATTTTTAATGTACATATAATTTATTTCTATTGATTTGTTAGTTATTGGAGTTCGTTTTATACGTTTTCGATAAATAATGGGAAACTTACATATAATTCAATATTAAATTATTTAATTATTTTGTTGCTTATTTTACTAAATCCAAACTTACAGGATCCCTTTTACTAATATTCCTATTTTTGTTGTAAAATTTAGGCTGAATGGGACAATTTGCTCAATCGCCCTAAATTTTACAAACCAAACCTCAAGTAGCTAATTACAAGGCTTACATAAAATACCCAAAATATGGTAAATATGTATAACACTAAGCTAAACTTTAGAGGAAGGGTGGAGTGAATTGACTTTTAAGGATAAATTATAATTCTTTTCGAAATTAAGCACTAAAAGTAATAATGATCATAATCAAGATAATATAATAATAAGTACAAACATTAAAAGAGATAAGAATAAAGAAGATTGAGCCTGGATTTAACATGGAGTTCGGATCGTTCCTCTATTCTCTATGGACACACAATACTTTCAATCAAAGACTTCACACCACTTTATTTTCTCAATCCAAGCTTAAAGAGCTACACAACCACAAACTTGATTACACAAGTTTCTCACTCACAAATCATAATCTCAACTTACAACACAAAACTCAATCTCAAGGATTATAAGTATAGTGTTTTTAACTCTCAATACTTCATAACCAATAGCTCACAGATACTATATTTCAAATCTCTCTAAATATTAACAAATTATGGTATAAGAGAATGAGAATTATAGACAATAAGAATATAAGAGAATGTTGAAATATTGTAGTAAAGGATCAGCTCTACTTTGTCCTTAGTTGGATTGTTAAGCATTTATATCATCTCATTTAATTCATCCTGTTATAGTAGATTAAATGCTCCAACGATAAGTTGAATCAAACTTACTGACATGTCGGTACTTTATCATTACCAGCAAACTGGTAACAAATTGCACTACTGACAAGTAAATCGGCATGGCGGTTCCTTGATCAAAAGCAATTCCATCTCTTTATCTAGGCTACTTCACTGTCAAGCTAGTAGTGCTCTGGAGCAATCAACCCAATAGGCTAAATATCATCTAAAAATGCTTTTAACACACAACAAACAAATAAACTTTGCAATCTAACTTCAATATCATTTGATCACCACTTAAAAGATTAAATTTCTTGTAGAGATAATTAATATATTTAATTATTAAGTAAATTAATCAATCTTATTTAATTACCTCAATATAATCAAATAATACTTAGTTTAATCATTTACTTGTTTTGTTTTCTTTAAAAACAATATATTTAGATATATACTTTTTGTTTTGTTTTCATTAAAATCAACATATTTAATTATACACTTTTTGTTTTGTTCTAATCAAAATCAAATAATGAACCTTAGGTTCAACAAAATAATACTAAATAATTAAACAAAATTCATAAATAATTAAAGAAAAATCATGAAAAATGTCCAAAAGTGGGTTGTGGTAACTTGGAATTGAAAAAATAAAAGCAACCAATTAAATTAAGGCAACTAGAAAATAAAAAATGGAAGAGATATGGAGCACTTCGCAAGGAAAAAATGGAGGAAAAATCCCCAACCCTACTATAAATTTAGCAATCCACTTCCTAAACCTTATTTAGTCAGTTTGGAGTTTAGAAAAAAAAAATAAGGAAAAGAGAGAATAAATAATTTTTACCAAAAATGAGAAATTTAATCTACAATTAAGGCCTTAGAAAGGAACCAACATCCAACGATAGCCTAAGAGTAGACGAATATCATGACCACACGGTAATGGCAGCACCTAGACCGGTTGACAAGGTTATAGTGGTTAGAGCTACTAATGCCAGTAAGTCTAATTTTTCCTTTCGATTTTACTGATTTTATTAAAAATATTAAATATACTTAGAAAATTCTGAAATTTGGTATTTTAAGGTTTTTTAAGTATGTAGATTTAGAAAAAAAATTTAATTTGATAATTTTATGTTTGGAAATATATTGTCATTAAAAAATTCCATAAACTCGAGTTTTATTCGATTTAGAAATAAATAATCTTCGGAGTATAATTTTAAGCTCAAAATTTTTGTGTAAACTACTTAAAGAATATACAAAAATACTATGGAGCCCTTTTTTAGAAATGAATTTTTGAAATTTTTAGACTATAAAATGAGTAATTTTAGGCTAATTAGACAAATAAAGGGATAATTATTGATTTAGTGTATAATTATATATTTTAGGCAGTTGAATTTTGATATAGTATTATATTTGTAGTATTTAGGATGTTAAATGTATATATTATGTACATATTAGATGATAATGTATAATATGCAAGTATAAGAAATTAATGAGTAGAAAAAAATTAGAATAAAACTGATAATATAATAATAATAGAATTATGTAATAAATCTAACAGGAAACTAAAATTAGGATAATTACATGAAAAATGTAAAATTTTCTCCCATCGAAAATAAATTTGGTAGTTTACTTGAGATTATGATATACCATATAGACTAAAACATTGGTTAGGGACTAAAAGCGATATATAGGATACCTGAAAATAATATGATTAATTTCATATTATGGGTTGGAATGATTTCCTAAGGTTTATGTATAAAATTCATAATCGAAAACTGAGTTAAAACCAAATTTAGAAATCGACCAGTAAACTGAATTAGAACCTAGCTCAAAATTAAGAATAATTGTAAAAGACTTTAAAACCTAAATTGAAGATAATAATAAGAATTTCAAAACAAAATCTACATAGCATAATAGGTTTCTTCTTCATCCTTAGTCGAATTAAGTGACAAGTGAAAAGGTCGCAGTAAGTATAAAGTCAATGGTTTGAAGGTAGTCAATGGAGGAACAGTGTCTCCATTGCACAAACTCGGGTTTGGTCATGAGTTATTGTATTAAATGAAAGCTTTTCAACTCGCATTAGAGTGAATATAATTTCTCTAATCTTACCACAGATTGGACAATATCGTGTGATGATATTTGCTTGTACATACATTGTATTTAACTAATTTGTTTGATAAATCTATTTGTATTTGATGTATAGTTTTAAGTTTCTATCTTAACTTACTATCCTGTTGGTTGCTCACATCTCTATAGATATTATTGCAGGTGCTAACCAATAAGTTGTTATATAACTACTCCAAAGTTAGCAATTGCCGAATCCTAGGGAATGAGGATATAAACCTAAGAAATAATTACACCTTCAAGTTTGGATTTTTATCTTTAAAACTTTTAGAATCAAGTTATGTATTAACTAAGTAGATTATGATTAGGCTACTAAATCCCGTAAACATACTCGAATATTTTAGTGTGAGTATATATTTTTCATAATTTCATAGGTAAATAACATGTTTAATTATGAACTGTTTACTTCAAAACGGGTTAGTCGTAGACGCTTTATATAAATTATGTTTAAGATAGCGATTGAAATGTTAGCTTCTATCCTATAATGGTTTGCACGACGGAATTATTACAATCTTGTCACTTCGAGACATAACAATAATCTTTTACTAGGTTTTTTAGGTTTTAACTACTTTTTACGTAACATTCTACTATGGTCTATCAAGTATGTGTTACCTTCTACTCAAGCTTCTTCTAGAATTTTAACTCGTATTATTTTGATATGAAACCTTCTACATAACCATCTACTAGCATCTTAACTCATGTTTCTTATCAAACATATTTTCTATACAACCTTCTATAAGAATTTTGGTTGTAGTTTGTATACCAGAAAACCTTCTAACAAAATTTCTATTATTGTAATCTTATAGTTAACTTAATTAAGGAACCTTCTACGATACTTTCTATGAGTTAGCAGTTTGCACCAGCAATTATAGAAGCTTCTTTAGGACTATTTACAGCTACTAGCTCTTTTATTAGTTCATCTAAAACTTATATAGCTTCTTCTACAAATATCATATTTGCCCCATTTCACCAAAACTCCACTTTTCACACTTTTCTCTACTCTATTCATGCTTAACCTTGTCAAAACTCCATCAATATTGACTTACATGGTTTGAAAACTCATTCACATTGACATGTACAACCCTAAATTCAATCAAAATGAATATTAAACACACTTAATTAACTAATATACTTAAAAGATATTTATAAAGCCAAAAATCACGTTTTTTATTATGAATACACTTCATGTACATCAACTAAAATCTTCAATTTACTACTGATTTTTAAGGTTTTTTCAACGAAAATAATCAATTGTTAACTTAACGAAAATAATCAATTCCCACCAAAAAATCAAGATCAACCTACAACATATAACAAAAAATGATTCAAAAAGTGGTGAAAAATCAATTCTAGAAAAATTATTTAAAAATAGTGGATTTTCCTTAAATTTTAACCTATCAGTTCACCAAAAACTAAAAATTAATCCTTATCAAACAAGAAGCTTTAAGGAAACTTTTTGTATAGTAATTATCTATATGATAATAAGATATTTACAAAAAATTTTTTAAAAGGAAACTACATTGTTTAGGTATTTAAAAATTAAATTGGAAATTAGCTCTGAATAGCCCATTTCTTAAGAAAGATATATAAAGTGAAAGATTTTTATAGAAATAATAATTTTTTTTTGCCAAATATACTTAAAATTATATAAGAATAATTTTTTCCAAAATTTTTTAATAAAGTTTAATATTTTTAACAAAATTTTGAAAGTCTTGTGCAAAATCGAACTCACCAATGCAAGAGATTTTTGTAGTTGACGATGGTGGTGGCTTTGTCAGTCCAACTTGGTGTTGGCTTCACTTTGACTTAATTATGGCCATTTGTCATCAGGTTGGCTGTTGCTTCGTATTCTATATGCATACATATTTTACTTTAATTTTCTTATTATTTTCTTTAATTTCTTAGAATTTTCTAATATTGTCTTTCGAGTTCCTAATTCTTCATAAGAACTCAGTCTAGCTAAAAGCTCCAAACAAAGGAAAGGGTGTCTTTATATAATAATTGAGTTAATTAAAGGGTTGCATACATAACCAATGTCTGTCCTTTTCTTCACTATCGTAAGTTATAAGTGTTAAAAACTTGACATTTTTGCCTCTTAAAAACCATAGGCTTAAATCAATAGGTTTTTAAAACCTTGTCTCTAATCCAAGGTTCCTTTCTAAAACCATAAGCCTTAATCCATGGTTTTCTAAAACGATAGATCATTTATTTACTTATTTAATTAAGTATCTTATATTATATTTAATGCATAGATTAGTGATTAACTTTAGTTATTCAACTTCCACTAAACTTTCTATATTTTACCTTATCTTAATAATTAATTATACTTTTTTCTCATTTTTAATTATTACCATTACATATATATTTTTATATTATTTATTTAACTTATCCCTAAATTTCGTTAATTCAGATCGTAGATTTTCACTATCCCGAGAATCGACTAATTAATTTATTAGTTTCACAATTTAACTTATATTGAGATTCTAGTGTTCTATGTCTAGTTTGTAAGTTTATGAAGATAAGTTGACTAACTTTTAAGATTTTAACCATAATTTTTTAGCCTAAAGGGATTGATTTCATAAACACCTAAATTGAGAGTTTGGATTTTATAATTGTAGCCAAGTAATTAAATTTTTTTCTTATATATATATATATGTTTATTTTTAAATGCCAGTTCACATCAATTTATTAAATTTTTACTATTAACTACTTTATATTTAAGATATCGTTATTTGGATCTCGAGTATTTACGATTTATTGTTTTTATGGATAATGAATGAAATTTAAAAATTTTGAATTTGTATTTATATTTTATTATTTTGTTTCGAGTATCTAAATTGTTTGAGTCTTTTTAATTAATTTGTAGTCTTAACATACTTTTGAATAACAATAGGAAAATTTTCACGGACATCCTCAATTTTTAGTATTAAATTTCTATTTGCTAAGGTTTAAGTCTCACAATTAAAAGAAAAAAAATTTAATAGTATTAAGACGTTATGTTAATCGATAAATATTATATAATTATTAATGAAATTTTAATATATATTAATAAAAAAATATATTTTAAAAATATTAATTATATTTTTATATATTAAAAATTTATTAATATTTAAACATTAGTTATTGATACTAAAACATATAACCACCGTCGTCGGAAGATAACGTAGACCACCATCAAAGCGTAGGTTACACAATTGAAATACCGTTTCTGCTATTTTGGCACCCATTACTCTATTATTTTGTAAGAAAAGCGAGTGGAGTGAAATCCTATCGCTATTAATGACCGATGGGACTTCTGTACGGATGCGAATATTTGTCCCATCGATATGATAAGCTTCAATTAAATCTATAATAAAAAGGACCTACTGGAACTGGAACCCTGTCGAAAATAATTACGATGAAGAATTGATGTTTGTGAGACTGATTCCAACCTGTAAATTTCACCTCATTCAAAGTTCCGAAATGATAGAAGCTCAGGAAAAAAACTCTTGGGGAAGTACAATTATATTATTAGCTCAAGTGCTAGGGTTTAGTTCGTATAGTTTTATTGGATGGCACTGAACAAATTATTTAATAGGGTATTTGGTAAGAAAAAGAAAAAAAGGATTTATAAAGTTTGATCCAGTGCTATATAAAGTCTAGATAAAATTTATTTTGTACCATGCTGTAGAACTCCTATCCCTATGCAAAATAAAAATCTATTAAAAAACTATTAAAGTAATCATCTTATCATTTAATTAAATAAAAATAACGTATATTGAGTATCGTACAAAATAATCATATTATATTATCCTATTTTATTTAAGTGTGCTTTGTTGTGTCAATAATTAAACACTATCTATAGTTTGGTCAATTTATATAATTATTCGATTTCTTATTGAATAGGAATGCGAATTGATAGTTCTTGTTAAAACAACTCATCTAATGTATTTTCTAACTTAATTTTGTATGGTACCTAGAGATATTCACATACAAGAAACATGATCAAATATAAAGAACAAGAATTCTTAGAAATTCTTGGCTCTCATGTTTATCATTTTATTCACTATAATTTTTCAAGGATGAATTGTATACTCTTACTTTTTGCATACACTCTTTGAATACAAACAGAAGTCTATTTATACGTGATTAAGCTAACTAACTCACTCAGTACTTAACCATCAAGTAACTAGCTAACTATACACCATCAACCAAATTTGAATTACACCCACCTCTCCTTCTCTCATTTAATTCAAATTTACACTCTCTTATGCGATACAACACTCAAGATGTCTCTCAAATTGACAAATCTATCATGTTTCAATAGTCCAGTCATTATATTAATTACTTAGTCCTCTATTTTGCAATGCAACAATGTCAATTTATCTTTATTTACTTGATCTCGTGGAAAATGGAATCTTACTTTATATGTTTACCCTTTCCATGTGCTATTAGATACTTCGTCGAGTCTATAACAAACTTGTTATCGACCATTCACGTTAGGGGTTTTGAAACTCCAACACGCATCTAATTAATAAAGTCTCCAATTACACACTACATATTCTACCTCATAAGAAGAAAGATCAACTATTGTTTGTTTCTTAGAGCTCTACATAAAGGTAGATTTATGATATTGTAAAAGATAACTTGAGGTGTTTTTTCTATCAACTTTATCTCCACACTAATTAGAATCTGAGGACCCGATAACTTGATCTCTACCATTTATTTTATCATTTTGATATAGCAAACCATAGTCCAAAGTTCCTTTTACATTCCTCAAAAGCCTCTTAATTGCTATTAAATGTGAAGTATTGAGATTTTCCACAAACTTACTAATCAATTCAATTCTAAATGCAATGTCAAGTCTTGTGTTGCACGAGTACCTCGATGTGCCCACAATTTGTTTATATAGTGTTGCATTCATTGTTCTATTACTCACATCCTTTTCAAGCTTCAAACTACTATCTACTAGAGTTGAAATAGCATTACAATCCATCATACTAAACCTTTTTAGATTGTCACAAGCATACTTCCCTTGATGTATAAACACCCCATGTTTAACTTTTTCAATCTCCAAATAAAGATAACAGTCCCAAATTTGACATGTCAAACTCTAACTTTAGCTTATCTTTAAATTCTTTAATTTCTACCTCATAGATGCCAATTACATACAATCATCCACATATAGACACATTATCAATAAGTCATTTACCACAACACCTTTAACATAAACACTGTAAACGTCGTATTTATGCAACTAGGTTATGGGTAAATGATTTAAGGTATTCAAAAAAGTAATTTGATTAGACTAGAAATTTATGAGTGGATTAATAATATAAGTCGAGAAAACCCCATAAGCTTAGATCTCGAAAATATAATAAAATATTAAAAATATAGTTAAAATAGTAAAGATGTACTATATTATTACATACATACCGAAATCATGCGGATTAGATCTCGTTAATTAACAAACTCTTAGAAATAAATTATAGGAGTAATAAAATTATTAATGTGTATAAAATAATATATAAAAAAACATGTACATACATCTAGTATAAATAATATATAAAAATTACATACCTATAATTACTAAAAATATCCAAAAATATGAAAATTCACTAAATTAATAAAATAAGATAAGGAAAAATTATAAAAAAATTTGCGTAGAAACTAAAAAAAATATCCCATATGGAGTGGCAATACAAGAAGTTAGTTGGAGTGTTAGTGGAATTTAGGAAAAATTACTTTAAGACACATAGCAAAATTGGATAACACTTGTTTTGAGGAAAAGAAAAAACAACTCAAATCACTCAAACCTCTCTATAAAATTATCGGCTACATTCCTATTGAGAGTTTTGGTTATTTAGAAGCTTGAAAAAAAAAAAATTAAGAGAGAGTTCAAGTGAGACAAAGTAATAAGGAAAAATAGTAGAAGAAATAAGTATTATTAAGGGCATTTTTAGAGTTCCTATACTTAGAGAGCTTTTGGAAGCAAACAAGGACTGTGGTCTAAAGGAAAATCCAACACGTAACTTGGTAGACAAACCTTCGTCCCTCAATGGTGGTTGGAGTACCAAGTTAAGGTAGATAATTAAATTTTCTTGTTTGTAACTAAAATTTAGAAGAAATAGTAAATGAATTTAAAAAATTTTAAGACTTAGTTCTCCTCAGTATTTTTACGTAAGGAATTCAAATCTCAAACCAAATTTTCAAAATTTTGAATGCTAATATAAAGTCTTTGAGAAAAACATCCTTACTATAAATTATTTTTTGCATTTTCAAAAAACCATTTGATGTTGTTTCAATTTGAATTTTTATGAGTACACTCTTGAAATGTTACGCTTTGATGTTATGTGATCAAACTTTCAAAATTGAATCGTTTGGTTTTTCGAAAAATTCAGTTTTCACGAAAACAATGCGTTAGTGGTCATGATTTTCTAAGAAAGTTTGATAAATTTTTATAAAACCTTGTTACAATCTATATCTATTAGCATGCAGTGGCTAAGTAAAAGATGTAGTATGGGAGTGTAATGAGTGATTATAGAATTGAGTTGTTATCATACTGTATATATAGGTTTATTAATGTTCTATAACTCAGGATAAGTTGAATTATATATAAATTGGTAAAATGTAGAAGTAGCAGTAAGGTTAGAAACTCTGTTAGAAACTAAGTCAAAACGTAACCTGGTATAGTATATTTTGAACATACTAACAATCGAACTTAGGTTAAAAAGTGGTTTGTATATGGACTCTACATCTTTTCCAGAGTTAAAATGTAAGTTGGAAACTTCTTGGATGAAAACCTAATTTAGGATAGTAAGTCAAAAAATAGTTAAAAAATCCACTTAACTCATATTAAAAACATACTTAATATTGAAAATAAATTCTTACTTCATATGATCATTAAAAACTAAAGTTGTATATCAATTTTTTAGGGATCACTAGTGAGGACAAGCATAACGCTTGAGAATAACGAGTCACTACATTAAGGTAAGTGGGATTAATGCTTTGCGGTATTTTGAAGTATTATTTTATAATACTTAAAGGCTTAGGTATGTTTTGGGATTGTGGTTGTAATTTAGTTGCTTTTTTGTATGCTGCACATGTACTTGAATATTACCTTACTATTGTTGCGAGAGTTGAGCTTTGTGTTGTGGTTATTTTGTAAATACTGTTTGGTTTAGATTGTTGGAATTGGTTGATTACCCCAAAATAAACCAATTTAAACTCGACTTAGTTTCTAACCAAATATGCATTGCAACCTACTAAAGGAAACGATCAGGGTTATCGAGCTAAACACAGATCTCTTTGATGATGATAGCTAATGTGATCATTTCCTCACCTTTAGTCAAACTAAGCAATAAAAAAGGGGTTCATGGTAAGGTTGGAGACTGTGATTTAAAGAAAGTCTCAAGTAGAGGATGTTCTCTATTGCATCAGTCCTAATTTGGTTTCGATTTGTGAGTGTATGACATCAAACCTCTCAATTCAGATTAGAGAGAATGGAATTTTTTTAATCTCACGATGAGCGGAATAACATCGTGTAATGTCACTTGCTTGTGCATGTATTGCATCTAAGTAATTTGGTTAAAAACCCCAATTATGTTTTGTTAAATATATACTTTTGTCTCCGTCTTACTTACTAAGTAAATTATCACTTATTCCCTTATAGTTATTTTGTATATTCAAGTTAGATTTACTAACATACCACCTTAACTCTAGAAGATTAGAAATCAGGGTTAGAAAGTAAGGTTCAAGAGAATTGGCTAAAATTTTGTTTACAATATTAATTTTACTATCTTATAAGAAAATTACTAGAGTCTAAGTGATCCTCTAGTTTTCTACTATTGACGTGTATATTAAGTATTATTGAAACACCCCAATTAGTTTAGTAATTTAAATAAATCATAAACTCCTTTAAGTTAGTAACATTAGAAATAAAAAATTAAGGTTTCAGCTTGATTATTTTAAAATTCTTATTTTATGTACTTAGTAAGTATTTTCAATTTTATTTTACATATATAATATAACAATTTTTTATTAATACTTTTCAATATGATATTTTTCTAGTACATAAATTCTATTATTATAATTAAATTTTATTTTCTTTTTTTTTTATATATATATACTACTCTATATTCTATAAAGTTTTAAATTGGTTTATACTAAACTTTACCTTAAACCTTATCTCTTTTATCACTGGAGCCATCCTACTTCCTTTCTCTCCTGTATCTGTTTTCTCTCTCTCATCTCAATTCTTTCCTCGTCATCCTCTCTTCTCTCTCATCACCCCTAAATTCATTTTTCTCCAACTGCCACCTCATCTTCTCTCTCTTGTCTCATCACCTGTCTTTACTCTCTCTCACCTTATTAACTCTCTCCTTCGTCCCTGACCTCTCTCTGTCCCTATCCCTATCATCCTTTCTCGACTCCATTTCTCTCGCAGGCTCGGCACAACCCCCCCAATTGAATAATCCGACCCCACCCCTACAAATCTCCTGCTATTTTCCCCCTATCGAAAATAATTCTCCTTTCCCACTCAGTTCCGACCGACCCCACCCTTTCTTCAATACACTTGTCTCGGTTTGGAAGCTCCGCATTTTCTTTTTGTTCCAATTCCAATTCCAATTCCCCAACAGCATTTGAAACAATTTCTAGGAAGCTCTGTATTATCTGATGCGTGCATCATTTTGTTTTATTTTCCAAACAGTTGAGCTCGGCCTCTCTTCTAATTGGGTATTTCCATTTTCTACGTGTTCTGAGCTAAGCCGATAAATATTATTAATTAAAATATGTCATTTTATGAATTTATAATTTATTTTGTATTATTATTTATATTAGGTTCTTATTCATATTATTCGGTGATTTTCTTCTCAACTTAGATTCGCTATCTATTTTCGATTTTGTATTCGATACTGTACTTATAGCATATATCTTATTATTATTTTATTTATTATTTTCTGTTGTTAGTGTGAATTAAGTATTGTTAGTATTTAATTACTACTTTTAAATTATTTATTTATCATGTTATATAATATTATTTTATATAAGAGTTATGATTAAAGTATATGTTATTATATTTCATGTTATTAATTATAAATATATTTTGGAGCCAATTTTCTAATTTCTATTGTATTCAAGTAGGTCACTAATTTTTGTTTATTTATAAGTTATGTTAATGATCGTATTTTTATACAAAAGTTCTAAATGTCGATTTAGTATACTATGAACAATTTCTATTATTAGTACGATTTGTTATTGTTATCGATGTTTTCGTGATCTAATTATTTTATCGTATTAGTATTAAGTATATATATGGCATATCATATTATACTTAGTATGTCTGTTTTACATGTCGACTATTATTACATCATTTCTTACAGATTTTACGAATTATACTATATTCTAATTAAGTTCGTATAGTTTTATTTTCATATCAATTCGATAATCTATATTATTTGATACTTTAATCATGCGTCCACTTTTATTTTCTCTTATATATAGATAAATATATATATATAACGTATTTTGTGATTTATTATAGATAAATAATCTTACATAGTTATATCAACTTTTTGGCTTAATCGTATTATGTTCTATTTTTATTTTAGAATGATTATTTGGATTTGATGATTTTCTTTTGGGACCTTAATTGAATAAATCATAAGTACATAGATAACTCCTAGATAGGACTTAGTTTTAGAATGTAAGTTTAGATTCGTGGTGTTTGATTTCCTTTGTCGAGATCTGACTTTTGTTCAGGTTTGAAATTAGAGTATTGTATTCGATTTTTGAAGTGATTTCAGGTACGTGACGTTGATTGTTACTTGTGTTTGATAGAAATTAATAATCAAGTCGGACTAAATTTATATTTGGCTTAATTAATTTGGTTTGTTGATTTTGCTTGATCTACTCAATTTAAGGGCCCTTAATAGTAGTTCTCTAGAGGAGCAATCACTGATCATATAAGAGAATTCCCTAGTAAACTCGTGTATGGGATGATATAGCTAAAATATTAGGTATTTGGTCTTTAGACTTTGGACTTTAGGCGTAAAGGACTTAAAGGAAAATTTATATTATATCCACCTATGTATGTGGATAAAGATTAAAGTGTAGCGAGGTCATGAGTACCCTTATGTTGTATGTTGGTCTAAATTGAAGATAATTAAACTATTGTTTACTTATATTTTGGACTTAGCATCCATATATGCTTGTGCACTTGTATTGGGCTTCGGCTCACTCTTCTGTTTTTACAGCTGCAGGTCAATTCCATAAATACACGATAAGTATGGAAATAGCGATCATCGGGTTGGGAAGAGAGGCGATAGCTTAATATGTTATAGAAGTTGAAGGTCTAGTTGTTTAGTTTGTTTGGGCCTAAAGTGACTTGCTTGTAAGTCACTCGAATTATTGTATCGAGAGAATTGTTATTTTGTACTCGATAAAGAGTTGTTAGAGGTGATTATGAGAATTGTTGTTGGTTTTAGAGCCTTAACGTGTTCTAGAATGGTGGGGACACGTAGCGGGTTGTGACGCTCTCTAGTTTTGGGGTGTTACGATTATAAACCTGTGGACTTTTATAATTCTCTTCTTAGATTTAAATTATAATTTTTAATTTTTGGAAATATAATTTTGTAAATATTTATAAATTCTGAAATTTTTGTCAAGTATCACCTATAAAACTTGATTCTTTTGGAAAGATTTCCTTATAAATTCATTTTTAACAACCATTTTTAAATATACTACAGGTTTATGATAGACAAATAAATAATTAAGCGCTTCAAAGCGGTTAAGTTGGGTTTACCTTATATAAACTAAGTCTATGAAAACAGATATGAAGTTAGTTTCTATCTTAGAATAATTAACACGATAAGGCTATTGCAACTTCATGTCTTCGAAGTGTGACAAAAATCATACTCATTTGCATACTTTTCAAACCTCTATCACAACAAAAAAGAGTCAATCCTCTTGTTCTAAGTTCTAAGAGCTTGTTTTGATTAGGTAAATCAACCAATTCCCAAGTCTGATTATTCTTTATTACTTTCAACTACTCTTTGTAGCCACCCATTTTCTATCACCCATAACTTGTTCAAAACTAATCGGTTCAACGTCAACAAATAAAACTACGTGAACCAATTTACCCTCAAATGTTGTTACATTATCTAGAAACACTTTATAATCTCTAAACCTTTATGGAATTTCTCTAAACCTTCGAGTCCTCTACTATAACAGTGGCTCATTTTCACAATGTTTAACTGGAGAAGTTTTTATCATAGTTTCTAACCCTATTTCTAACTCCTTTATAGAAGTTGGAAAAACTATCATAATCTCTCGAATATCATCACCTATATTCTAATTCTACCTTTTTAACTCATCAAACTTCACATCCTTACTTATCACCAATTCATTTATAATCGAATCATAAAGCCTATAAGCCTTAATGGGGTGATGGCTTAAAAACACTACTGACTTACTTTTGTCATTTAACTTCTTTCTTCTTTCATTAGGTATGTATCAAAGCAGAATGATTCAAACACTCTAAAATGACTTATACTTAGGCTTCTTCCTAAACTACACTTCCTCCGGTAAGATTGACAAGTTTCCTTGTTAGGCTTCAGCATCTATTTAAAATATATGTGGCAATAGTGATAGCCTTTCCCTAAAGTTCATGAGGCATATTTCTACATTTGAATATGCTTCTTGCCATATCAAGTACAATTCTATTCCTCCTTTCTACTATTCCATTATGCTAAGGGTTGTATGGAGGTGTTACTTCATAAACTATTCCATCTTGCTCATAAAAATCTTGAAATTAATGTAATGTATACTCATTCCCCCTATCAATTCTCACAATTTAATCACTTTGTCACTCTGTCTTTCAACCATTACTTTATACTTCTTAAAAGTCCTAAAAATTTCAGATTTCATTGAATTAAGTGTATTTGTACTAAAATCATCAATATAGGAGATAAAGTACTTATTACCTCCAAAAGTGGGAGCCTTCATGGGTCTACATACATTAGAATACACTATCTCCAATAAATAAAAAGTTTTTGTTAATGCTTGTGTCTTAAATGCATTATGTGATTGCCTACTTACATAGTAGCTCACACACATTTTGTCTTATAACTATATCTCTAGTGATCCATTAGCCATCTCGTTATTTTGCAAGTGTTCGAGATTTCTATAATTTAAGTGATATATCTAAGATGCCAAAGGCAATTCTCATCTTCAATTGCAGCTGTTGAACACTGGTATTCAATTGCTTGAATATCGAACTTAAAGGTTCTTTTCTTGAACAATGGAGGCTTCAATGACATCCTCCCTTGTTCATCAAATACATACAAGAACTTATATTGCAACCTCGTAGTATAGCCCCTTTCTAATGATTGTGTAAGGCTCAATGAGTTGTTTTCCATATTAGGAACATAAAGTACATTTGAAATGTAAGCATGCTTTCCATCCTTTTGTTTAATCAAAATCTATCCAATACCTTTTGCCAAGATTATGTTGTCATCAACAAATTTCACCTTACTTTTAGTACTTCCATCAAGATCTACAAATCATACCTTATTTTCAAACATATGATTGAAACAACCCATATCTAAGTACCATGAATTAACACTCATAGTTTCTGAATTGTTTGTTACCATTAAAAGAACTTGATCTGAATCATTATCACCTTCTTGAGTGAATCTAGTAGTATCCTCATTGCCTCGACTATTTGTACCCCTATTACTTCTACATTCTTAGCAAAATGACCATATACTTTACAAGTATAGCAATTTCTTTTATAAAATCTTTGCCCTATATTACTGATTTATCCAAAAAATAAAAAAAAATATTTTCCTTATTCCTTTGCCTTGTGTTCTTCCTCTTCTATAATTACTTTCTACTAAGTTAGAATTTCCACTTTCTTACTCTTGATTTTGAGAGATAGAACCTCTACTTCTTCCTTTAGACCTTCTTTGACCCATGCCTCTTCTATTTCAGCCATTTTCAACTGCTACCCTTTATGAGGTTTGCACTTGCAAAGGTTACTTCGTAGACTTATCATTAGTTTTTGCATTCATCCTTTGTTTATAGGCTTCCAATTTGCTTTGTAACTCTTTAAGCGTCATTGTATTGGGATTCTTGACCTCTTTTATTGTTACCATATGTGATCAAATGTTAGAGCAAGGGATTGAAGGACTTTGTCCACAATTTGTCCATCAATTAATGTGTCACCATTCACTTTCATCTGATTGGCGAGGCTTGTGACCATTGTGCAAAATTTAGCCATACTTTCTTTATTATTCATATGAAGAAGTTCATGCTATCTTTGTTGGGTTTCTAAGTGCACTTTTTTAAAATTTTGTTGCACCTTTGTAACATTTTCCTAAAATATCCCAAGCCTCTTTTAATGTAGTTATGGAAGAAATCTTCTCAAAATTTACCAAATCAACACATTGATGTATATAGAATAAAGCCTTATAATCTTTCTTCTATAACTCTTGATGTGCGTCGATTGGATTCTCTCCCATTTCTTGAATAGAACTGTTAACAATCTATAAAACATCTTAAAAACCGAAGATAACTCTCATTTGAATGCACCTCTTGTTGTAATTCTTCCCATAAAAAAATTGGTGGCATATTGTCATTCTGCTAGCCATGTCTATATTAATGGATCATGGAATGACAAGGTTTTGATACCAATATGTTAAAACAACTTGTTTGATATATATGGTTAACTTAGTTTTTACATTGCACTTAGGAACACCCACACACAAGAATCACATATAGATATGAAGAACATAAATTCTTGAAATTCTTCACTTTCGTACTTATCACTTTATCTGCTATAATTTTTTGTAGATGAATTATACTCTCACTTTTCACACATACTCTTTGAATACAAATATAATTCTATTTATATATGGTTACATCAACTAACTCACTACTTAACTATCTAGTAACTAACTAACTAACTACATACCCTTAACCACATTAAATTATTTATTAGCCCATCATAAGTTATTACATTGCGATGATTATTATAATAGAATCAGTGAATAAGGTATAAATAAAGCAAACTACTTGGTAAGCTATCCGGATTCTATTTAAGGAATTGAGCTCGAATTTAAGCTATCCAAAAAATTTATTGAGCTTAATATATTTAAGTGTTTATATTATATTATGGCATTTAATTTCAATTTCAACATTAAAATATAGATTTGACAAAAAATTAATATATTTTCACATATGTGAGTTTGAGATCATCAAGTAACTCTTTAAATCAAGTTCTCAAAAAGAAACTTGGAAGTCATGTCCAAGTTTTAAATTTTGGATACTAGCTTTAACTCTTCTATATAGTTTGGTTTATATTATTTATAATCACACTAGTGAGCTAACATTACTCAGTTAAATTTGAAACTAAAAACTGCAATATTAAACCATTTAAACAAATCAAAAGTAATATTTCCTTAAAAGAGAAATTTATAAACATATAACCTATGTTTTGGGGTTTTTATCAAGGAGTGAGATGCATTCCATAACTAATAATCAATTTTGATCATGTAAACATGTCAGCTTTGATTGTTTAAAATTATCAATTTAATAAAATATTTTATAACTAATTTTAACTTTAATCATAATGGTGCATCAGTTTTGGTTGATACAACATAACTAATTTAATAAAATATAGTATTAATATATTTAAATAGTATAATATAATAAAAATATTTAAACAATTAGAAGAAGTTATAGAAATTTAATTAATAAAAAGAAAACTCAGTATTAAAATTGATACGGCTTGCTGATCACCTTAACCCTAATATGTAGAAATATATCATAATCTAACACCTTCTCTAGGAATTGATGTGACAATTATTGCATTAGTCAAAACTCTGATCTTATTTATCACTTCATAAGTAGATATAACATATATGCATATAAAAATGAATCCAAAACCATTAAACTACATTTCTAAAAAGAATGTTTTAATTTTTTATGGGGGAAAATACAAAAATTCTCCTTAAACTTTGACTTAGGTATGGATTATCCTATTGAACTTTCAAAATAAGGTTTTAGACTCTTAAATCTTGATAAATTAGCAAAACAACCCCCATAATCTATAAACTTTTATTTTGATGTGTAAATGCCTTTTAAATTTTGATTTTAGTGCATAAACACCTCCTTCAAAGTGACATTTTTGACCCCCTTAAACTATGGGATGTTTAGGGAGTATTTACGTACTAAAATCAAAATTTAGAGGGTATTTACACATAAAAATCAAAGTTTATAGAGTGTTTACATACCAAAATTAAAGTTTAAAGGTGTTATGAAGATTATTTACCAATTTATGAATAATGAAAGTTTAAGGAGTCAAAAACTTCACTTTGATAGTTTAGGGGGTCAATTCACACATAAATCAAAATTTAGGATTTTTTTTTTTTTTTTTTTTTGCAATTTCCCCTATTTTATATGCCTTTCTTGTATAGTTCTTCCATGTTTTGATTATATCCATTAACTTATTATGCTTTTCACACTACACTTTGAATTTCAACTTTACAAAGATTAACACTAACATTATGTTTAAGAACAGGGAAAGAATTAAAAAGGAATGAAAGTGGGATGAGAGATTTAAAGAGGAAAAAAATTGAGATGAAAAAAGATAAATTCTCTTATTTGGTTAAGGAAGAAATGAAAGTAGAGAGAAAGTTAATAATAAAATTGTTTATTTTTAAAATGTCAAAAAAGCCCTATTAACTTTGAATTATGCTTTAATTATAAAGGTAATGAAGTAATTTAAAAACTTTTCCTTCTCATTCTCTCCAATTTGAAGAGGAAAACTTTTGGTAGGCCTAAGAGAATTAATTTCCTTATAAATCCATCCCATCCCTTTTCTTCCTTCCTCCCAAATAAGGGAAATGTACTTTTTTTTTCTTCCAAATCCTTTCCTCCTCTTTCCTTCCTTTAATCCAAGCATAATATAAGTTTGGATTAAGGGAAAGAATAAAGGAGGGAAGGAGTATAAGAGTTCTATGAAGAATTATATAGTTTGGAAAAGGAGAAAAAGGGAATGGAAAAGGATTTGAAAGAGAACTCTGATTGCATCCACAAAAATAATTTCTCCTAAATGTGGAGAGAATTGGATTGAATTGGTGGAAGATAACAATTGTACTCTTAAAATAAAAGCATATTTAAAGTTATTAGGATTTTTATATCATTTTGCTACAATAAAAAATCACATGACTAAATTTTTACCCAAGTTCCTTCCTTCCTAACATAAATAAGGGAACATATAACTTTTTCTTCAACTTTCTTTCCTCTTTCATTCATTCCTCTCACTTGCTTTCCTCCGTAATTTTTCCCTCTTCCCAAACATAATATAAATATTCAATTAGATGGCTTTCTAGTCAAGGTTATAGAAGTTTAAGGGTATAAATACTAATCTTTTAAAATAGACATGATAATTTTCTTTAGGGTAAATTGTACTGATATCCTTTAGAAATATTTGAACTTGCTTGAACCTTCACTCTTTTTTTTTTTTTTCTAAAAGTCGGTACTTAACACCTTGAAATAAGTAAGCACCTTATTTCTCATGCTAGCTAGACTGCCACATGTAAAAAGAGCTGACATGGATGATGAGTTGACAATTTATCCATCTATATTATTGATTAAATTGATTAAAACTAAAATAAGTAAAAATAAATAAATAAAATCAAAACTGTGAGTTTATTTTGTGAATTAAAAAAATTGAGTATATATATTACATTGAATAAACATATATTATGCAAAAAAGAAAAAAACAAAGGTTTTATAGTGTATATATATCTATAAATCTAGACCCTTCTATACATGGATGACATATATTCATATATATAATGGATGATATAGGTTTATTGAATGTTAGAGGGTAGAAAATAGAGTTTTATAGGGAAAATACTTAGATACTAATATTTGTGATTGATATGTGTGTATGTGTGTGTATATATATATATATATTCACCATGAGTATAAATAAACTCAACTTTTGATGGGTATATATATATATATCCTTTAACATTGAATAAACATACATTATCATTCTAAGTTTACTCTCATCAAGAAATTCGTTTATTTAATGTAATATAAAATCAATGTAGTATATATTTATTTAATGCATTTCCTATTAGGAAATTGGTTTGACGTCTACAATTAAGAAATATATTGATACTTCTGATTTTTTTTCTTTGCTTTTCTTAGTTATTTTTCAATTTTGATTAATTTAATCAATAATATATAAATAATTGTCAAGTCATCGTCTAATTAGCTCACTTTACATGTGATTGTCCATTCAACAAAGGAAACAAAGCTCACCGTTGTTTTAAGAGTGTTAAGTGTCAACTTTTGAAAAAAGTGGGAATTCATGCAATATTAAAAATTTCCAAGTGGTGTTCATGTAATTTACCCTTTTCTTTGTGCGTCTCTTGTATAATTCTCTCTTTGGTTTGTTTATATCCTTAAGTTATTGCTTTTCATATTACGCCTTGAATTTTAGCTTCACGAGGATTCAATATTCAGTTAGGTAGGTTTTTAGATGACGTTATAGAAGTTTAATGGTATAAATATTTATATTTTAATAAAACAGATTAGGTTTCGGTTCCATCCCAAAGCTATAATAATGTAATAGTTGAAGAAAAGTAAAAAAAGTTAGGTGGCTCTCTAATCTACTTTGAATACTAACATAAGTAAACGATAGAAAAATATTTAATTAAAGGAGGATGTAATTTTAATAAGCAGAGGAAATTGCACTATAAGTTTTTGAATCTTTTTGGAGCTCCTAATCCAAGGCTTAAAACTTTAACTTTCCGCAAATGATTTTTAAGACTACAAAATATGGCATGATGAAGTAGAAAGATTGTTTGACTCATGGAATAACATAGAAAGATTGTCAAATAACTAAAATGTTATCGTAGGTTACATTTGGATAAATGTCTTTACAAAATGCATGTCTTATTATTGAGTATTTCATTGAAACAATTATAAAAATGTTTAAACGAAGTGCCATTAGGTCATAAATTGTTTGGAGTCACGTTGTTGAGTTAGTGATGGATGCTATGATGGGAAATATGCAATTAAAAAAAGAACATGATTAAATTAATAGAGATTATAAGATTAATGAATTACTGGTTATAAATTTGTAGAAGGGTTGACAAGATGCTCGAAGCTTACCTCAAAACTTTATATTGTAAAAAAATATAATGGCTTGTTTTCATCGTGGATCTTCAAGTTAAAGTTCGGCCCACGAGACACACATAGTACTTGGAGGAAAGCCTAAAGAGGAGTAGGTGCCACGTGCAGAACGTGGCTACTTAGCTCTAACCCTATCGGATTTGCCTCTAAAAGCCCAAGCACCTGTATAAGGAGTAAAATCACGGGAATCAGCTAATAATAGCTCACTTGCCCCTTTGATTTGATGTAAATTCCTGGATGGGTCCAGTTATAGGAGATAGCAACCCCAAATACCTGAAACTCTCTTTCTTGTCGATGGAATGTTTAGTTCTCACTACACTTTACTGCATGTTTATCTTGGGGAAATGAAATTTGCCATTCACTTCTTATTTTTTGGAACCTTTCATTACTTTATTCACTTAATTGAAAGAAAATTCTCTAGAAATTAGGATTCAATAAAATTGGAAATGTGGATTTTATGGTTGAAGCTCAAAATTGCCATTACATGTTAAAAAGACTTTACATACTCTCCTTTTCTTTTTCTTCCTATCAACAATACACCATCATCGGCAACTACCACAACCACAACCACAACCACAACCAATAACCACATCGTCGCCTCCACTAGCAATTAGCTACTCCTTCATCAACAACCACCACACCCATAAAAGACTTCAAACAATCACTATGCATAACTATGACGAATCGGATTAACCATCTTAAACACCAACAATCAGTAGACCCACTCACTTATTGAAGAAACCCTAACCTTAATGCTATCAAAGAAACTTAAATTTGCACTTGATTTGTAACTTCTCCATCTCTTTGTTTTACTAATTCCATTCTCACTTCTTCATCTCAACTTCTCCATTACTTTCTATTGGTTTGCAACTTTTTGAATGTGCACATTCTTTGTCCTTTTTTTTTTCTATCGTTTTTTGTGTAGATAGAGTAGTGGGATCGGGAAAATTAGGAAGAAGTTGAAAAAAGGTCTTTACTTTGATTGCCTTCATCGAATCTGTTGGTATCGTTTTTTGATGTCATATACAATCTTTTATTATTATTATTTTTTTTGTAAAATTGTTTCTGATCTATTGGATGTGAAGGTTAGTATAAGGTGGTGTTAGGGTAGAAGATGAGGATATTTTGGTCATTATAACTCTATTACATATTTATTCACATATATATTTATCAAATTAAACAATGTAAAAATTATTACGAGCTTATTCCATTACTTAAGAATGGCAATTCCATTAATTATTTATTACATGTGATGAAGTGAACGGGACATTACTAACTTTAACTTTGGAATAGCCATGTTGGAACCTCCAATGCCTTTAGTTACCAACTCACCGTTAGACCGAGAACTAAACCACCAACAATCCGTACATTACATAATCTATATGGTGTAAAATTTAAGAACATGGCCTTATATGAAACTTGATACTTTACCCACCTCATATCCGCTAATTCCCATCGAATACCAATATTATTGATTTACTAGTCAGCTTGGCTATGTAATTAGTCCATAAAGGTTTCCATTTAACCAATTAATCTAGATAGTCCATACTAAAGAAGGGATTGTCGATTCATTTTGATTCCTTAACTCAATCCAATAATTGCAGTTGTATGGCTTTATACCTTATCCTAGGTAAGGTGACAAGTGGTTGGGGTAACCCTTGCTTAATTATTGTCAATATCCCAATACATGACAATCATTAAGTGCGAATCTTATGGTCTACTTATTTGTATCAAATTTCTATATAGAAATCCCTGTCCTTAATTGGTTCATCCTAACTTTCTAACCCACTTAAATGGTTATTATTAGTCAATTCATGATCTATATACTTCACCTCACATTATGCAACAAGCATCATGTAAACTTCCTATATCTTTACCTATCTACTTCATTTTAACATTCTAACATACTTAAATAGCAACCATAGGTTCATTGTCAACCTATAAAGTCATGCTCAAATTCACTAATGACACAACACTTTGCCCTCTATAACACATAGGTGCTATATGTTAAGGCTTCATAAACTAGTGTGGGTTTCTAACCATTTTTAGATTCATGAAAACATTAAGTTAAGTTTTTGAAAAATAACTAAGTACCAAAATTTTTTGAAAATCCAAGAGAGTGCCATCTAAAAATTAGACAAAATGAGGTTTACAAGATTAATGGAAACCTATCAATAGCATCATGTATGTATGTATAAGCATCAAACCAAAATCCCAAGAGTCTTAATACATTAATTGATTAACGATAAAACTCAACAAGATTAGCCTTAAACATACATAGAAGCCATGGCTAGGACAAGGTTTTGGGAATTCCATGATTTGATTCTCCTAACTGAATCATTGAAGCACTAAGCATGCTTCATTCGTCGAGAATAACAACTTAATTCAACTAATTCAACAAATAATACATATTTCTCAAGACATTATCATAGCGTCAGTCATATATGTTTATACATACACATATCATCTCTCAATCATCAAGACTTGCTTATATATCAATTGATTAACGACAAAACTCAACAAGATCAGCCTTAAACATACATCGAAGCCATGTTTAGGCTAAGGTTTGGGGAATTCCATAATTTGATTCTCCTAACTTAATCATTAAAGCACTAAGCATGCTTCATTCGTCAAGAATAATAACTTAATTCAACTAATTCAACAAATAACACATATTTCTCAAGACATTGTTGTTGCGTCAATCATACATGTCCATACATGCACATTTTAAATTCAAACTCCATTAATACCATTTTTAAGAACTCGTTAAATCTTCAAGTAATCATTACTTTACTACTAAATATAGAGCTTACCATAAATAAATCACTAAATCTTGAACTCCCCAAGCTAAACGCCACTAACACTCAACAGAATGATGTTTTCTTGACTTCTTGATACAAACTTCAAGAGATATTCACTAATTAGCAAATAATAATATAGATTAAGCTTCATTCGCAAACTAATCCTCAAAATTTTTCATGATTCCTTACATTCAATGATGTGCTCTAGTTCGCTTCTACAGAGCCTTAGGAAAGTGTTATTGTGTCATAATCTTAATTGAATTAGCATAAGAAGACTACATTAACAGCTAATTAAACTAATTGCTTAGGTTTGGCTAAGTGTACTTAAGGTTTTAGGATTTTGAGCTCCCTTTATAAGGGTTTAAGAAAAAGAAGAAAGCTCCTAAGATGTGTGTTTTTTTTTTTTTTGGTATATTTGTGGGGGCATCCATATTGCCCTTTCTGTAAGGGCATGCAATGTCTTAAAACCTTAAATGTAATCACATACAAGGCACATATTCATCTTTTCACAACTTTTACATTAGTCTTCTTATCTTTACTACAACACTATGATTGGGAAGAGGGAAAGGATTATAAGAAATATAAGTAGAAGGGAAGAATTAGAAAACAAAGAAAATGAGGGAAAAACATTTGTTTGGATAGAAAGGAAGTTAAGAATGAGTGATTGTGGATTGAAAAGTTATCAAATATTTTTTTAAACTTGTTAAATTATAATAAAGTCCATAAAATTTGTAATTGTCTTTTCAATAAAAGGATATTTTAGTAATTTTGTTTATCTTTCTCTTACTTTCTCTCTATAACCGTGGAGAGAATAGATTCATGTAGGGCTTAAAGAAAGATTTTTTAAAAATAATCATTTCCTTAACTTTTCCTTACTTTATCAAATAAAGGAATAGAAAGTTTTCTCCCCAATTCCTTTCTTTTCCTTTATTTTCTTCTATCCAAACATGGTATAAGTTTTATTGCAGTTTCTGTTGCTCCAAAATACTTGATCGATTATTTTTTATCAACTTTTGATTCCTCTTGTGAAATTCATATGTAAGGGTATTTTGATCATATTTTAAAAATTTTGCCTTAAAACTTGAAATCTTCCTTTTAAATAACTTATGAATGATCCCACTTAACTATTCAATTAACTTATAGATGTTTGGGCTATTTCACATAGACCTTATCCTGTATTAACTACTCTTTCACTTCACTATATAGAATAAAAGAAAATTGAATTGCAATGCAATGATAAATGAAATATATAAGTAATAATTATTACATACTTGTTATATTATTTAGTTAATACGATAACAATATAAGGTATTATATTGAAATAAAAGAAAAAATATGATCATTATTATATCCCTATAATGCAACCAAAACCCTACTAACCTAATAAACTTTTATCTTCCTCTTCACTTGAAAACCCTAACCGTTACCATCATCTCATCATCGATGATGCAAGTGGGTCCAACATAGGTTGAAAAGAATAGATTTAGTAAAATTGTTCTAGCTAAGTGATATGAGATTATGGATATCAAAATAAAATTGATTAGGTTTGGTTTCTTTTTTTCACGTATTGTAATGTGTAATGCAGTTTTTTTTTTCTTTTTGTTTTTTTAAAGTACGGGCTCCTGTTCTCTAGTTTCTTATTGTTTTTCTATACTCCCAAGTAATAGAACATGTGTCGTGTGCCTTAAATCGACTGTATGTCAAATGATAGCTTCAAAATAAAACGTAGCAATTTAATTTAATGAAGTAGATAATCTAATATTTTGAAATTCCATAATGGCATATATCTGCAGATTTTGATGCCAAAGATAACGTTAGGTATCATCATAAATATTAACCAACTATAAGATTTATAGAAAGTTTTTATCATTTTATCTTTTTTTGATGGGATCGATTTAGTTATTTATTTCATAATTAATTTATATTTATTTAAATTGAAACAGTTAAATTCATAATTATTTTAATAATTTAGATTTAAAGGGGATATAATAAAAAAATTTTCCAAGAAAATAAAAGTGAGACCATAGAAAAATTCATCTATTAAAATAAGTGAAATAGACTTTTTTGTTTAAATTAAATTTTCTTACCGTTATTTTTATTCATTAGAGCACCACTAATGCTCGTTCTTGACGAGTGTATCAAGAGGCAAGGAAATACCATCACGCTCCTCGAGCAATATGGTTCATAGCTTCAATTGGGGATGTGCCTCTGACAAGTCACATTTCAACCTCTTGATATTTTTCTTTTTTAACTTTTGTTTAATTAAAGTGTAATATTGAAACCTGTAAAAATATTATAGAAAGTTAAGAAATTTTTATAAAGAAATTCATAAATAAAAGTGTAAATATTTTAATAAAAGAGTTTATAGGAATATCAATATGAGATTTAGAGATATAAAATGAATTCTTACGAGGTGAAGTACGTTTAAATGTAATTTCTTGACAAGATTGGTAAATGTCATGTCACATTTTATCGTATTACATCATGATGTCATATTTCGTAAATAAAAGGGGAAAAAATATGAAAAGGGAAATCGCAGTGGATAAGGGGTAAACGATGGAGTGGAAGTGGGAAGAAGGAATAGCATTGTAAATCTATTGTTAATTTTACCCATTCTATTGATCGACATTTTACCTTCTGGTATTTTTTCTTTCGAATTTCCAAAACAAACCTTTGTGTTTATGTGAATGTTTCTCAATTTTTATCCACGTTAATTATCGATTTTTACTTATGTAACTCACCAACCAGCAAAAGTAAAAGAAATATGCACTAAAAATTAGAAGTTGCATGGATTATACTAAAAGTGCAAGTTACATGCAGTTTGAGAGTCGTGAGTGAGAACAATAGATCCCATAACAATGTAAATTTCTATATAATTATTTTTATTGGAAAAATCCAAAGAAGTTAGATGATATAATTGTAGGAATCACTTTAATATTATATATTTTACATATAGTTACTTTTAGAGATAAACCTCCTATAGATACTAAAACTTTTTAAAATTTTTGTTTTAGTATTTAAACTAATTATTTTTCTTAATTTCAGGTCTTAGACTCTTTAAAATGGACGAAACGAGACATCCCTTACATGGTTTGGAAACAAACAGTAGTCAAAGCTGATGTGAAACATATACAACATTAAAAATTCTATAAAATGGTGATATGAAAAAACAAAAGAAGAAGAAATAGACGTGGATGTCTATTATGAAGGAAAAGAGAATTGTGCTAAAACAATATCAAGCATTTAACACACCCACTAAACTCCTCCCATCCCTTAATCACCATTTAAGTCACCCATTAAATATCCCCACCAAACATTCTGAAACCACAACACTCCTGTGTTTGCATTAAAACACTATTAGTCTTTGTTTTCAATCATGGTAGAGAATATCAAAGAAAAGCGAGATTGGTATGTATTGGATTAATTGTGGAAGATATAATTTGAATCTATAAAAGCAAACAAAATTGACACCCGAAGGCATATACACTCTCTAAGGTATGTTTTAAGCTTGTTTTTCCCTTATTTCATCTTTTATCTTGTTTGCTTAGATGCTATGATCATGTTAAGAAATGATGTTTTTCTTTGTTATTTTGTTCTTCCTTCTATGGATGGGTGTAAGTGATGCTGATTTTTTTTTAACCTATAAGTTTTGAGTATCACTTTTGTTACATGGCTCTCATAATGGTCGTTTTCTTCCTCGTTGATGTTGCATTGTTTCGCAAAATAGGGTTTTAATTTTTTTTTTACTTTGATAAGTGTTGTTTGTGTGCATTTAACAGTAATGAACAAAGTGAATGTGCTGTAAGCTAATTTCTAGTATGTGTGCATGTTCTGCAGTAACCAACGAAGTGAACCTACTCTAATAATTGGCTATGTCGACCATTTCGCAAGGATGCAAATGGGTGAGAAGTTGCTGACGATATACTTTAATGGTACATTTAAGAAGGATTGGGATGATATTTGTTATGAGGGCAACAGTAGAGTAAGCATTGTCATTCAACCGAATACGTTATCTCAACTATATATTATTAATTTACTGATAGGTATCGAGTGCTATAATATAGAAGTAATTACATATCGCATTCTTAGGTCAACAGTAGTAAATGGTCTTAAGGTAATCTCTGATGATTTTGATGTCATGAGCTTAGTTAATTAGCTGAATATGTTTGATGGTATTAAGGCATATGTACAACACTCCTCTTATGTTGGAAGCTCTAAAGAGTCTTTTAGCCAAAGATGTAATTGAGTGGAGGAGGAGGAGGAGTCTAATGAGGAGGATGAGTATGTTGTGAGTCTTAGCAGTGATAATGAGTCAAATGAGGAGCTCATGGAAGCTTGTAGGGCCCTTAGGGCAGCTAGAGATAGATCTCATGTTAGGGGTAGGCAAGTTGACTAAGAGAGTATTTGTAGGTCTATTGTCACATATGACGACGACTTTGACGACAACCCATCAGAGGGAGACAATGACCATATGAGTGAGGAAATCGATTATAGTGAAGCCGGGGAACTTAATGACTTTGAAATACAATAAGAGGAAGAAAGCAAGGAAGAGGAAATTATTAGAGTAAAAAACACATTTTCAGTATATGATAGCAAGGCAAAGGATCCCATATTTTCTGTATTAATGATATTTTCAGTTCCAAAGGAGTTTAAGGATGCAATCGAGAAACATTTCATAGCATAACAAAGACAAGTCAACTATGTGAAAAATAATAAGACCCAAGTGCGAGCCATATGTGCTAAGGAAAATTGTCTATGGGTGATGTATGGCTCATATGAGACAAAACGGGGGCATTTCACCAAAAAACATATAAAACGAAACATACCTGTGGTATCTCATTAAGAAATAAACGAGTGAAGAATAAAACAATAGCTGAAATGTGTAAGTCAACTATTAAAGCTGCACCAAACATTAAGTTAAATGCTTTGAAGGAGTTGGTACGGGAGAATATGAGTGTTGGTGTTACGACTTCATAATGCGGGTATGCTAAGTTAAGGGTTATACAAGAGCTTGTAGGCAATAAAGTAAAAGAGTATGCTTTGTTATGGGATTATACCCAAGACCTTCGGAAGAAAAATTCGAACTCGACTATCTTCTTGAATGTTTAGAGAGACTTTAATGTAGATAGGGTGATGTTTGATAGGTTTTATGTTTGTTTTTATGCTTGTAAGAGAGGGTTTCTCAATGGTTGTAGGTGAGTGCTAGAGGTTGATGGTTGCTTCTTGAAGGGTGTATGCAAAGGAGAGGTGTTGTCTATAATAGGTTGGGATGCCAATAACCAGATGTTTCCAATAGCTTAGGCCGTTGTTAAGATAGAAAATAAGGATACAGGGACTTGGTTCATGGAGTGATTGATGGAGGATTTAAAAATTAATAGAGATAATGGTGGTGAGGGTTGGGTTATCATCAGTGACAAGAAAAAGGTATGCCCTTTTCTTCTTATCAATTGAATAATTACTAAACAAAATGTTATGACATAAAAAAATTGGTTGATATCTTTGTTTTTTTTTTAGTGTTGAGCATGCAGCGAATTAACATTCCAATGGAAACAATTACATGATAACTAGATTATGTAGGAAATAACATTCTAGTGGAAACAATTTTACACTTTAGTATAAACAATTCAGCAATAAAGTAGAACCAAACTACCTTCTTTTCTTTTTTGCTTTGGACTAGCTTTGATAATTTTTTGGTTTATGTACATTCATATTCATGATGTACATTATAAATGTGATGCTTATTGCACTTTAAATTTATTTATAGAGGTTGATTGAAGCCAAACACAATTTAATGCCTAATGTCGAATAAGGATGTGTGAAAGACATATTTATGCAAACTGGGAGAGCAAGTACAAGGGTCTACTTTTCAAAAAACTATTTTGGGTGATTGCAAAGAGCTTAAATAAGGTAGATTTCGAGGCCACATCTTGAATATTATTTAGCGCTAACAAGGAGGGATGGACTATCTTAATGAAAACAAAAGCCAAGTACTAGTGTAAGGCCTTCTTCAACACAGATGTAAAGTGCGACATAGTTGATAATAATCTATGTGAAGCGTTTAATGGTTAGTTAGTAGATGTAAGATCAAAGTCTATCATTAGCATGCTAGAGGACGTTAGGTTGATGGTGATGGAGAGGATATAAATGCAATGAGATAGAGTAAGCAAATGGTCCAGTAGGCATGGATCGAGGATTACAAATAGACTGGAGGAGAATAAGAGGGAAGCGAGATGGTGTATGGCAAGGTGGAATGGGGGAGATAAATATGAGGTCTAACACAACTCTGATCTTTATGATGTAAATATAAGTATGCGTACATGTGCTTGTTGTGCATGGGATTTATCAAGCATCCCAGGTTATCTTGCTATTGTTACTATAATCTTAACAGGGGGTGATGCAAACTGAGACCAAGAACAGACAAGGTTGGTCGCTGGATGGGTTCAAACTTGTGGAAAGCTTGAAAAAGGAAGTGATGAGGAATGGGCAAAAGATCAAATACGAACAAAGAGTAAGTAAAAATTGATGAATAGCTTCAGAGGATATGATGTACTGATGGGACTTTCGAGGACTCATAACACAATTTGATATAATGCATGAATCGATCTGGTGAGGTTACTTGCCACTTAGCCTTACTCAAGGGTTAAGATAAGAGTGATGCCGAGAGTAAACATATAGTTTTTACGTAAAAAAAGGAAAAATACTCAAGTGTATTAATGATAATCTGTCTTGTTCAACTACAATTATAAGGGTATTTATACCCATAAATTAAAATAACTTACCCAAAAAGAAAAAGTCAAAAAGGATATTTTCTAAGGAAATAATGTACAAGGTACAAAAATGTAAAAATGAATATTAAAAAAAGAACAATTGTTGGTGTAACGGATTTTACATATGATTCTATATATGTGACAATGTCATATTGGCGAGGCCGTTAGAAAATGTGAACAAAAAGTACAGGCAGCTCGATTGTTTGCGTAAGGGTAGCTGAGTTAGTCCCGAGTCTCCCTCTCGTCATCTCAGTAAGAGTGATGCTAAGTAAGTAATTGGTTAGGCGTAAGTGAGAATGAGGATTGGCTTTCTCTTGGCCTTCCGCTTCTTGGCACACTATCTACGAGAAATAGGCATTCACATGGCTCGGCATATAAAACGCGTTAGTAAGAAAATATTCGGCTTCGGTAGGAGTCGGCTGAAACAGGAGAATAAAAGCTTCACTAAAAATTACAGAAGAGCTATACTATAGATTCACATATAACATAAGGTGCTGCATCTACTTCCTAACGCATAACTGCATTGAACAACATATTTGGAACTACAGAGCCTTTTCAACATTCCAAACTAGCCATGCCAAAAAAATAAAAAAATTACAATAACTCAAGGAATCAACACTTATTTCACAAATTTCCATATTTCACTTTCATGCTTTCTATTTTCTTTGTGCCTTCATATCTTGCCTTAGCATGTGGATCTCTTGTTGTAAATATACAACTTTTGTTACATAGCTAGGGAGTCATGGTCTCCAACGTTGGCTCTCTGTTAAGATATAATTTCCTTTTTGCCATTGTATGCCTACCATCTACACTATCAACCCACCTAAAAAATCCAGAACTTCTATTTTCACGAAATAAAGGATAACCATAAAACCTTCTTTCGTAGTTTTTCGAAGTTTGAGTTCGTTGCGTCTCACACCTCAACTCTCAGAAGCATTGCACATCAATTGGACTATTAGTTGGTTGTTAAACAGAGGTGAACAACGATGATGCGACTTTAAGTTTAGCTTTCCTTGCCATTACTGTGTGTTGGTATAAGTGGACGACAAGGGGAAGATAATGTTGACTTTGATTTCAATTTGGGATTCACCTAGGGTTTTTCTACTCTTGCTTATCTTTTATATTAGAATATGGCGCCAAGAAGCACATATGGATTTTCATTTTTATTTGGAGCAATGTGGCCTTCATTTCTTTCCTTTGCATTACACTAGCACATTGCTATGCTGGGAAGAAGTACTCCACATTGGCGATTGCTAATGTCTGTTAAATCTGATTGTAATGGATGTCTCACTTTGTCTATTTTAAAGAGTCCAAAACTTGAAATAAAAAAAATTATAAAATCAGGTACTAAAATGAAAATTTTAAAAAGTTTAAGTACCTATGCAGATTTTATCTCGTTACTTTTATATACATAACTAAGAATGCAACCGAATGGACCGTTTTAGGATATTCAAATTGCTTGACCTAATAAAAACACTCGAAGAAGTTTTTGTGGTGTCTCAAAACATGATTTAAAACTTTATAAAATTTAAAATTGAGTTTCGGCATTATAAAAGAATCCTTGCAGTAAGCATCGTGATAAATTTTGTCGAAATCATAACACGGATGATCCAATCATCTCTGATTGTTGGCGTTTTTCAAATGCCTATGTACTTTTGTCTATTTATTAATTAAAATACCAGTTTCGTGTGAGAGTTTAGTTCAACTTCTCGGCATATTTATTATTTTTTATGAAAGAGCCCTATGGGAAAGTCAACTTAGTGAAAAATAATAATTAATAATAATATTTGCTCTAAATCTACAGAAAATATATGCATATTATATATTGAACATATGTTTATAGATGATAATATTACTATAGATGATGATATTATTATTTCATTAGCTTTATTTTACATGTTTTTAGTGAAAAGATTAAGAAGTATAATGAAAATTTACTTTAGAAATCCCTTACAGAATACTCATATAGTAAGTATGGATGGATCGAATATGATTTTCCTTCCCCAAAGTTACATTTATGATAGATAGGGGGAAGAAAATAAAAATAAAACCCTACTTCATGCACTTAAATAAACAGATAGATTTCAAATGTAATGAATATGTCACGAAATCCTCATACACTTCAATATAAAGATTTTTTTACAATCTCGTTCATATTTCTTATAAAACTGATTCTACCCTCGTAATCACTGTAGAAATTCTCTTAATACACTGATCTCTTAAGTGAAAAGCTTGATAAGTACTTTTCAGGGGAAAAAAGAAATATATATATATATATATATATAGCAAAATTTAAAAGTAAAAATCCTAACAATATTGTCATTTTGAGAAAAAAAAAAAAGCGGTAGGTGAATTTGGTTTTTAAAAATATAATTTTAAAATGAATTGAAATCGATTTTTCAAAAGTTGAATTCATTTATTTAAAATAAACTCAATTTTTTAAAGCCAATTTTAATTAAAAGTGTGTAAGTGGATAAAACGGACTTACTTAGCTTAGCTCATTTTGATTCGTAAGTTAAACGAGTCAAGCTAATTTGACTTATTTTTTAAATAGATAAAAAAATCTTAACCTTAACCTATTTAAAAAATAAGTTAAATAAGTTAACCTATGAGCCAAAAGTATAAATGGATCAATTTAAATTGACTCATTTTGGTTTAGAGGTTAAAATGATCGAGTTCATTTGATCCACTTGTAAACGGATAAAAAAATCTTAATCTAAATTCATTTTAAAAATAAATTAAATGGGTTGGCTCATAAATTAAAACTTATTTGTACACTTCTAATTTTAAGTTGATATAATATGTAAATGGAAACAACAAATAATGTAATATGGTGTTGCGGTTCGAATGTTTGTGTTTAAAATTTGTTTATTTGGAGTCGATTCCCAGTAACCTCCCATTTTCCTTATTTCTCTTTTATCGCACTGCACCCACTCGCTTACTCTACACGGAAGAAGGAAACATTAATGAAACTCGTATCTCTTGTATAAAAGTCCAATATCTATGTAACTAAATCACAATATAACTTTAGTATTGGTACGGGTACATAAATAAAAATGGATTTTTGAAAAGTCATTTTTATTATACTAAAATTTAAATACTTGACGTTTCAAAAACTGATTTTGTTGTTGGTGAATTCAACCGTATGCATTTATTTTATATTTTTAAGTACTCAGATCACACATTTTCTTATTAAAGAAGGGTAATAAATACTTATCCACACTCATTATCCAGCCAGATAAATAAATAAGTTTTTATTAACGAATGATTAAAAACACATGGTAAAAAGTTTATTTTATTTTTTCCATTCATTCTAATATTATTTATATCATTTTTGTAGATTTATTTTTTCATTTCATATCTTAATACTCATGGCATTGGTTTATAGATCCAACGTTTGAAAAAATTATTTTTATATTTTTCATTATTCGATTATGTTGATAGGTTATTTTGGATTTGAACTTGTCATATTCATATCGACCTGTTTAGGCTTATAGCTTGATTCGACCTTCATATATTTGGCCCCAATATCCTCCTAACTGACCTCGGCTTAATCTTATCAAACAGTTTACTCGATTGTAATAGCCCACAAGGATTAGTAAATAGAAGGATAAGGCTTAAAGACTCAGTTAATAGCCATTACTAAATAAATCTAGATCACACTGAACTGTACACTCTCATTATCCATGACATACGAATATGGAAAAGTGTTGCTTCATGTTCCTCGACTTCCGACTACTCTCCTCTGTAAATATCAACTATTCTTTGCACGTAGCCTTCATTTGAGAACCCTTACATTTTTATTTCTTTAAATATCGTATTAACTTAAACATTAAAGTAATCAAGTTAGATAATACTCAAGCCTGTATATTGTTTTGCAAACTTACTATCCAAGCATAAAATCTAGATTCACTATACTTTATTAATAAAATCTTAGAGACGATAGGTTACATATTTTATTAAAAAAGAAAGTAAAAATTTTCTTATTTAATATCTTTACAAGCGTGTAATTTTTTATTTATTTACTTTTTTTGACCAAACTTACAAGTATGTAGTTTAAAAAACAAAAAGGACATTCCAATGCCCAATTGTTTCTTTGTTTTTTTTTTTAAAGTAAATTCAACAGTATGCATTTATTTTACATTTTTAAGTAATAAAGAAAATAAAATATGGATGAAAAGGTAATGACAAGTGAGTAATTGGCTCGATCCTCTCGAACACACGAAAAATCAGTACAATACAATAATTCATTAATTCTCTCTCTCTCTCTCTCTATATATATATCATGTTCAAAAATTTCAGCTTCCCGCATTCAACTAACCAGTCTTGAGCTTTTCCCCTCTCTTCTCTCTCATTCTCTCTCTCTCCCTCATTCCATTCCTTTCGAATTCTGGCAGCGAGAGGGAAAGCACTACACAAACCAAAGTAAATTTCTAGGTAATACCTTTTAATCTATGCTTCAACTTTGTAGATGATGAGAATTTGTTTTTAAGTTTTGTTTCGCTTCGGGAAGATAAACCACGGCTTCACATAATGTTTAAGGACCGAATATACACAAACACACACACACACATATATATAATTATATAAGGTTTAAGGTTGTTGTGGAAAATGTTTTCGACAGGTTGACCTCAGTATTTTGTCGATTTTTCATTTTTTTTTTCTTAAATATTATTATAATAGTGTCGAGAGTATGCGGATGTAGTGGTTTTTAGTGGTAAGTATGGATGGAAGGGATGGTAGTGAAGCGGATCACTGGTGATGTACAACAACTAATGAAAATGCTATAGAAATTCCTTCTTCTTCATTTTTTTTTTTCCTTTACTTTTTTCCCTTTAAATATGGAAACTACTCACTCATTTTCCATGGTGGCCCTTTATTTGCACCACCATGCTAAGAGTTTCTGGCTAGGGCGACCAATTTGATATTTGTAAATGTCTTCTTTTCTCATTTGATCATTTGAGAATATTTGTTACTTGTGATCATGAGAGAAGTCAAAAAAAAAAAAAAAAATGAGAAAACATCTCGCAAGTATATCCATAATATATATGTTATATATATACATATATATAGTAGATAGTGCACTGCGATATGACTATAAAAATAAATACTTTTAAGCATAGCTAAAAGAAAAGATATCTCAGAATGGCTTTAGTATGGTTGAAACAATAAGCATTTGGAGTGGGATTTAAATTTAGAAAACGTAGGAAAAGTTGGTCTTGTTGTCTTCGCAACACGTGGAATTGTGGAATTTATGTAGTTGGATGTGGAATTTCAATAACTATTAGGGTATTATGGAGCTAAAATGTAGAGGTTGTTTTTTTTCAAGTGATTACACCGGGAAGGGGAATACAAACTTAGTTTATTCTACTGGAGATCAGCATTCATGTTATAAGTTATTGGCCAAAATGTAACATATCTATATTTATTTATTTAGAAATAAAATATGAGTCATTTTATTAAATTTTGTTACTTGATGTAATTGTTCGCAGCTGCTACTATCTACTCTCACTATCAGGTTAGCATAATTGTTTTTTATTACTATGCACTAGCGTAATATTTGGTTAATAAATATTCCGTGACAAACTATCACAAATGCCTTAATTTTCAAATTTTAGTAATTTATTATGTATAAACTTTTATCTTTATGATTTAATGATCGTATTTTCATTCTAGTTTCAATTAGTGATGTAACCTGCAATTGCTTTGTCCATTATATCTTACTTTTTACCATCTGAATCAAAATTAATCTTTTGCAGGAATCACCAGAAAAATTCTGAGATTGGCAAGCTATGGGATATGTTGTACGTATAATCTATAATTTTGTTTCTTGGTCCATATACAATTTTCTTTTCTTGAATTTCCATTGATAGAGTTAATATTTTATGCTAAAATGACAAACGGTGTGAAAAGTTGTTTCAAAAGTTTGTAGGGAACTTTGTTTGAAAAGTATTTGACCATTTGCCTTACACTGTTGGAATGATATAAAATTTAGGAAATATTATTGGCTCATTTCAATTTTTCAACAAATTTTCTCGATAACTTTTTCTCATTGTTTATGGTTACTCAATTTTCTCTGCAATTGAATAGATGTGCATGTGACTGACATGATGCTGGCATTCTTAGTTGTTCTTTCAATCCAATTGATTTTGTTGCGAAATCCATATGAAATTTTGTAGGCAAGCTCATCAGCTGGTTGTCCCATTTGACTACTATGAAAGCATGGGCTATTCCGAGGAAATGGCTGCAGAAGTAACGAGTGAAAATGGTAAGTGCTTGGTATGTTATTATGTAAGAAGCTGTTGATGCTAATTGATTGTGCAGGAGATGAAAATGAAAATTCGCTATTGGAATTCTTTCTGGCATGTTCGGTGAGTTGACTTGTGTTCGAGCTAATATAGATACGCTGGGTAGGTCGCTGGTGTGATATGTTTGATTGCCTTTCGTGTGACTTTCTGCAAGCTTATTCTATAGCAAGCTTCGTGTAAAAGTTTTGAGCTCTTCATGCCATACTGTATACATAGAGTAGCTGGGGTTATGGACGATACTGTGAGAAATCTAAGCTTGCTGAATGTGTGTCATAGCCCTTTGAATTGCAGTATCATTTTTGTTTTAGCCTCTTCAGACATGTTGTTTATTGGTCTCTGGATGCACAGCCAAAATCTAGTTGTTGATAAATCTTTGGATAAAAGACTTTTGAATGTTCAGTCCATATGTAGATGCAGGCAACAAGAACTTTGTACTGGTTTAGTCCTGCTCAGTGACGCATAGGTGCATAGTTGCCGAACTATCATATGTTATCATACACATTGCAGCATTTTCATCGTTGCTGATTTATTTGCAGGTTGTTGAAAACTCCCCTGAAAGACAAGAGGATGAAGGTTCTTCTGATAAAAGTCATTCTGACGGAGAGGTTGGTATGATGAGATTAGATTTTATCTCCTTATGTTTCTGCAGATACCTTGTTGTCCATGCTATAGATATTCCAGACTCAACAAATATTTCCTGGTTATTTTAAAATGAAAAAAGGAAAAAAAAGAAAAGAAAAGGAAAAGGAAAATCCTTTGGTAATGCAATCCTTTCTCTTTGGCGGGTAGTTAATTCCTCTTCTGATGAGGAAAGGAAGTTGATTTTGATGGAGATGGGGTACAGGGAGGATGATGCTTTCATTGCCTTGCACACATGCGGTTTGCTTTCTATTTTGGGCTTTTTGGCCTTGTCTTATTTGCATGCACAATGTGGTCTCTTTGTTTTCTTCTAATTTTTCAAATTAATGTTGATGTTCTCAAAGATAGTCGTTTGTGTTGTTTCAATCATGAATTTATTTTCTCCGGGACAGAGTTTTATATTGTACCGACAATAATTTCAAAATGGATGTTGACGTTCTTTGAAGATAGTCTTTTGTTAGTTCAACGGAAATCTTGTTTTCTTCAGGGACAGAGTTTCATGTTATATCGACAATAATTTAAATGCATTTCAGGTCAAATTGTTTTGTCCATCTTTCAACATGCAATGCTCATTCCAGAGCTTTCAATGGCTTTTTGTACTTGCAACTGTGAAGGAATAAGTTCTTTTTGAATGTTATTAACTGTCTTGCATATTTTCTCAAGTTTTGCAATTAATGTCTAATCGTTCATACATATCAATGTTCTTGTATAATTTATCTTTTGCCTTTTCGTATTGCTGTGGGATATCACTTTTAGACCTATCTTACCTAAAGTAACAGTAGAAAAAGTGATACCTTGCAATGCTAAATTTAACAAGGATTCAAGTTTGTGAGTAGCTTATGTTTTACGTCACTAAGGGCAGATTATTATATGAAGGTAATGTGCAATATTGCACTTCTTTGTGGGAGCTGCTTTTTTTTCATTGTTTCTTTGAGGGTTACAATATAAAATCTTAGACAGGGACATCATAGTGATTTGATTAGGTTCATATTGCAGGTGCAGAAACCTCAGTAGATGAGTTGGCAGATTTTACTTGTGCAGTGCGAATTGCAACGGAAGCAAATATAGTTTACCCTGAAGAGGAGGTACTACTATGATTGTTTCTTTGAGGTTCTAAGTCTCCTGTGCGTTGCATGAAATGAAGTTTTCTGAGAAGGAGAGGAAGAGGGGTGGGAATAATATCCTGCATGAAGATGATGACCTGCTCCACCTCGCAAACCCCACGATTGGATTTGGGGTACCATTAGTGTCCTGTCCTTTGACTCATTGAAATCTTCCAAAAGCAGCCACTGGGCCTCCCTACTTGTACTATGAAAACATGGCATTGGCTCCAAAGCATGTTTGGGATACCATATCACGTTTTTTGTATGACTTTGAGCCAGAATTTGTTGATTCGAAATATTTCTGTGCTGTTACTAAGGAAAGGGGTTATGTTCACAACCTCTCAATATACAATAGACATCCTCTTCTCCCACTGGCTCCATGCACCATACAAGAAGCATTACCGTTGACTAAAAGATGTTGGCCTTCGTGGGATACTAGGAAACAGTTTAATTGCTTGCAATCATCTGTTGGCAGTGTGAGGGTGATGGATAGGTTGCAGAAGGCTCTTGAAGATTATGATAATGACTCTGAACCTCCACTGCATATTCAGTTGTATGTTCTCGTTGAATGTCACAAATGGAATTTGATCTGGGTGGGGAAGAATAAGTTGGCACCATTAGAGCCTGACCAAGCGGAGTTTCTTCTTGGGTTTCCAAAAAAATCACACTAGAAGAGGTGGAATTAGTAAAAAGACCGCTATAAATCTCTTGGCAATTCATTCCAGGTATGTAATTTCTTTTTTCTTTTTTGTTTTTTGGTTTTCTTCCTGAATTGTTTTATAACCATGTTTCAGTTGTAGAAAAGTTGTTGGAATGGCTTCTGAAGTAATTGTTTAATGATTATTTTATCCTTGGCCTTCAGTTGTTTTTCTGCATTACGTAAAGTGTATCTAATCCATGGTGGATAGTGTTTCAGGTAGATACCGTGGCCTACCATCTATCTGTGCTGAAGGACCTCTTTCCTGGAGGAATCAACCTCCTTTCTCTCTTCTCTGGAATTGGTAGGGCTGAAGTGGCCCTTCACCGACTTGGTATCCCACTGAAGAATGTTGTATCTGTTGAAATATCTGAAGTCAATAGGAACATTTTGAGGAGTTGGTGGGAGCAGACCAGTCAAAGATGAAATCTGATCCAGATTGAAGATGTGCAGCAACTTAATGGTTATAGGCTCAAACAACTAATGAGCTCATTTGGCGGTTTCAATCTGGTTGTTGGTGGCAGCCCATGTAACAACCTCAATGAGAGCAAGGGGCATCACAGTGATGGATTGGAGGTTGAAGGTTTGTCCCTTTTCTACGAGTATTGTAGAATCCTGGACCTCGTCAAGTGTATAATGTCAGGAGGCTGCTTAAATGGCCACTGAGACTGGCTCTGTCACACATGAGACCAGCTCAAGCTCACACACATGTGAAACCTTTCCTTTCGAGTACGTCTATATTCTATGATGACTAGGGGACTCTAAATCACAGCCGGTTGTTTTGTTGTTTGTGGTTATATTGTCTATCCATGTAGTAGGTCGTTTGTGTTTGTAGTAGTTATGAAGCAGTGTTTTTTTCCGTTTTTCCAACTGTCATAGGGGAGTGCAGGGACAGTTGAGCAGTGAATGTAGGGTATTCTGATATGTGTGTATGTGTGGTGGTGGATACAGTAATGTAAATGCTACTTGTGTGCTTGTAGCAGGATCATATGTTTAATGATTATTAACAAAATCAGGTAAATACTAATACTAATGACGGAAATTTTAATTAAACGTCAAATATTGCTAGCATAAAACTAGGCATGTAGCTATAAAATCACCGAGAAAGGTGGGTAATCAATTCAACATTCGATCTTACTTTAAACGGGTCGGTTCCTGTTAGTTATGTTAGTCGTTGTAAATAGTGGTAATATAAATAATTGAGAAACAGAACTTAGTAGATGTATCAGGCTAATCTCTCTCAAAAATACAGATCAGTTTTCTTCTCTGCTACAGAAGCTGTTTTTCGTGGCTCAAAATCATCATTCGTGTGACACATTTCTCATGGTATCAGAACAGATCTGTCCCAATTCTAGCTCTGTTTTCTTGTCTGGATGATTACTCTGGATCGTATTGCTTTCTTGCGAACTTTATATTTCGACAAAATGAATCGAAATTCAATCAGTGAGGACTCAATTTACAAATCAGGCTCGGATAATCCGTGAATGGTAATAAGCAATATTATAGGTTGGAATGGGTCAATTCGAGTGGCATTAGAGGTAAAACTAAAGCTATGGCTCCTAGCGATCTGATTTGTTGGACACGTGATTATATGGTACATGTTGGATTTTCAACTCAATGGTTCAACTGTCACAAGGTTTTCTTTATACACAATTCAAAGAAATTTGCAAATGGATTTTTAGTCTTTCAAATTCAACATGGGATTTCAAACATGAAATAAGGGAGTCTCTTGGGTTTCGCATATCATAAATAAATTGAAGCGTTGTTGGGATGAATGGCAATCTTTGACTGGATATCCTATGAGCAAAGTGGAAGATTGAATCAATGCACTTGTGGTTTTAAAGAGAGGTTGGCATATTTTGAATCATAAAATGAATTGATGGGGTCTTTGATGGGCGTGTCAGATGTATATAAACCAGTTCGAAATCAAATTTTTATCAGTAGAACCATTGCCATCCGAAAATAGGGCAGTCTACTTGGTTCTTCAAGTAGAAAAAACAAAAACAAGTCTCCGCATCTATTGGTAACGAAGCAGAGGTTGCAGCTTAATAGAGGTTGTGGTGAGCAAAGTTTGAGCACAGGGACAATAGAAAGAAAAAGTTGTATTGCAAAAATTACAAATCAGATGGTCATTCCACTGAAACTTGTTTTGAAATCATAGGGTGTCCAAATTAGTAGAAGGAGAAGAGAGAAAGGAAGAGTGGAGGACAATTTAACCGTTAATCGCAACGTTGATAATTCTTGTTCCAAATTTTGGAATCACTTTTTTTTTTTTTTTTATCGTATTGAAGATGCAGGAGATACTAGGGTCTTCTATTAAAAGATGTTACGTGTTGTTTGTCAAGAGGTTTTAAGAATGACGAATGGAGCTAATGATTGTGTTGATCTTTCTAGCGTAAATGTTGTTATACTTCTCTGTCCACAGCATGCTTGAGTGTTTCAAATAATAATATGTACTCTTGGATTGTTGATACAAGCGTTATGGATCACATGATGCCCTTTGAAACTCTGTTACTCTTTTTCCACAAATACAAACTTCCTAAACTCATAATTATTAATCCTTCGGATCGAAACAAAAAAGCAGTTCGTACACTTTGCATCAATTCGCATCACACCACATCTAATTCTTAGAGATGTGTTATTGGTTCCAAACTTTCAAACATAATCTGCTTTCAACTTATTGTCGCAGTGGGCTATTGATCTGTTGTTGTCTTTTGCTAATTATTCTTAATATAAATTACTTTCTACAAATCTACGAAATCTTTATAATTTTTCGTTTTCTTATTTTTTTGGTATTTTCATTATTTGTTAATATCTTTTATTATTTTTGAATTAGGATCCTTTTTGTAAAAATAAAAAATAAAAAATAAAAATAAAAATTAAAACTATGGAATGGCAAAAATTAGGTGTCTACACTCATGAACTTCTTTCTAAGGGTTCCCCTACCCTACAGCAAGAATTGATGATGCCTCTTGTCGTTTTACAAGACCAGAGATCTGATAATTGTTTAACCAAAGCAAACGTCCATCATGTGTTGCATGTCTGGTAATCTACCTTCATCAAGCATTGTAATGTCAAATTGGAACTTGTTATAGCATGGTCGATCTAATATTTGTTATTCTTCTTCTGTTACTAGTCCTTTAGACTTGAACTTGTTACATGCTCATTTAGGTCATTCTGCAATTTCTAAGCATGAACATTGGAATTGTTATAAGCATTTAAACACAAACATTTCTTTTGTGATACTTGCTATCTGGCAAAGTCTCATCAATTGTCCTCCTCAAGAAGTGAAAATACATCCTAGTTTTCAATTGCTGCATATTTATATATAGGGACCATACCATAAGGCTTCTATTATAGGGGCTCATACTTTTTGGTAAATTGCAAATAGATCTCTTTATCTTTACTCCACATATACTTAGCCCCTTTTATTTTTGAAATCATGCACTTATGCCTCCGAATTTTTGAAATGTGCATTTTAACTACTTTTGAGAAGTCCAAATGCACTTACAAAAAAAAAAAAAGATTTAAGGTTTAATTGCACCATTTCAAAGATAAAAGGCTAAGTGCATATGAAGCAACATAAGCAGGTATATTTGTACTTACTTTTTTTTTAAGATGATGATTAAAATAAAAAAAATTTAGGGGATAAATAATTAATTAGTTAATTAATCAACTAAAAATGTAAATTCTAAAGTTTATGAAAGATGTTGTTGGCAAAAATATCAAAACCAAAAGGTGAGGAAAATCAAAATAGCAAAAATATAAGATTCAGTGATATACAAGTCAAAGAATATCGTTTCATTTAGATTCTTCTTCCCTTTCTTGAGTTTTAGTCATTTTCTTAAAAGGTATTAATCATGTAATATTAATTTATAACCTTAAATTACTTAAAATATTAATTATCTTACAATAAATTTTGGATTTTACTTCTTTTTATTTAATTAATAATATTAAATTATTTATTTGTTTTTTTATTCATTGACCTTTTTTTTATTTTAGTTTTGATCTTTTGTTCCTAAAGTAAAAAAAAAAAGAAGAAGGTTAAATTGTAAATACACCTCCTATAATATGTTAAGAAAATATATCTTAAAATCAATGGTAATTTGGGCATTTCAAAACTTTCTAAATCTCACTCTCTTAAACCTACTACCATTTACTAAAAATCTTAGTTTTTTACCATACAAGGTTTAATGCTCTCTTCTTATAGCAGCCAACTAAAACCCTTCCCTTAAACCCTACCATAAGAGGAAAGTAGGGGTGATTAAGGTAAGAACCTTAAAAATTAAGCTCAGGTAAATTTGTATTGAGCTTTCTAGCATTCTAAATCTTCTTGTTACTTGTAGATTTTAGCTGGTTTCTAAGTGATTTAAGTGGGGATTATTGAACACTTTCAAGCAATAGCTTATGGGCATATAAGGTGAGTTTAATTGAAGTTAAATTTGATTTTCTCTTTGGATTAGTATTTTAGAGAAGTTGAACTAGGGATTTTATCAAGGATTCAATTTGAAGTCGAATGTTATACAAATTATAGGTTGTGTATAGCTTCATTCTTAGACTTCATCAAGTGTTCGATGATTTGTTAAGTAAGTTTGTGGAACTATAACTTTTAGTTTGATTCTTGCATTCAAAATCTTGTATTTGGAGTTGAATGTTGAGGTTTTGGTTAAGTTTTAGGGTAGTGAATCCTTGATTAAGCATGCCTTAAGTTAGGATTAGGGAAGTGTAAGTTTAGATAAGGAAATGGTTGAATTGATTTTAGGTTTGAAGGGGTTCTATTCTACAAAATTTCAGAACAGAAGCAAAGTATTTGGACACCTTGCTAGATAACATCTGGACGCTAAGCCATTGTAAGTGGTAAAAGCTTAGCATCTAAATACTATCTATTGTAGCATTTGAATCCTTACCTAGCCTTTTTACTTCCAAAAGATTTTATCTTTACCTTGAGATTGGAGTTTGAAGTTAGTTTAGACTTAGTGATTCAATTTTGAATCTAGGAACCCAATAAAGATGGGAGATAAGTTAAGTGTTGATCGATTTAGAGTTATGCAAATGCCTAGTCAAATTGGAATATAGGGACTAAGTTGAGTATGTTGCCATTAGGGCTAGGTAATTGGATTTTCTTTTTCACTCTCCCTTGTGACATCACTTACTTGTTAAGTACTCAAGTACATGGTACTTGATTGTTTGCCTGTGCTTATCAGGGCTTAGTAAATAAAGCAAACTAATTTATATGCAGCCCAATTAAACTTGGTTGCTGGTTGTACTTAACTTGTTCACTCTAAGGGCCCACAATAATAGATCCCTATAAAAGCAACTATTGATCATGTACGAGGTTTGCTTGGTAAACTTTCATGTGGGACAATACAGTTAGAATTCTAGGATTTCTAGACTCTGAATTCGGATGTAAATGACTTAAAAGGAAAATGTATATTTGTACCTACTTATATATGTAGACAAATATCATGGTGTAACGAGATCATGAATACCCTTTTGTTGGTTATTGGTAATTATTCTACGGTTTGCTTTATTCCTTATGCATATTGCATTATTTTCATGTAAACGATTGGCTCAGTATTCGTGTGTGCTTGTACATCCTTTATAGGTTTCGTCTCATTCTTCATTTCTTTTTTAGGCATAAGGGTTGGTGATTATCTTATTTATGAAGAGCCATTTATGGATGATATCCAAGAGGAGGAGGGTGCTGAGTATCTCTACTTTTATAATGACTAAGAGCGAGATAACTTATGTATTTATTAGAGTCATGTTACGTTTAGGAGAGATTTGATATTTTTGAGGAGATAGACTCCTTTCTTGTATTTTTGTGGTCTTAAGTTACTCTGAGGAGATTCAAGACTCCTATGTTTACTTATGTGACTTGCGGATTTGAGTCATGAACTCGTTGGGTCATGATCTTGGTGTGTTCTGTTGTTATGAAGTGTTGAGCAGGTTATAATCCCTACCTTATGATGATTTTACCTTGTAATTATGGTTAATATCAATGTTGAATGTTCATGGATTTAGAAGCCTTAGCATATTTCCAGTTAGTGGGAATATGTGGTGGGTTGTAATGCCTAAATAGGGTCCAAGGGCTTTACATATCCTTATGTTGCTTCATGTGCAATTAACTTCCTTATGTTTGAAATAGTGTGCTTAAACCCCCGAATCTTCTATGAATATGTATTTTGACTATTTTTGGGAATCTAAATGCACATTTTTTAATGATTTGGGGTTCAAACGCACACTTTTAAAGATGAGAGAGTTAAGTACACATGAAACAAATATAGGTTTGGGGGGGGGGGGGGTGTATATTTACAATTTACCCTTACTTTTTTACTATTTGGATGACTTCTATAGACATACTTAGATGTTTTCAATGAGAGGCAAATCTTAAACTACTTCAATACTTCGCAATATTTGCCTAAATTTGTAATCATTTTGTTATTAAACTTGAATTCACTCATTTAGATAATGGGTTTATATTTTTGTCCAAAAAATGTCAGTCACTCTTTTAGACTCTTGGCATTGTTTGTCAAAAGTCCATGACTTATACTATACACCTCAACCAAATGGCTTGATAGAAAGACATATATACATTTATTAGAGACAATTAGAGCTTTAAGGAGACATGCTAGATTGCTTAAATATTTTTGGGGTGAATGTGTCTCAACAGCACTTAGTTGATAAACAGAATGCCAATGTCATCTTTAAAGTGGAAAATACCATGTAATGTTTTTTTTTTGGCATAACTCCTTATGATCATTTTCGTTTTATGGGATGTTTTTGCTATATTCTAAAATGTCTCCTGATAAGGATAAGTTTGATTATAAAAAGATTAGATGTATCTTTCTTAGATATGCTAATAATATAAAAGGGCGTCAAGTTTGATAGGGATAATGGATCGATCACTCATTCTTAAGCTTAAGAACTCGCCAACTTAGTTCGTCAAATTGTCTTAAGGGAGTTGAGCCATGAAGAGCAATGCCTTCTCCACCCCAACCTACTAAGCTATTCCATTTTGACCTCTCTTTATCTCATTGTGGAGTCTTCCGAAGCGCTCGACCTATTGTTGAGCTGACCTCTTGCTATCGAGCAAATCCAAAGCCGAATAATGAACCCACTTACCACCGATGATAGGAATCAGCCACTTGGATTGATCATACGAAGTCGAACTAGAGGACTTTAAGGATTTACACGAAGAATACTAGCTTAAAGCCATACCCAAGACGGGGATTCTTATTCCGAATTGATCTCTTACCAATCTGACTATTAGATCCTCACATGTGTCATATCTGCTCCTATCTAACAATAATGCCTTATTTCAGAAGACTATTCAAGTTGAGCTGCTGGTTCGACCACAAACATTTGATGCCAACACAGCTGACTTTTTTGCAGGATTGATTAACCCCCAACTTGATCCAAATCAAGTTGGCCCCTAATTGCAAACGTTATTTTGCTTTTGCCTACTTTGTATCATATTTTTCTTATTCGGCCACTAAGCAACACGTGTTTTTTGACACAACATTCTAAAATGATTCTTTTTTTTTTTACCGAATATTCTTTGTCTTTTTTACCTTTTTTGGTACATATGTAACCTAATTGTAAGAATACCCTTTTTGTCTTTTCATACATGTAAAGTAGTGTTAGCGGCCAGGTATATAAATCCCCACTTACTTGTACACAGACAACCAATTGATCAATACAGAAATTATTCACGTTTCTTTTAAGTAATCTTAGTGTTCTCATTGTCCTTCAATTCTTATCTATTTAGTTTAGTAAGGTGTAGTGGCGAGTGACCCTTTAGTTCGGATCGATAAGTTATATTTGGTAGATTATAAGCCGAATAAGATTGAGCAGTGCGTTATATCTATTCGGTAGCTGCCTAGACTTTGCTGGCTTTTTCTTTGTCTATTGTTGGATCACTTCATTATAATGCTTCTCCGTATGTCCTACCCCAGAAACGCATTAGCTTTACTAGTATCAAAGCGTTGTTTTACGAAAGAGTGTGTGAAGTTGCAGTAAAGTTTTGGTTTACTTTGCTATTAATAGCTACTATGTTTCCTTCGTAGCTATTGCAGTGTGTTTGTATGCAAGTAAGTGTAGTTTCATTATTACTCTATTCTTACTCTGTTTTTCATTATGAAAACAAAGTAAGCTTGTTTCTATTCTGTTCGAGTGATTATTAGGTATTAAAGTTGTTAGCGAGTTGTTAATCCATTTGAGAAGTATTATAGCATGTCAGACTCAAGTGTTCAAGGTGTTATTGGTGACCAGAGTTGCGGTGCTCAACTTAGCCGTGGTCATAATGGTAGTAATACCTCAAGGTCGGCTGATGACAAACTTGATAGATTGACTAACCTTATTAAGAGTCTAGTCAAAGTAATGCAAGTTAACAAACAATAACCTTAGGGTGTATAGCACCATAACCCACAAGAAAATGCTCTTGAGAGACACCATGGCCAAGATAATTGAACCAATCGCTTAGTTTGACCATAGTGAGCTAGAGGAGTAGCATATCAAGTTACTAGACAAAGACTAGAGTTGGAGGAGATTAAGGAAGAAGTTTATGAGTTGGATGTTGAAGAGTTTGGGGAAGAGGAGGAAGTTGACTATTACTAAGTGTAGGGACAAGGACACTAAGTTCCTCAAGAGCTAGACAATGTCAAGGTTTAAATCTTGCCCTTTAGTGGAAGTAGAGATGTAGATAAATACTTAAAGAGGGAAGAAAAGGTTAAGAAGGTGTTTGAACATTATGGGTATATAGATGCTGTCAAAGTTCAACTTACTGCACTAGAGTTTACTAAGTATACTACAATGTGGTGGAAAAATCTAAATACAGCCAGAGCTAAGGATAGAAGACGCGGAGTTAGAACCTGGGATGAGATGAAAAAGTTGTTAAGAAGTAGATTTGTACTCGAGACTTACCTATAAGATACATTTGCAAAGTTGTAAGAGTTTCGCAAAGGAAGTCGATCTCTTGATGACTATGTGAGAGAGTTTTAGATGTTTATGATTTGGGCCAATGTGGAAGAACTTGAGATTCACATAGTATCGAGGTTCATCTCTGGATTCAAATATGAAATTCGCCACATTGTGAAGGTGTAGAGGCTTTATACCTTGGAAGAGGTGACAAAGATAGCATAGAGGGTCAAAAAGCAAAGGAGACGTGCTTCGAGCCAACTTAGGCAAACATTCCCCTGAACCCCAATTCCGCGTTGACCTTTTTAAGCTTAGCTAAGGAGGCCATACAGGGTTGAAGATAGGAATGACCAATCTGATGACAGTTGAGCAAGCCAATAGGGCCGAGCCAATCAGTTAGGCCAAGCCGAAGTTAGGTTGACCCTAAGGACATATGAGAAAAGGTCGACTTCCGGATGGAAGACTAGCGAGGTGAAGTGCTTTAAATGTTTACGCTTCAAATATATGGTTGCTGAGTGTCTGAACCAACGCATCATGGTACTCCAAGGAGATATAGTGGATAGCACTGACAATAGTGAGTCCAAGAAGGAAGAAGATGTTGGAAAACCCGAAGTCGAAGAGGAAGAGGAGACTTGTATCTATGCCAACCAAGGAGAAGCGATGACCCTAATCCTAAGATGAGTATTGAGTTCCTTATTGAACTCTAAAGAGGACTAAAGGGAGAATCTGTTTCATACTAAGTGTACCGTTGAAGGCCAATTATGCACGATCATTGTAGACGAGGGAAGTTGTATTAATATCGTTGTACAGTCCTTTGTGCAGAGGTTGGGATTGTCAACCTTAAAGCATCCCCAACCTTATAAACTGCATTGGCTTTATGATAAGGGGGCTTTACACGTGACTAAACAAGTGACTGTGCTATTCAATGTTGGGAACGTATACAAGGACAAAGTAGTTTGTGATGTCATCCTCATGGGAGCTTCACATCTGCTGCTTGGACGACTTTGGTTGTTCGACTGACGTGTTACTCATGATGAGTATAAGAAAACCTATGCCTTTATTAAGGATGGAAGGAAGATTGTGTTGCAACCCATGATCCCGTCCCAAGTAAATGAAACCCATAATTAACTTATCTGAGCTAGTAAGAAGAATACCTTGGTGATGAGCCGAGGAGAGCTTCGAGCTGCTGAAGAACTCATGCTCCTGTTGGTTAGAAGGATGCTGGAGGTGAAAGCTTTAGAGAATGTTCTAAATGAGATCAAAAGCTCGTTTAATGAGTTTTTTGATCTGTTTATTGAAAAATTACCTAAGGAACTATCCCCAGTCCGAGGTATAGAGCATTGCATTGCATTAATTTACAGCTAGGCGCTACCCTACTGAATCGACCTGCATATAGAATGAACCTTGAGCAGGCTACCTAGTTAAAGAGGCAAGTAGATGAACTTGTGGAGTGAGGATATATAAGGGAGAGCATGAACCCTTGAGCGATACTAAGTTTTCTCGTTCTGAAGAAAGATGGTTCATGGCTCATGTGTATTGACAATCAAGCAATCAACCAAATTATTGTCAAGTACAAATACTTAAAACCGAGGCTTGATGACATGTTAGATGAGCTTCTTTCTATAGGCAATTTATCAAAAACTTCAGTACCATAGCTACTCCCTTGATTGAGCTGACAAATAAGAATGAAGGATTCGGGTGAAATGATCGAGCTGAGCAAAGCTTTAGGGAGATCAAGGAGAAGCTCACCTCGATACTTGTCCTTTCATTGCTAGATTTAGATAAGCCCTTTGAATTGGAATGCAATGCATCGGAGTGGGAATTAGCGTTGTCCTGATGTGAGAGTGATGACTTGTCGCTTACCATAGTAAGAAGCTTAGTGGTGTTGCCCTGGACTATTCTATATATGAAAAAGAGTTATACTCTCTTTACCGAGCCTTTACTATTTGGAAATACTATTTTCTGCTACGAAAGTTTATTATTTATACAGACTATGAGTCTCTGAAGCATCTAGGGAGCCAGAATAAGCTTTCAAGAAGGCAAATAAGGTAGTTAAAGTTTATGAAAGGGTTCTCCTATGTCATTCTACATAAGAAAGGAAGCATGAATGTGATCATCGATGCTCTATCACATTGGCAAACCTTGCTGACCACTTTACAGACAAAATCATTAGGATTCTCACCCATTACTGAGCAGTACGCTTATAATCCTCATTTCGACCCTATCATAGAACAGTATAGGGATGGAATTGTTGTTAAGGGATATTATCTTAAAGAAGGCTATTTGTTCAAGGACCAAAGGCTATGCATATCAAACTGTTCCACACGTGAGCTGTTGATTGGGGAAGCTCATAGTGGTAGATTTTCAAGTCACTTTAAGAAGACTAAGACAGTCAATTTGTTGAAAGAGAACTTTTACTGGCTAGGTTTGGCTGAGGATATCCATAAGGTAGTTGGTAGTTGTGAAGTATGCAAGCATATTAAGGGGACGAGAGAACCCCACGGAGAATACATGCCTTTACCAATGTTAACCTTACCTGGGGTTGACCTTAACATGGACTTTGTCCTAGAGTTGCCCTGGACATCTAGAAGGAAAGATTCTATCTTTGTTATAATGGATTGCTTCAGCAAGATGGTACACTTCCTTCCGTATATTGGACTAATGATGCTTTATATATTACTGATTTGTTTTTGTAAGAGGTTATCTGACTACATGTGGTATCGAAAACTATTGTCTTAAATTGGGACACAAAATTTTTGGGCTATTTTTTGAACTCTTTAGACAAGACTTAGAACTAAACTTGTATTCAGCTTCAGTAGCCACCCTTAGACTGATGGCCAGACTAAAGAGGTAAACAAGACGTTAGGCAATTTACTCAAAGCTATCATGGGAAAGAACTTAAGAGATCGGGATCGGGATCGGGATCGGGATCAGGATCTGTGCCTATCAATTGTAGAGTTCGCATACAATCAAACTGCCTATAGCACCACTAGGAAGACCTCATTCGAGGTAGTTTATGGCCTTAACCCTACTATTTCCCTAGATATGATCGGTGCCCTAGTTGCTGCTAAAGAGAGTTAATCCGGAGTTGATCAAGCCTAAATTCTAGTTTGTAACCTAAAAGACTACTAAATTCAATCAGAAACAACATGAGATTGGTAGCTGAGGTCGCCGAACTATCACTTTCCAGCTAGGAGACTTAGTCTAGATCTACTTAAGTCGAGAACAATTCCCGTACTTGAGATAAAGCAAACTATCTCCTCAAGCTGATGGTCCATTCAAAGTCCTGAAGAAAGTTAACCACAACGCCTACCAAATCGAGTTACCTGACAATTATAGCATCTCCCCCACTTTTAATGTGTTCGATCTAATTCCTCACCAATTAGTAGAAGAAGACCCTGTAAGCACCCTAGAAGAAGGAGCAGGGGTTACTTTAGATTTGAGGACAAATCTTTTCGACCCCCAAGCAGATGATAAGAATCAACCCCCTAGACTAATTATACAAAGTTGAGCTAGAGGACTCCAAAGACTTGTTCGAAGAATACTAGCTTGAAGCTATATCTGAGATAGGATTCCTATTCCAAACTGATCTCTTGCCAACTTAGCTATCAGATCCTCACATATATCAGATTTGCTCTTGCCAACAACAATGTCTTATTCTAGAAGATAGCCCAAGACTATCCAAGCTGAGCTACCAAACCGACCATAGACGTCTGATACCAATACAACTGACCTCTTTGTAGGACTGATTAACCCCCGACCTGATCTAGATTAGGTCGGCCCCTAATTGTAAATGTTATTTTGTTTTCACTTACTTTGTATCATATTTCTCCTATCCAACTACCAAGTGACATGTGTCTTCTAACACAATATTCTATAATGATTCTTTATTTTTCGTATTAAATATTCTTTGTCTCTTTTACCCCTTTTGGTATATTTTATGTAATCTAATTGTAAGAATACAATTTTTGTCTTCTCATACATGTAAAGTAGACTTAGTGGACAAGTATATAAACCCACACTTGCTTGTATGCAGACAATTAACTATTCAATATAGAAATTATTCACGTTTCCTTTAAGCAACCTTAATGTTCTCGTTATCCTTCAACTTTTATCTATTCTCTTTAGTAAGGAGTAGTGGCAAGTCACTCTTTAGTTTAAACCGATGAGTTATATCCAACGGATTGTAGGCCAAGTAAGATTGAGTGGTGCATTATATCCATTCAATAGCTGCTCGGACTTTGCTAGTTTTTTCTTTATCTATTGTTGGATTGCTTCATTGTGGTGTTTCTTCATGTATCCTACCTTAGAGATGCATTAACCAAGCTGATAGATGATTGAGGCCAAGTTGCCCTACTTTCACGCCGACCAACCATTGTTGAGCAAAAGGGTGACCACTTGTTGAGCTAGCATTTCCCTAACCTTACTTTATTGAAATATTAAATTGTTAAGCTACCAACTTGACCAGCTTTGCTTGGCATACAATACCATTTGGACCATCGCACTAAGAAATCTATTTCTCGACATCCATATTGTCTTTGTAGATGGATATTCCCTTTACGTTGATTACTGAATTACCCTTGTACAACTTGCATTTTTCCTTTTCTAGTAGGAATCTTTTTGGTCATTTGTAGTAACCTACAACTTGCCTTAGTTGAGCCATATAAATACTTTGCACATGTAATAGCCGCGTCATTAGTGAAAATCAATTTTGAAATTTTTCCTTTTGAGAGCTAAGTGTTTTGTTTACTCCAACTTACTCTTATCTAATCCATTGTGAGTGTGGATTAGTGGTGAGTGGCCTTTGGCTATAGTTGTATGTAATATTAGGTATGAGTTGAGCTCGCATAAGGTGTTGCTACGTCATATCCTACATCAATATACGAGAACCCCTACTCAACCATCAATTTTCTCATTTACCTTTCGGACAATCTTGAGGTTTGACCCCACCCCATAGTCCATGTGATACTGATTGCCATCTGTGCTTGTTCTTAGCAATCCGTACTATCTTGGTATCAAAGCTTGGTTACGTTCAAGTAAATTTCTGATATCTTGAATTCTTAAGTATATCATTATAGTATGTTGAGTGTATAGTTAAGGGATTGAGGCTCGAAGTTGTTAAAGAAGTTGTGTGTCGTTGTAGTAAGTGTTGGAGAAGCGTCTTGTATTGAAGAAGTCTAGTGCTTTGTTTTCCCTTGTTTTATGTTTGCAAAAATAGAGTGTGTATGTTCAATTGTTTTATTGTTGTACTAGGTAATATTGCTATTGTTGCAGTAACTGTTAACATGTATGTGCTGTTTATTATTGTTCGAATGAGGATGTTTGAAGTGTGTTTCGGTTATTAGTTGATTGAAGTAAACAACAATGTCCAATTCTAGTGTTCAAGAAATGCTAAGTAACCAAGAGACTGATGCTAGTAATGGCCACGGTCAACAAGGGAGTTTTACACCCTAATTTGCAGACGAACAACTAGACGGGCTTACTAACTTGGTGACTAGCCTAGTAACTACCATAAATGAGGATAGGTAGCGAGCTAAAAATGAGCTATATTGAGTTAGGCAAATGAATTACTTGAGAGAGGCAATAGCCGACCTAGCCGAGCCAATTTCCCAGTTTGACCACCATGAGTTGGAGGATTAGATAGAGTTGCTCAATAAAGACTTGTGTTGGAAGAGATAGAAGAAAAGGGTAAGGTGACAGGTGATAAAAAAGATGAGTACTATGAACCCAAGGAAAGGAATATTCAAGCTCCTAGAGTGGAAGGATTGAGGTTGCAAATTCCAAGTTTTACTGGTAAGGTGATGCTAAGGATTATCTTGATCTGCTAGATAAGATTGAAAAGCAATTCAAGTGTTATAAAGTCCTTGATAACACCAAAGTGACGCTTGTTGTCTTAGAATTGTCAGAGTATTCCACCCTGTGGTGGAAAAATTTGCAAGCAATGTAAAGGAGGGATGAAGAGAGAGAAATCAAAGATTAGGAAGAAATGAAGAGAGTGATGAAGGGAAGGTTTGTTTCGAGCTACTATCTATAAGATGCTTTCAAAAATTTGCAAGAGTTGAGATGAGGAGGATCTAGTGTTAATACCTATGTAGAAGAGTTTCAAATGTTGATAATTCGCTGTGAAGTTGTTGAACAAAAAGATAGGACTATCTCTAGGTTTATTAGTAGATTAAAGTATGAGATTAGAGATATCTTGAAAACAAGGGACTTTAGGTCATTAAATGAGGCAATCCGAGCTGCTTAGAGAATTGAACGACGTTGAATGAGCAGATTTCGAACTCTAGTGAATTGAAATACCCGTAGTCGACTTGTTCCAAACAAACCTATGCGATAGAAATCAAGTGAGGTAAGTGACATCTGACTAATTCCAGCTATTAGAACTAAGGAGAAGGAACCCTTAAGGAAGTTCAAGAAAAGGTAGAACTTAGGAAGAAAGATCAGTGGGATCAAGTGCTTCAAGTACCAAGGATATGGTCACATGGTAACATAATGTTCGAACAAATAAATGATGGTGATAATGGGTGAAATGCAGACTATTGAGGTTGATAATACTGATGAGGAGGTTGAAGAGCCTAAGAAATCTAGATAAGATAATCATTCCGAGGAGGAGGAGGAGATCATCTATAGTAAAGAGGGTAACTTTTTGCCTACAATAATGGTACTGAGATGAGTAATGGGCATAAGTCCTATGGCCGAAGATAAATAGTGCGAGAACTTACTCTACATTAGATTGAAGGTTAATAGGATGTTGTATGCTCTTATAGTTGACAGTGGAAGCTACACTAATGCAGTATCTGCTTCCATGGTCCAACAGCTGAAGTTACCGACCAAAACCAACCTCAAGCCTTATAAGCTGCATTGGTTTAGTGACAAAGGCACCTTACAAGTGACTAAGCAAGTTGTTGTGCCTATTTGTATTGGAAACTATCGAGACAAATTGCTTTGTGATGTGTTACTCATGAGTGCATCTCATATTCTTCTTAGACAATTGTAGGTGTTTGATTAAAGGGTAATTTACAATAGAAGGAAGAACACATATTCATTGGAGCATAAAGGAAAGGCAAAGCTGAGCCCTATGATTGTCAAGCAAGTTAAAAACATTTAGGCTCAACTTAGTTGAGTTCTAAAGAAGTAGGCTTTGGTGTTGACTCGAGCCGAGCTAAAGAGAGAGATGAAGCTTAGAGAACCAACCTATCTGCTAATCAAAAGGTTACTTGAAATGAGGAAACTGAATGTTGAACTACCTATCGAGGTGAAAGCCTCACTGAATGAGTTTGTCGACTTGTTCCCTAGTGAACTGCCAAAAGAACTGCCTTCAATTTGAAGGATTGAACATGTAATAGATCTATAGCCAGGAGTTGCACTGCCAAACAAGCCTACATATAAACTGAACCCTGAACAGGCTATTAAGCTACAGAGACAGGTTAATGAGCTAATGAAGAAAGGATATGTTAGAGAGTCCTTAAGCCCTTGTATCGTACTGACTTTGTTAGTGCCAAAGAAGAATGGCACGTGGAGGATGTGTGTAAACAGCCAAGCTATTAATCGTATCACCATTAAGTACTAGTATCCCATACCCAGACTTGATAACATGCTTGATGAACTACATGGAGCAAGGATATTCTTGAAGATTGATCTCAAGTCAAGATCTCATCATATTAGAATGCGAGAAGGAGAGGAGTAGAAGACTGCCTTCAAGACTTAACATAGGTTATATGAGTAGATTGTGACGCCATTTGGATTGTCAAATATGACTAGTACATTCATGAGATTGATAAACCACGTTCTTCAAAAACTAATTAGATAGTCTATTGTTGTATATTTTGATGATATTCTTGTTTATTGTCTTAACCTAGAGACTCATTGTGGGCATCTCCGAATTGTTTTCTCAAAACTTCAGTTGAAAATTTATGTGCTAATCTGAAGAAGTGTGACTTCTGTCGATCTGAAGTAATCTTCTTAGGATTTATTGTGAGTGGTGGAGGAATATGAGTTGATGAGGAGAAAATGAGGGCAATCATTGAGTGGCATATGCTAATTTGTTTTGCCAATGTACGAAGCTTCCATGACTTAGTGTCATTCTATTGTCATTTCATAAGGAACTTTAGTACTATTGTAGCCTTACTTACTGAATTATCAAGAAAGAATGTTAAGTTCAAATGGGGAGAGAAGGAGTAGCAGAGTTTTGAGGAAGTGAAGAAGAAGTTAACTATTGCCCTTATCTTAGCTCTTTTGAGCTTTGAAAAAGTGTTTGAAGTGGAATGTAATGCATCTAGATTGGGCATAAGAGGTATGCTAATGCAAGAGGGTTGACCTATTGCTTACTTTAGTGAAAAGCTCTGAGGAGCTACACTTAACTATTCAATGTATGACAAGGAGTTCTACTTTTTGATCTAAGCCCTTACCATCTTGCAACATTATTTGTTGCCTAGAGAATTTGTGATTTATACCAACCATGAGTCATTAAGGTATCTGAAGAGCTAGCTTAATTGTCTAAGAGATAAGCTAAGTGGGTTAAGTTTATAGAGGGATTCCCATATGTTGTCAAGTACAAGAATGGCAAGAATAATGTATTGGCTGACATTCTATCGTGATGACATACTCTCTTGCTTGAACTGTAGACCAAATTACTTGGGTTTTGATGCGTCTCCAAGATCAAACACATGGAGGAGCACCACAATAAAGAGAACCAAAAGAAAACAAAAAGGAGACTAGCAAAGTTTAGGTAGTTACCAACTGGATATGATGCGCCAATCGATCTTACTTAGCCTACAATTTGCTGAATATGACTCATTGGTCCAAATTATAGGATCACTCGCCACTACAACTTACTAAAGGAATAGATGAAAGTAAAAAGATAATGAGAACACTAAGGTTTCTCAAAGGAAAAACTTGTAATAATCTGATAATGAAGTTGATGTCTGCATACAAACAAATGGGGTTTATATACTAGCCCTACTAGGGTTATAAGCATACATGGAAAAGACAAAAAGGGTAATTTACAATTGAGACACATGAATGATCCTAAAAAGGTTAAAATAGATAAATAATATTCTATATAGAAAAAATAAAGAATCCTTCTGGAATGTTGTGCTAGAAGACACGTATTGCATGGTGGCTTATTGCTTTGAAATATCGTACAATTCAAACGAAATGAGGAAAGAGGGTATGCAGTTAGAGTCGACTTGATCTGGGTAAGGTTGGACCTCAACCAATCATTTACTAATGAATATTCGCCTCAGACTGGGGTCGGACCTTAGTCAGTTCGAGAGCTGAGGTTTGGACACTTGCAACTGGTATGCTTGAATGTTGTCAGGATTATGGTATGGCTGCTTAATAGGTAAGCATGCTTGCTTAGAGGGTCAGCATGTTTACTTGGCAACTTTTGAGACAATGTTGGTATACGTAAGAGTTTGGTACTCAGGTCAGCAATAAAGTGAATCATGGAGGTTGAAATAAGAATTCTTGTCTAAGATAGAGTTACGAGCTATTATTCTCCTCATGAGTCCTTAAAGTCCTGGGCTCAGTTGTATGTGATCGGTCCAGAGGGTTGATTCTTATCATCTGCCTCGAGGTCAGAAAGATTTGACCTCAAATTTGAAATGGTCTCTAGTTTTTGTTCTTTTGAGGCACCTGTGGGGTCTTCTTCTTTTAGTCGGTAGGGAAACAAGTCAGACACATTGAAAGTGGAGGAAACAATGTAGTCTTTGGCCAACTCAATCTGGTAAGCGTTTCAAAATGATCTTTTTTAGAATCTTGAATGGACCATCAGCTGGTGGAGATAGCTTGTTCTATCTTAAGCGCGGAAACCGTTCTTGACTGAGGTGAATCCATATTAAGTCTCTTAGCTTAAAAGAAACAGTTCAATAGCCTTAACTACTAGTCCCTTGTTGTCTCCAATTGAATTTGGTGATTTTCCTTGCCATAATCTGGTGTAACTCGTACAATTCTTGGGCTTGGTTAACTCCAGATTAACTATCTTAAGTAGCTATGGGGGTGCTAATAAAATCTAAGGGCATAGTAGGATTAAGGCCATAGACGGCCTTGAATGGAGTTTTCCTAGTGGTGTTGTGGATGGTTCGGTTGTATCCAAGCTCCATAATTGGTAGACATAGATCCTAATCCTTCAAGTTCTTTTGCATGATAGCTTTGAGCAAATTGCCTAACATCTTGCTCACCACTTCAGTTTGGCTATTAGTCCGAGGGTGACTACTAGAGTTGAACACAAGTTTAGTCCCTAGTCTTCTCTAAAGAGTCTTTTAGAAATAGCTAACGAATTTTGTGTCTCGATCTAAAATGATAGTTTTCAGTACTCTATGTAGTCGAACAACTTCCTATAAAAACAAATTAGCAATATATGAAGCATCGTTAGTTTGATGATACGGAATGAAGTGTGCTATTTTGTTGAAGTGATCCATTATAACAAAGATCAAATCCTTTCCCTAGATCTTCGGGGCAACCCTAGGACAAAGTCCATGCTAAGGTCAACCCAAGGTAAGATTGGTGTTAGCTAAGGCATATACTCTCCATGGGGCTCTCTCTTCCCCTTAGCTTTTTTCACACTTCATAACTACCAACTACCTTATGGACATTCTTGGCTAAACGAAGTCAATAAAAGTTCTCCTTTAATAGATTGGCTATTTTGGTTTCTCTAAAATGACTAAATAATCTACCACTGTGAGCTTCTCTAACCAATAGCTCATGCATAGAACAGTTTGGTATGCACAGCTTTCAATCCTTAAACAAATAGCCATTCTTGAGGTAATATCCTCCAATAGCAACTCCTTCTTGGCACTGCTTAAGAATGGAACTAGAAGGGGGGTCACAATCATACTGCTTGGTGATGAATGACAATCCTAATAACTTCATCTGTAAAGTGGCCAACAAGGTTTATTAATGTAACGGAGCATCGGCGAACATATTGGTGCTTCCCTTCTTATGCTGGATCACATATGAAAATTCTTTTGTGAACTCTAGCCACTTAGCTTGCCTTTTTGAAAGTTTGTTTTGACTCTTAAGATGTTTCAATGATGCATGGTCAGTATAAATAACAAACTCTTGAGGTAGTAAGAGTACGAAAAAGTGAGTACAACTCTTTTTCATACACATAATAGCTCAATGTAGCACTACTGATTTCTCACTATGATAGGCAACCGGTTGTCATTTTTACATCAATATAGCTCCAATTCCTATGCCCGACACATCACATTCTAGTTCAAAGAGCTTAACAAAATCTAGTAATGATAGGACAGGGGTAGAGGTAAGCTTCTCCTTGATTTTCCTTAAGCTTTTCTCAGCTTGGTCATTCCGTTTGAACCTATGACTCTTCTTGGTCAACTCAACTAAGGGGCCTACAATGGTATTGAGGTTCTTAATGAATCCCTTATAGAAAGAAACAAGGTCATGAAAACTTCGAACTTCACTAACATTCTTCAACATTGGCCATTCCAATACAACTCGGATCTTTTCCTTAACATCTCGGGTTCCCTCCCTTGATACTATATACCCAAGAAAAACTACTTCACCGTGACAAAATGTACGCTTTTTCAAATTCCCATATAACTTTTCATTTCATAAAATATCAAAAACAACTCGGAGATGTTGAACATGGTTGTTCATGTTGGTATCATCAAAGTATACGACCATACATCGTTCAATCAGAAGGTGAATTACATGGTTCATAAGCCTCATAAATGTGCTCAACGCATCGGTAAGTTCGAATGACATAGCTAACCATTCGTAGAGACCATGCCTCATCTTAAAGACAGTCTTACATTCATTACCTAGTCTCATGCGAATTTAGTAGTTGTTACTTCGCGGATCAATCTTTGAAAATATCTTGGCATCATGAAGTTCGTCTAACATGTCATCGAGCTTCAATATCGGGTATTTGTACTTGACAATGATTCAATTGATCGCCCAGCTATTAATGCACATGCGCTATGAACCATCTTTCTTTGGGATGAGTAGTATAACATATGGGCTCATGCTCTCTCTCACATAGCCTCATTCTATGAGCTTATCTACTTGCTTTTTCTACTCGACAGCCTGTTCAAGGTTCATTCTATAAGTAGGTTAGTTCGGTAAGGCGACGCTTAGCTGTAGATCAATACAATGTTCTATACCTTGGACTGAGGGCAATACTTTAGGTAATTCTTCGAGAAATAGGTTGGTAAACTCATCAATCAGCCTTCAGATCTCTTTAGGGACATCTTCTAGATCTCTTAACTCTAGTAATCTCCTAATCAACAAAAACATAGGCTCATAGGCCTTCTCAGGAGCTCAAAGCTCTCTTCGGCTCATCACTGGGGCTTTCTTCTTACTAGCTCTAGTGAGCTGATTTTGAGTCTCATTCACTTGGGTTGAGGTAATTGGTTGCAGCACGATCTTCTTTCCATCCTTAACAAGGTATAGGTGTTCTTGTATCTGTCATGAATAACACGTCGATTGAACTACTAAGGTCTTCTAAGCATAAGATGTGAAGCTCCCATGGGGATGACATCGCACACCACTTCGTCACTATATACATTTCTGATACTAAACGGTATAGTTACTTATTCAATCACGTGCAAAGCACTCTTATCATGAAGCTAATATAGCTTGTAAAGTTAGGGGTGCTTAGAGGTTAGCAGACTTAACCTTTGTACAAATGACTGTACAACAACATTAGTACAACTTCCTTCATCCACTATGATTATGCATAGCTGGCTTTTGATGGTGTACTTCCTATGGAATAGATTCTCCCTCTAGTCTTCCTTGAAGGTCGGTAAGGAGCTTAGTACTTGCCGTAGCACTAAAGTCATTACTTCTCCTTAAGTTAGCATAAACATAGGTTTTCTCTTCCTCCTTGACTTTAATCTTCTAAACATCCTTCTCCTCTTTAGGCTCGCCGTCGTCAATGCTATCTATTACATCTCCTTGGAGCACCATGATACGTTGGTTCAAACACTTAACAGTAATGTACCTAAAGCTTAAGCATTAAAAGCACTTCACCTCACTGATCTTTCGTTCAAAGGTCTATCCTCTCTCATATGTCTTCGGGGTTAACCCAACCTCAATTCAGGTTGGCTAGCCTGCTTGGCCTTATCGACCTACTCAGCCATCATCAAGCCAGTCATTCTTCTCCTCGACTTGAGAAGGCATCCTCAGCTCAGCTTGAATTGGTTGGCATAGAACAAGGGTTCTTCTTTACTTCTTGACCTTCTATGCTACCTTAATTGCCTCTTCCAATGTATAAAACCTCTATTCTTCTATAATGTTGCGAATCTCACATTTGAGCCTAGAAATGAACCTTGACATGATGCGAGCCTCTGGTTCTTTCACGTCAGCTTGGATCATAAGCATTGGAAACTCTCTCATGTAGTCATCAATAGTTCAGCTTCCATGGTGAAGTTCCTACAACTTTGCAAATGTGTCTTGCAAATAGGTCTTAGGCAAAAACCTACCCCTTAACAAACTCTTCATCTCATCCCAAGTCCTTACTCCTCATCTTCCATCTCATGCTTTAGCCGCATTCAAATTTTTCCACCATATAATAACATACCAATAAAATTTAAGCGTAGTAAGTTGCACTTTAACAGTATCAATATACCCATAACAGTTGAATGCTTTCTTTACCTTCTCTTCCCACTCCAAATATTCATCTGTATCTCTACTTCCACTAAAAGGTGAAATTTAGATCTTAACATTATCAAGTCCTCGAGGAGTTCAATGTTCTCGCTCTTATGCTTAGTAATATTCAGCCTCCTCTTCTTCTTCTCTTTTAGTTTCCACATCTACTTCCTTAATCTCCTCTAACTCCAACCTTCTTTTAGCAACTCGATCTGCAACTCCTCTAACTCGGTAGGGTCAAACTGGGTAGTTGGCTTGGCCATAGTGTCTCTTTAGAACATTTTGAAGTAGGTTATGGTGCGATACACCTTGGGGTTGTTGCTTATTAACTTGCATCGCGGTAACTAAACCCTCAACAAGATTAGTGAGTTTGTTAAGTTTATTATCCACTGAACTAGGAGTGTTATTGCTATTATGACCACGACTAAGTTGAGCACCACTACTCCAGTCACTAATAATACCTTGAACACTCGAATTCGACACAATGTAATACTAATCTTAATAGATTAACAACGTAACACACAATAAACACTTCTTATTTACTATCCAAAAATCTCACCAACATACACTAACAACTGCAACACCTAGTAATCACTCGAACACAATAGGGATGAACTTGCTCTGTTTTTTTTTTTTTTTAGTGAAAAATAGAGCAAAATAGTGTAATAGTGGAACTACATTTACCAACATACAAATCTTCACTACATAACTCAAAACTTCAAAACCTACTTCACACGAACATATTGAAGCAGCTACGGAAGGAACACAGCAACCACAAATAGCAAACACAAATCAAAACTTTACTACAACTTCACATACTCTCTCTTAGAACCGTGCTCTGATAACAGTGAAGTTGATGCATCTTTGAGGTCGAACATACCAGGGAGCACCACGATGAAGAGAACTGAAAGAAAACAAAAAGAAGACTAGTAAAGTCTGAGCAGTTACCGACTGGATATGATGCACCAATTGATCTTATTCAACCTACAGTCTGCCGGATATGACTCACTAATCTAAATTGTAGGGTCACTTGCCACTATTTCTTGTTAAAGGAAATAGATAAGAGTAAAAGGACCATGAGAACACTAAGGTTACTTAAAGGAGAAACTTATAATAATCTTATAATGAAGTTGATGTTTATGTACAAACAAATGGGGTTTATATATTAGCCCTACTAGGGTTATGAGCATATATGAAGAAGACAAAAGTGTAATTTACAATTGGGACACATGAATGGTACTAAAAAGGGTAAAAAAGAAAAGAATATTTTGTATAGAAAAAGTAAAGAATCACTCTGGAATGTTTTGCTGGAAGACATGTATCACATGATGGTTGGTTGCTCTGAAATATAGTACAATTTGGATTAAATGAGGAAAGAGGGTATGTAATTAGAGCTGACCTGATTTGGGTCAGGTCAAACCTCAACTAATTAGTTACTAATAAATATTTGCCTTGGACTGGGGTTGGATCTTAGTTAGTTTAAGAGCTCGTCTTCAAACAGCTAAGGCTAGTATGCTTGAATATTGTTAGGATTATGGTACGGCTGCTCAGCAGTTAGGTATGCCTACCCGAAGGGTTAGCATGTTTGCTCAGTAGCTTCGGAGGCAATGTTGGTGTACATGAGAGTTCAGTACTCAGGTTAGTAGTAAAGTGAATCATGAAGGTCGAAATAGGAATTCTTATTTGAGATGGGGTTGCAAGCTATTATTCTTCTCATGAGTCCTTGGAGTCTTCTAGTTTGGCTACGTATGATTGGTTCGGAGGATTGATTCCTATCATAACCTAACCAACAGATTGGTCGTTGTGTTTTCAAGCTACTTATGTCAAAAGCCAACCTGTTTGAATACCTATCGACTTACCCCTACATTGCCTAATTCTTAAGCTACCTAAGATAGAAGCTAACATAGAATAGCTATTAAACTAATCCTAAATCACCCAAAGGCCACTTCACTTAAGCTGAGTCCATTTCCAAATGGCTAGTGATATGTGTTAATGAACTTTTTCATACTGTACTATTGTCAAAATATTTGTTTTTGCATTTTTTTTTCCTTTTTACACTTTCCCTTGTATATTGAAATAAGAGTTTCCTTTTAAGGTTAAATTGCCCTTGTTTGTAATTACCTATGTATAAGGTGATGCCTTAGAAGGATGGATATAAATACCCTCATTTTGTATAATCAAAGCGGCTTATAATCCATTAATGAACATATTACTTGCTTTTTCTACATTATTCTTATGTTGAGCTTTAGTTTAAGTTGCTAAGTTCAATTTCTAGCCCTTATCTAATCTCTAAGTAAGGAATAATGGCAAGTACCCCTTTTCAAAAGTTTATACGTAATATCAAGCTTTATAGTAAGTTTATGTGTAATTTGTGGTGTGTGATATCTATGAGTTAGCTCACAAGTTTGCTTAACCTATACCAATTCCATTCTATCTTTCAACTATGACTTGGCCAAATCCACCTCTCGATTTTACCACGCTTATCAGCCCTTACCATAGCATATCACTAAGTCTATCAAACAACAACTTGGCTTCACTTTGTCACCACATGACCTAAGTTGATAGCATCCATGGTTTACACCTCCTCTAATGCTCTATTAGCAACACCCACTCCTTACATTATTGAACATCGATGAAATTAAGCTAAGCCTTTGCTTCTAGATGCATGTCACCATTGTAAAAGAAGGATCAAAGCCATTCCCTCCACTCTCTAACTTAAAGTGAAGAAATCTATTATATTGGTTAATATCATCGTTGACAAGCTAAAACCTTGCTCCTTTGTGTATGATGTTATAGACGGGGATTTTTTTTTTTTTAATAATCATGAAAGATGAAGCAGTCTTATCACTTCAAATGTAATACCAACATCAGTAGGTTGGATTGTGCCTCGAAGATAAAGGTGATCTTAAGGCCTTAACTTAGTTATAAATAAGGGGTTCTAAGGTCCATCAAACAACAATATTGCCTCCTTCAACATAGTCATTATCACACCAGCTAAATGAGTCTCGTAAAATGGGGGCTTAATGAAAAGTGTCCCTCTAAAACAAAGAGATATTCAAGTGGCATTGTAGTTGGCATGCCTTGGTGAATCTAAGGACGTAATCTTCCTTGAAGTGGCAAGAGAATTTGGAGTTTCTATCCTTTCTTGAACAAGTAGGCTTGGCTTTAAGGTAGGAGAGGCATGCATAGGTGTTCATCATAAATTCTTAAACATGGAAAGGCATCAAGAAAGGTGTTCACCATAAACGCTCGAGTGTAAAAGCACATCAATATGGGTCACCATCATAGATGCCCAAGTGAAGAAATGCATAGGATGAGTATCCACTATATACTCTTAAGCAAATAGGTCTTCATCATAGACACCTAAGCATAGAGATGCACAACAATAGTTGTTCCCAAGATCTTCTATAACACCCCTAGTACACTTTAAGTTGTACATAAAAAAAAAAAAGAAACAAAGAAGTTAGAATAAGGACATGGTGATAAATAAAAAAATTAAAAAAAAATAAACAAAAGAAGAAAAGGGGGAGTGATACCACTCATTCTTGAAGCATGGGATGGAGTCTTCCATGATGTTTACTCAAAAGGTCCATACAAAGCTATAATTCTATGAGGTGTAAAATTCTATCTATAAGAAGCTCTAAGTAGAGGTGTTGTCTCTTTTATCTCTTACTAGAAGAGTATACCATAAAATGTAGTGTCTGTCGTTTCTGATGATCAAAAGGTGTTCGACACTTGACCATCTATGTGTGCTATTAGGTTCTTTACTTGAAAGTTATTGATGTCATAAGAGTCTCTCCTAGAGCTTTTCCCCATTATTAGATTAAAATATATAATTTCCCATTGAGAGTAATAATAAGAAACCTATTACTAAAGGTAAATATTGCTATCTTACTTGCCCCCCCAAAATGATGTGCAACGGTAAGAATACCTGTCTCTAGCACTTAGGGGAGGAGAAGGAGACTAAAGTTTACCAAATCTTAGTGGTTTAGTAGCTAAACACCATATATCTTGCATGAGGAAAAAAAGAGATTAAGTGTGCAAATAAAAAATGGATGTTTTTTTTATAATGAAAATTTTATTTTTTAGAAAAAATTATGTAGATTAGGTGCCTTACTATCCTCTCTATCTCGAGAAGTTATATGGAATCTAAAAAAAAAAAAAAAGTGGAATATAAGTCATGGAGATACGACCTTTTGAAGTTTAGTAACAAGAATGAGATGTAACAAAAATAGAAATGAAAGTTTTCATGTCAAGTTGATGTATTATGTGCTAATTCATATAGATAATAATAATGATGGCATGGATAATGAGAAAATATTAAAAACAAGGAATCATATTATGTCATCTTTATTGATGAGTCACTTTTAGGGTTTCTTGAAGCATCATATCGGCATTATAATGGAAGGAACATATGTTGGATGAGTGATATTAGTGGATACTAGAATAGAGGAATGATAAATGACAAAATGTTGATGTGCTTAATTTGAACTGTCATTGGACAATGAAACATCAAAAGAAGTAATGTGAGTGTTAAAAGGATGTTTTTGATAATGTTCATCATCAAAAGAAAGATAAGGATGACTAAAAGAAGTAAAAGAATCATAATTTGAATTAGTATCAAGAAATGATAGAGAAACACTATTAAATGAATTTGCATCTTGTTAGTTAAAAGTAAATAGCTGCTTAAGGAATACTATATCTTGACTCAATAACTTTCTTATCTTTTAAACCATAAACCTTGGTATAGATCGTCGGGAATGAGCATACATGGCAATTAGTATCACATGGACTACAGGATGGGTTCAAACCTTAGGACTGTCAGAAAGGTAAATGAGAAAATTAATGGTTGAGTAAGGGTTTTCGTGTACTGACATAGGATATGATGTATCAAAGCCTTATACAAGCTTGGGTCACACTTAATATTACGCATAAGTATAGCCAGAGGTCACTCACCACTATTCTATGCTCATAATGGACTAGAAAAGAATAGGTTGGAGTAAGCGAAACAATTAGATTTCAAAAGGAAAAAGTTCAAAATTGATATTCATTGATGATGCGGTTATTACATTTGCTAAGTATTTATATGGTCCAATTAGGGTAAGTCCTAGGTTACTATAAATGACCAAAAAGATTTCTAATAGAAAAGGAAAAATATAAGTTGTAAAGGGGCAATTTGGTAATCAACATAAAGGGAATATTAGTCTGTAAGGAAAGTATAGATGTCAGGAAATAGGATACATACCTGTTTCTTAATGCAATGGTCCAAATAGTACTGTATGTCAAGCAGAGCTGGTTAGGTTGTTAGCTTAGCAGTTCAGCAACTTAGCAAAGTGGGGTTAGGGAATTGCTAGCTAAGTAAGTAGTCACCCTTCTGCTAGGCAACAATTGGTTAGCTTGGATGTAGGGTAGCTTAGCATTGGTCATCTATTAGCTCGGTGGCAAGTAGGTTCATTGTTTGACTCTAGACTTGTCCAGTAACAAGAGGTTAACTTGGCAATAGGTCGGCCGCTTCAAAGGACCTTGCAATGAGATAGAGAGAGGTAAGAATGAAATAACTCGGCAGGTTAGGGTAAAGAAGGCATTGCTCTTTAGGGCTTAACTCCCCTAGGATAGCTCGGCGAACTAAGTTGGCAAGTCCTTAAACTCAAGAGCAAGTGACCAGTCCACGATCCTTATCATCCCTTCTAGGCTGTTTGAGATTTGGGATCAAATCTGGCTTAGCTTCTTATTTCTCATCATCGAGGACATACAAATGGAGGTTGGCAATGTTGAAGGAGTTAGAGACTCCATACTCTTCAAGCAGTTCAATTTTATAGGCGTTAGGATTGATCTTCTTGAACATTTTGAACGGTCCATCAGCCTTTAGAGATAACTTGCTCTTCTTCAAACTTATGGACCAATCTTTACTTAGATGGATCCAAACTAAATTTATCGACTAGAATTATTTGACCTTCCATCTTTGGCCTCATTTCTCGAGCTTGGAAATAGTCTAAGTAAGATGCTCCATGACTTTCTAGTGTAATGCCTTAATGGCCTTTGATCTTTCGACAGCTAATTGATCCTCATTTTAACTCAAAAGGGGCACTTGGTTTAGTGGAAGCTTAGGGTTGAAATCATAAGTGACCTTAAATGATAAAATGCTTGTGACACTGTATGTGATCTTATTGTAGGAAAACTCGATTATATTTAGACATAAGTCTTAATAAATTCGATTTCGACCAACAACAACTCAATGCAAAGTCCTTACCATTCTATTGACAGCCTTAGTTTATCTGTCTATCTAAGGATGGCAGGATATGTTAAACAACAACTTGGTTTCCGTTCACTTCCACAACATTCTCTAAAAGTGGCTCATAAAGTTAAGGTCTTAGTCTGATATAATGGTTCTAGATACTCCATGGAGCTTGATGACCTTTTGCAAGAAAAGAAGAGAGATAGCTGAAGCATCGTTAGTTTGAGAACATAGCATGAAGTGTGCCATCTTATTGAATCAATTCATGACAACCGTGATGGAGTCCTTCCCTCGGGACATCCTGGCCAAACCCAATACAAAATCTATACTCAACTCGAACCATGGCTTAGTAGGGATTGGCAATAGTATATACTTTCCCTATTTGATTTGGCTTTTAGCCCTTCTACAGGTAGCTCACCTTTTCAGCATAGCTTGGACATCCTTCATCATTTTCAGCTAAAAGAATCTTGAAGCTAATACTTCATAGGTTCAATGTTTGTCAAAGTGTCCAGACAATCCTTCTCTATGTGCCTCACACATAAGTAATTCTCACATCAAACAAGACAGGATACACAACGTTTTCTTCCTAAATAGGTACCCTCTTCCCTATGATAATCATCAATGTTTCGACCATCTTCACACCTAACATAGATTACGCCAAGGTACGGATCTTCGACATAAAAGTTCTTAATCACAAAAAACTTGATAGGAATCAATCCTCTAGACCAATCACAAGTAGTCGAGCTAAAGGACTTTGAGGACTCATGAGGAGAATAATAGCTCACAATGCCATCCAGGATAAGAATTCCTATTTTAACCTTCATGATTCACTCTATTGTCGACCCAAGTATCAAACTCTCACATACACCAACATTGTCTTTGACGTTGCCAACCAAATGTGTTAACCTTCCAAGCAAGCATGCCTACCTGCTGAACAGCCGTATTATAATCCTGATAACATTCAAGCATACCAGCCTCGACTATCCAAAGCCGAGCTCTCGAACCGAGTAAGGTCTAACCCTAGTTTGAGGTGAATATTCATTATTGATTGATTGGTTAAGGTCTAACCTGACCTAAATCGGGTCAACTCTAACCACATACCCTCTTTCCTCATTTTGTTTGAATTGTACTATATTTTAGAGTAACCAACCACCATACAACACGTGTCTTCTAGCACAATATTCTAAAAGGATTCTTTACTTTTTCTGTACAAAATATTTTTTACCTCTTTCACCCTTTTTAGTATCATTCATGTGTTCTAATTGTAAATTACCTTCTTGTCTTTTCCATGTATGCTTGTAATCCTAGTGGGGCTAGTATATAAACTGCATTTGTTTATATGCAGGCATCAATTTCATTATCAAATTATTACAAGTTTCTCCTTTGAGCAACCTTAGTGTTCTCATTGTCCTTTTATTTTTACGTACTCTCTTTAGTAAGGAGCAGTAGCGAGTGACCTTATAATTTGGATAAGTGAGTTATGTCTAGTAGATTGTAGTAAGCCAAGTAAGATCGATTGAGCATTATATCCAATTGGTAGCTGCCCGGACTTTGCTAGTCTCCTTTTCATTTTCTTTCAGTTCTCTTTATTGTGGTGCTCTTTCGTGTGTTCGACCTCGAAGACGCATCAACTTCCTTTGATATTTTAGGTAAGAAGAACTTAGCCTTCAACAATTCATACATTCTTTTTTCCCCAAAGTAACTTGACAATCCTCCTCCATGAGCTTCCTTCACCAATAACTCCCTTATTGAATGGGTTGGTATATAAAGCTTGCCTCCTTGAAATAGAAAATCATCCTCGATAAAGTAGTCATCTACAGTCTTATGTTCAATACATCAGGCATAAATTGTAGCAATGTGGGGTCCTAAGCATATTGCTCCTTAATGCTTGCAAAGCTTAACAACTTAGTCTATAAGTCAAATAATAGAGTGTATCTTTGGGATAAGGCATTTGCAACAATATTAGCCTTCTCACACTTATATTTGACAAAAAAAGTGAATCCCTCTAAGAATTCCACCCATCTAGCCTATAGCTTAGGCTAACTACTTAAGTACCATAAAGATTTATGATCAATGTAGATAACGAATTCCCTTAGTAACAGGTAGTGTTGCTATGCACTAAGAGCTTGAATAAGGGCATAAATCTTCTTGTCATACACTAAGTAGTTTAAGGTAGCTCCTCTTAGTTACTTACTGTAGTATGCCGTAAGTCAGCCTTATTGCATAAGAGCAACTCCTATTTCGACACTTGAAACATCATACTCCAACTTAAAGATCTTGTCAAAGTCTTAATAGAGCTAGAATAGGGGCAGAAGTCAACCTCTTCTTCACCTTGAAAAAGCTACTCTCTTTCCTTTCTCCTCATCTAAACTCTATGTTCTTCTTTGTTAACTCAATGAGTTGAGCTACAATGGTACTAAAGTTTTGAATGAATCTTCTGTAAAACGAAGCCAAGTCTTGCAAGCTTCTCACATTGGCACAACAAGTCGGGGTCAACTATTTAATAGTAGCTCGGATTTTTTCTTTATCTACTCTTGACTCTCCTCTATTGACTATATAACCAAGGAAGACTACCTTTTCCTAACAAAAACAATACATCTTAAGGTTACTGAACAACTTCTTAACTTGGAGAACATCTAAGATTGCTCGAAGATGGTTTACATGGGTAGGAATGTCAGGACTCTATATAAGAACATCATCAAAGTATACCATAGCAAATTTCCTGATCAGATCTTTTAATACATGATACATTAGCCTTATGAACGTACTTGGGGCATTTGATAGGCCATAAGGCATGATAAGCCATTCATATATGTCATGCCTCATCTTAAAGGCAATCTTCCACTCCTTGCCCAACCTCATCCCGATTTGGTCATACCTAAATTTGAGTGTAATCTTAGAGAATATTTGGGCTCTATGCAGCTCATCTAACATGTCGTTTAGTCTTAGGATGGAATATCTGTACTTTATTGTGATTTTATTAATGGCTTGACGATTAATACACATCTTCCAATTGGTGTCCTTCTTTGGCACTAACAATGCAAGTATAACACTTAGACTTAGACTATCTCTCACATATCTTCTCTTGACAAACTCATTTATTTATTTCTAAAGCTTAGCAACTTAACCAAGATTCGTCTAGTAAGTTGGCTTCTTTGGTAGGGTAACCTTAGGTTGCAAATCAATGTTAGTAGAAATCAAACAATTAAACCTTTAATCCAAGCTCAAACTTGAGGTCTTAAGGGACTAACGAAGAGGATTTTATTATTCTAGCCAACTCCTATCGAGGCTAAGTTGATCTTCACTGCCAACCAACTCTACATATCGAGTCGAGTAACTTCTTGTTTGTTAATAATCAAGTGTTAACCTGAAATATGCTTCACTAACAGCTTAGTACTTTTTACACATTTGCTCGACCATGACCATGCCAACCAGCAGCTTGGCAGCACTGGTGTCAAGAACCCTAAAGCATATTTGAACCCACATGTCTTAGAAGGACCCCCAAGTATGCTGATTTGCAAAAGGTATGAGCATAAATTGATAAGTATATTAGGTTATGGTAATGGTATAAATGGTAAGTTAAGGTCGTATTCTATAAGAAGCTAAGTGTTAAGTACTAAATCCGTTGAGTTTTTCCCTAAGCTAAACTATCGATAATTAAACTAAAAGAGAGTAAAAACTAATTAATAAAGTGAACACCAAACTAAATGTCTTAATTGCACTATGGGGTCTCAAGTCTAGAAAATACAAAGGGATTCACAAATCTATTCTCATTTGAATGGATGTGATGTTTTGAATCGATATTCAAAATTGACTAAACGAGATTTGACTAAACTTACTATAACTCGCCTACCTCTCGAAGTAGTAAAATTCTAATTATAGTATAAATCCACCCATTAAGACGATTTATATATAATTATCAGGTAATAGTAATTCACTCATATTGGAATTACTATTTTAGTTAGAAATATGGTTTGAGCATATCTTCATGACCCGAACCATATTTTTAACTGTATTAAGTGCGTGAGTTCATGAATTTAATTAAAACTTGTATATCTCTATGACAAGTCTTTTAAAAAATTCAAGCTATATTCATCACGAACTATTGAAAACCTCCCAAATATCCTGTAACTCTATTTAATTAAAAAGTGATGGCGAAACACTAAGTGATGGTGAAACGCTAAGTGAGCATCAAATACTAAGTGATTAGATAATGAATATAATAGTAAAATACCCAATTACTTAATAATGTTATTGGAACAACTTATGAAACACATCTATTCATTGACCAAGTCAATGCAAAACCTGACAAAAATAAACCCAATTTCATTTCATAACATTAATATATCAAGATACAAGATAAATAAAATTACAAAGGAAAAGAAAATATTTATAATTGATTTCACGGATATTTTTTATTCTATCTCCCAATATTAAATAGGTATATCTTGAAATATCTCGAAACCTACAATAATCTCTAGTGAGTTAGAATAAAGGGATTTAGTGTCCTAAAATTAAACAAAATGTAATAAAATTGATAAAGCAAAACAAATGAAAAGTTTTTGTTCTCTCTGGTGTTAACTTTCCCTAAGCTGCCGTTTCTATCCTTTCATCTGCTACTGTATTCTATCGACTGTGCTACTCTACTCTCCCCCCTCTTGCAGCTATTCTATACTACTTTTTTTTTTGTATCCCTCGGCTGCTGTCCCTCTTCTCGATGCTTACGTATGGGCTTCTTCTTTTCTTTTTTTGTAAGAAGAATCTCTAACGAATTGGACCTAAGCCCACATGTCAGGGTGAATGGGCCTTCAATGTAATTGCCAAATTTAGGATATGGTCTCTCTCTCTCTCTAGCGCAAATACAACTCTTCGATGGACTGTTATCTTAAATCCTTCCACGTGCATCCCACTAATGACTCAAGAAGCTCCTGTCCTGTCAGTTATAAGAAGCTACTCGTGTATACAAAGCAAAATACTTGCTGTCCAAAGGTTTCAGCAGAGGCTTAGCTGCTGCTCTTCTCGGTTGATTATCGACTGTATCTGCTGTTTTTCTCGGCTGATATGGGGCTGCTCGGATTGCTACACGTGTTCAGACTTCATCACATCGCAGCTGAAGGATTTGCTGCGTGTTTTCTCGGCATGGTGAAGCTTGTTGCTGCAGTTGCACTCGGAATTACGTGGACTTGCTGCTGTTTTTTGGAGAGCTCGAAGTGGACAGCAGCTCGGCATTTGTTGGTTCAGTTGGACGTTACTTGGCGCAAGGAGTTGCTACTGTTTTGCTCTGTTTCGGTTCTGCTAGGAACCTGCAAGAGTTCAGAAGCTGATGCTAAACTTTTGATGTGCCTTGGCTGCTGTTGTGCTGATCGAATGGAGTACTGTTCTTGTTGTGAAGCTTGGAAACCTTGGTTCTCTTCCTGCTGCAAATAGATGGAACTCTCGGTTGTCCTTAAAAGTACAAGTGCTGCTGTTAACTTGAAGAGCTGCTCGGTTGGTTGGCGTGCGCGTGGATGGCTCGGTATCAGCTGTTAAATGGATGTTCTCGGTTCAAGTTACTGTTGAACATGAGCACATGACCTGCAATAAAAATAAACCCAGTCAAAATTCGCAAGCTTGTCCTACTATAGTAATGAAATGCAAGTTTTCTTCCCGATTGCCATGTGATGTGCTTGCTCAAGTTATGGAATGCTCAAGCTCAAGCTGCTGTTCGTGTGTGCAGTTGCTTGGAGCTGCGAGTTGTTGCAGCTGCTGTGGAGTTTGGAACCAGGCCGTGATCTGGAGTACGTAGAATTCAAGGCCAGTTGCTGCTGTTGCGAACTGCAGCTGTCACGTGGATCAAGCTGCTGTTGAATTGGAGGATGCTCTGTTCTACTGCTGCAAGTTGGAGTACACAGCCTGCTGCAAATTCAACAAAGGAGGTGGAATTTACTACTCGGACTTGTCAGTGCACGTGTGAATCTTCAATTGAGTTGCTCTGTTCAATTGCCCCAAAAATCTCTCTCTCATTTGGGTCTCGGTGGTTGAAGTTAGCCTCCTTTTTCAATCGAATTCCACGGACCAATGAAATGTTTAGCTCCTATTCTTGCTGGAGTTTGGAAAGCGCCATTGGAGTACTCGAGAAGAGTGGATGAGCAGCTCGTGTGCATCAATGTGTAGTCCCTAAAGTGCAACTGCTCCTTCTCGGTTTCTGCTCACTCTTGGACTACTTAGTTTCCACTTGTGCACTTAGTAGATGATTTCAACCAGCTATCTTGGTGCTCAGATTCATCAGATTTTTCACATAAATGATGCAGCTGTCACATGTAGGGGCTGCTCGTGTTCTGCTGCTGTTATTTCAGGTGCTTGAACTGCTGTCCACTTGAGATGGAGTGCTATTGTAATGCCGTGCTGTTGTGAAGCTTGGTTCAATTCCATAAGTTATACAACCTGTCGAACAACCAACGAAATAATAAGTTGATATAGTTATCAAAACTAAGCTTAAGTCAAGTTAGCATCTTAATGAAATGCAACATGGAAATTAAATAGGGCTCTCCATGTCCTTGTGTTGGAATTGTTTGAAGAAACTCAGAGTTGAACACAAGCTCGGATCAATTGTTGGAGGATGAACTTGCTGGTTGTTTCACATGCCATGGAAATTGCAGCACACAGTATCACTGTTTGTGCACTTGCTAGCTGCTGTTAAGTTCTGAAGAGACTAGGCGCTGCTGTATTTCTTGAATTGCGCCTGCTGTAATCACAAATCAGCAGCTCATTTCGGTTCTCTTTTGTGCTAGTCAGCTTTGTTTCGATCATGTGAAGCTCAAGTTGTTCGGCTACAATAAATTGCTCACTACTGTTGGTCATGTCTGCTGTAAAATGTTGGAGCACCAATTAGTAGCTAAAACTAAATCCATGGCCTGCTACCATCAACATACTCCTTAGCCTGCTGTTATTTTTGGTTCTCAACTAGGAGTTGCTGCAGGCCTTAGCAAATGAACTTCAACTAATAGGCTGCCTTTGTCCCCAAATTGAACTCATTATCTATTTCAAATTGCATAGTGGCTTCTATACTTCAATAAGCTGTCATGAAGTTGTTGTATTCAGTTGTGATAGGGACTGCTTTGTTCAAATTCAAATGGTTGGTGTATGAACTTCCCAATGAGCTAAAGCATATGCAGCTTGGTTCAATGGATTGTACTTAACATCTACTACAAAAATAGCAACATGGAGAGAACCAATGAGCTCATATTAATGTCAACAAAGCACAAGCAATTGATCTAAGCGTGTGTCTGTGTAAAACATGGCTAAATAACTAATTAACATGACTTTTTCTTTTATAAATTATATAAACTCACATAGAAAAATGGTATACAACTATAGTATGAATACATGAGTTTATACAAAGCTATTTAAGTCGTATTTTGATAATTTTTCTCACTATTTATATAATTGACTAAGAAAATTATATTTTTTATAATTTTTAAGTATAATTCACAATAAAAGTACCATGAAATGCATATATGTACATTAATTAAGTGGAGATAAATGTATAATTTTGCACATTTATCATCTGCTCGGCAATCCCCATCTTAATTGTATCACTTGTCCCTTTCTGCTAAAAGCACCCCCAGTGATCAAATGCCATGTGTCCAGTCCCACGTGAAAGGATTTTGCTGCACCAATAACTAATTTACTTTGATTTTTCATTTGTACCATTTATTATTTCTTGTACATTACTTCTTTTAGATAATATCATTTTTTGTCTTTTCCATTTTAAGTAAGATGCCCTAAGTTTTTAGATATAAATACCCTTTGTAATATGTAGCTACAACATGATCATTAGATATTGAATATACTTCTCTCTCGTGAGCTAGTGTGCTTACCTCTTTTTTTTTTTTACTCTTATCTTAATCTTTAAGTAAGGATAGGTGGCAAGTGACTCACCGAGTTGCTTGTGCGTCATATTGAGTTAGTTTTATGAGTCCACAGAGTTTTCTTAGTGTGTCACATCCTTAGAATCTTTTGTGGTTTTCTTGTTCATGTCGTTTTCTTGTTCCTACTTTGCATTTCATCACCTTTTACTTCAAGCTTTTCTACAAGCTTGGACTTACCCTGATACTGTCGCCTTTGTCTACTCTTGGTACAATGTATCATCTTGATATCAGAGGGAAGGTTTGTTTGGGTAAGTTGCTACTTAGTTGTGATTGTTATCATGTAGTGTGTAGTACTATTGTGAAATGTACTAAGAATATGAGACGGATCAGTTTAAGTGTTTTGGAGAGTATTTGAAATTTTGCTATTGTTGTGAAACCTTTGTTGCAAAATACTTTGTCTTGCCTTGTTTCGAGTATACAAAAACAAGGCAAATTTCAATTGGCTTTATTGTTCTTCAGAATAGTTATTATGTTCACAATTAGTTTAAACTTTCATGTATGGGTAAGTGTGTGTGAGTTATTTGGCTTAAGAGGACAGTGTCTGCTGTTTAGAGGATTCTAAGTTTGTTTACTAAGCTTTGTTGAGAAAATGATAGATCCAAGTGTTAATGCTTGTATTGGAGATGATAATAGCAGTGTTGTCCATAATAGACAACAACCCCAAAACACCCCTAGAAGTATAGATAGTGAATCAATGAGATGGTTAACCTTATAGTCGATCTAACTAAAGTTATTTATGCATTGGCCTTTTGACCTACTAAGGCCGTATAGAATACTCCCTAAGCTGTTCAACTTGCGAAAAGACAGATCTTAGCTCGATAAGGTGGAGGAGTAAGAGGATGTATGCGAAGAAGGATTGATTTAGGTGACATGAATGAAGAAGGAAAAGAAGAGTATATTGAGAAAGATGAGCGAGCTTGAGCATCTCAAGCTGCCAACCATGTGAAGTTTTAGATTTCAAGCTTCAATAGTTCTGGAAACGCTAATGACTATCTAGACTGGGAAGAGAAGATAGAGTGTGTTTTTTATTATTATCAGTATGAGAACCGTGAGAAAGTAAAGACTATTATTGTAGAGTTTTTAGGCTATGCTGCGATGTGGTAGAAGAACTTCTAAATTATGAGGAGATAAGAAGGATATAAGGAAGTAAATACTTGACTTGAGATGAAGAGAATACTTAAAAACAAATTCGTGCCGGATACTTATTTGCAAGATACCTTTGCTCAACTTTAAGAGTTAAGATAAGGAAGCCGGACTGTTAATGAATATGTTCAAAAGTTCCAAATACTCATGATTCGATATGAATTAGATGAACCATCGGCTTGAACAGTATCCTGATTTCTAATTGGATTGAGAGGTGGCATCCGAGATGTCGTGGAGCTTCAACGGTTTACCGCGTTGGACGAAGCTATAAAAATAGCCCAGCAAGTGGAGAGATAGAGGAGGAATAGGCCAAGCTAACCTCTAACGAGCTGAACTATACAATCAAGTCAACCCGCTTAGGGTAGTTACCAAGCTTAACAAAGTATTGAGCTGAGCTAAGTAAAAGGATAGATGTTAGGGCAGAACAGAAGAGATAACCAAGTGATGGTAAAGTACCGTCAAGAACTTATGAGAAAGGATGAGGATTTAAGAGGAAAACGAACCAGATCAAGTGTTTTAAGTGTCAAAGGTTTTGACACATTGATGCCCAACGTCCGAACAACAGAACTATGGTTATCAAAGGAGACGTTCTAAAACTCAATGTGGATAGTACTGATGAGGAGCTTGAGGAGGAGGTTGTTCTCGAGAAGGATACCATCCAGGAGGATGAGCTTATTAAAGAGGATGTGCTTACTGAGGATTTGATAAGAACCAACCCTCTGAAACAATAATAAGAAGCCGAGCTCGAGGACTTCAAGGGCTCGTATAGAAAATATTAACTCTAAGCTATAGGTGAGACAGGGACTCCTATCCTGATCCAATCTCTAACTGACCTATCTGTCGGATCCTCACATATATCCAACATGCTTCTGCCTAGCTACGAAGTCCTGACCCAGGAGGTAACCCAAGAAAGGCTGGCCAAATTAAGCTCTCTAACTGACCACTAGTGCCTGACTCCAATTCAGTTGACTTCCTAACCAAACTGATAGGCTCCCAACCTAATCCAGATCAGGTCGGCCCCTAATTGTAATGCATTCTTGTTTCCGCCTATGTTGTATTATATCCTTGATGTCCAACTACCAAGCGATACGTATCTTTTGATACAATATTCTAAAATGATTGTTCCTTTTTCCATACTGAATATTCTTTATCTCTTTTATCCTTTTTAGTATGTCTTATGTAACCTAGTATAAAATACCCTTTTGTCTTTTCATACATGTAAAGCAACTATAGTGAACGGGTATATAAACCTCCACTCTTATATGCGATCATCATTCAACTTTCAATACAAAATTATTTACATTGAGTAACCTTAATGTTCTTGTTATCATTTAACTCTTATCTATTCTCTTTAGTAAGGAGTAACGGCGAGTGATCATTCAATTCGAACTAATGTATCATATCCAGCAGATTATTGGTTGGTAAGATCGAATGGTGTGTCATATCCATTTGATAGCTACCGGGACTTTGCTAGCCTTTTCTTTATTTCTTTCCAGTTTACTTTATTGTTGTGTCTCTCCGTGTATCCGACCCTAGAAACACCTCAACTTTGCTAGTATTAAAGTACGGTTTCGCAAAGGAGTGTGTGAAGTTACAATGAAGTTTTGGCTCACCTTACTGTTAATGGCTGTTGTGTTCCTTCTGTAGTTACTGCAGGATGCTTGTGTATTCGTAAATGTGGTTTCATTGATACTCTATTCTTACTCTGTTTTTCATTGTGAAAATAGAGTAAGTTTATATCTATTTTGCTGGGTACTACAATTGTTAATAATTTGTTAATCTGTTCAGAAAGTATTATACTATATTAGAATCGAGTATTCAAGGTATCATTGGTGACTAAAGTAGTGGTGCTCAGTTTAGTCTTGGTCATAATGGTAGGAACACCCCAAGGTCTGTTGATGATAAACTTGACAGACTCACAAATCTTATTGAGAGTTTAGTCACCATAATGCAAGTTAATAGATAATAACCCCAAGGTGTACAACAAAAAAACTCCTAGGATGGCGCCCTTGAGAGATACTATGGCTGAGGCAATCGAACTAGTCACCCAGTTCGACCTCCTTGAGCTAGAGGAGCTGCTAGACGAAGATTAGAGTTAAAGGAGATTATGGAGGATGACGAGGAGTTGGATGTTAAAGGGTTTGGTAAAGAAGAAGAAGTTGATTATTAACGAGCATAGGGACGAGAACGCCAAGTCCCTTGAGGGCTAGATAATGTTAAGGTGCAAATCCTGCCTTTCGGTGAAAGTAGAGATGCAAATGAATACTTGGAGTGGGAAGAGAAGGTCGAGAAAGTATTTGAATGTTATGGGTATGAGGATACGGTTAAAGTCCAACTTGTTGCATTGGAGTTTACTAGGTATGCCACCATATGATGGAAGAATCTAAATACAATTAGGGCAAGAGATGGAAGATGAGGTGTTAGAACTTAGGATGAGATGAAAAGGTTGTTAAGAGGTAGATTTATACCTGAGACTTATCTACAAGATATGTTTGCAAAGTTATAGGAGCTACACCAAGGAAGCCGATCTATTGATGACTACGTGAGGAATGGAAGACTGCCTTTAAGACTAGGTACGGGTTCTATGAATAGCTGGTTATGCCATTTGGACTTACTAATGCCTTGGGCATATTCATGAGGTTAATGAATTATGTAATGCGCTCTTTTCTTGGAAAATGTGTGGTTGTATACTTTGACGACATATTGGTGTATAGTGCCGACCTAAACAACCATGTTCAACATCTTTGTGAAGTATTTAGCATTCTATGAGTTGAGAAGTTGTATGGGAATGTAAAGAAATGCATGTTCTACTAGAAAGAGGTGATGTTCCTAGGGTTTATAGTGTCAGTGGAAGGAATCTAAGTAGATGAGGAGAAGATCTAAGCTATTCTAGGTTGGTCGATGCCGAAGAATGTCACTGAAGTTTGAAGTTTCTGTGGCCTAACTTCTTTCTATAAGTGATTTATTAAGGATTTGAGCACAATAGTCGCCTTATTGACCGAGTTGACAGAGAAGAATTAAAGGTTCAAGTGGAACGATTGAGCTAAGTGAAGCTTTAGGGAGATCAAGGAGAAGCTCACTTTGGCACCTGTCTTTATACTACCAGATTTTGACAAGCCCTTCGAAGTAGAGTGCGATGCATCGAGAGTTGGAATTAGTGCAATCCTGATGCAAGAATGACGACTTATCACTTACCATAGTGAGTAATTGAATAGCCCAACCCCAAATCATTCTATGTACAAGAAGGAGATGTACTCCCTTTCCCGAGCCCTTACTGTTTGTCAACATTATTTGTTACCACAAGAGTTTGTTATTTATACAGATCATGAGTTTTTGAAGCATTTGAGGAGTCAAAACAAGCTTTCGAAGAGGCAAGCTAAGTGGTTGGAGTTTATGGAAAGTTTCTCGTACATCATCTAGCACAAGGATGGAAGTGCAAATACGGTTGCCAATGCTCTGTCATGATAGCAAACCTTGCTGACCACTTTGCAAACAAAATTATTAGGATTTTCACTAATTACTAGGCAGTATGCTCATGATTCTCATTTCAACCTTATCATGGAACAATGCAATGATGAAATTGTTGTTAAGGGATATTGTCTCAACGATGGCTATTTACTTAAGGACCATAGACTATGTATTCCAAACTGCTCCATACGTGAACTATTGGTTCAGGAAGCTTACAGCGGTAGACTTTCAAGCCACTTTGGGGAGGTTAAGACAGCTAATCTGTTGAAAGAGAATTTTTACTGGTCGAGTTTGGCCAAGAATGTCCATAAGGTAGTTGTTGATTCCTATTTCGATTTTCTTAATTTAACATATATTAAACCTAACCTGCTTAATATAAATTACTCAATATTAAACTAAGGAAAAGATTTTTTTTTTTTTTTTATAATGAAGTTGCCAACTAGTTCAATTGGTAAAAAAATGAAATTAGGTTTTTGGATGGGAAAACCCTAATTTAATTACTAGTCTATGAATATTTTAAAAAAATTAATTTTTAGAAAATTAAACCAGAAAATTAGGTTCGGGGGTTAACCTATTAAAACTAAGTCACTATGTGAAAATAAAAAAAAAATTATGGGCTTTATTTTTTATAATTTTTCTAAAAATATTAAAAATTTACCTAAGTCTACAAAATGTAACTAAAAATGATATTTTATTATTTTTTATTACAAATTTCTAAGAAAAGAGGATTTTTTTTTTATTTTTTAATAGTTGCTTCAAAAATGCTTATGTACTCGCTAATGGGGATCAAATTGGCTGTAGTTATTTTTTTTATAAAATTTTTAGTGAGTGGGTTATTTTTATATTAAAAACCAAGCCATGTTTACGTTTTTATCAATTTGTTATTTTAAGGAAAAAAACCAAAAAATATCTAAGTTTCTTGAATTAAATAAAAAAAACCCTAACTAATCGAACCTTTTTAAAAAGAAACTTAATTTAAATTAGATTTTTTTTTTCCAAAACCACTATATGCTAAAAATATTTTTTATTTAAAAAAAACATGATTTAAAAAAAACACTTAATTCAACTAAATTTTATTGGAAAATAAAAAATTTGCAATAAGAATAAATAATAAAAAAATTGCACTTAAACATAAAAATAGTTAATAAAGGAAAAAGAAAAACATAACTAATAAAGTAAATTAATAAAAATTAATGAAATAAATGAATAATAAAAAAATTAATGAAAATTTACCTAGCATCAGATTATATCGATGTTAAGCAGTGGATTAGGCAACTGGCTGGGCGGTAAACTGGGTGTTGTTAGGTGACGCTGGAAAGTGGACTAGGTAACTGGCTGGGCGAGAGACTAGGTGACATTAAGTGGTAAACTGAGCGACGTTGGGTAATAGGTTAGGCGACTAGCTGGGCGAGAGACTGGGCACTGTTGGGTAACGTTAAGCAGTGGACTAGGCGGTGCTGGGCGACGTTAGGCGATAGATTAGGCGACTAGCTAGACATTGCTAGGTGACAGGCTAGGCGTTGCTGAGTGATAGGTTGGGCACTGACTGTAGTGGTAGTGCGATAGTGCTAAGGTGGTACTATATGGTGGCACGGTGGTGTTTGTGTGGTGTTTTGGGTAGGAGTATAATTAAAAAAATCGTTTTTTAAATCCCCCATCAATATACTATTTATAAGCTCAAAATCGAATCTTCCCTATCAAAGATACGGAAGATACGATTGCGATTTTTCCAAGATTTATCCTAACTTCTAGAAATCTTAATTTATTTTGGGCTTTTTTTTATTCTTCCAAGGTCTGATCCGATCTACTACAATTTAGCCTAATAATTCTCTAACTTAATTTATGTCCTTAAATTAGATGAATTTTATTCTATATTAGTTTAGCCCAAAGTTAATTAAGCCCATATTATCACCTAATCCAACAATCCAACTCAATTTAATTCAACGCAATACGACTCGACTTGACTTGACTTGACTCGACTCGATATAATTCAACTTAACTCGATACGACACAACTTGATATGATTCTTCTCTTTTTTTTTCTACTTTCATTTTTTCTTTCTTTCTTTTTAATTTTCGTTTTTTTTTATTATTACTATTTGTTTAATTTTCTACTTTTCTATTCATTTATTAACCTAGCTTGATTAATAAAAAATTGGCAAAAATGAGGTGTCTACAATAGTTGATCATTATGAAGTATGTAAGTATGCTAAGGGGAAGAGAGAACCCCATAGAGATTATATGCCTCTACTAATGCCTACTTTACCATAGGTCGACTTTAGCATGGACTTTGTCCTAGGGTTGCTCTGGACATCCAGAGGGAAAGATTTTATTTTTGTTGTAGTGGACCGTTTCGGCAAGATAGCGCACTTCATTTCGTGCTATCGGATTAACGATGCTTTATATATTGTTGATTTGTTTTGCAGGAGGTTGTCCGACTACATAGAGTACTGAAGACTATTGTCTTAGATCGGGAGACAAAATTTTTGAACTATTTCTAGAAGACTCTTTAGAGAAGACTTAGGACTAAACTAATGTTCACTCCAGTAGCCACCCTTAGATTAATGACCAGACTAAAGTGGTAAACAGGATACTAGGCAATCTACCCAAAGCTGTTATAGGGAAAAATTTGAGGGATTGGGATATATGCCTATCAGTCATGGAGTTCGCATATAACTGAACTATCCACAATACTATAAGGAAAACCCCATTTAAGGTTATTTATGGCCTTAACCCGACCATTCCCTTAGATATGGTCGACACCCTAGTAGCTACTGGAGAGAGTCAATTTGGAGTTGATCGAGCTTGAGAATTACATAAACTGCACTAATCCGTAATAAAGAAGATCACCAAATTCAATTAGAGACAGTAAGAGATTGGTAACTGAGGCCACTGAACTGTTTCTTTCTAGCTAGGAGACTTAGTATAGATTCACTTTAACCAAGAGCGGTTCTCGTACTTAAGACAAAGCAAACTATCTCCTCGAGCTGACGGCCCATTCAAGGTTCTAAAGAAGATCAACCACAACGCCTACCAGATAGAGTTACCTAATGACTATGGTGTCTTCTCTACCTTCAATGTGTTCGATTTAATTCCCCATCAACCAATAGAAGACCCTACGAGTGCTTAAGAAGAATAAGCAAAAACCGCTTTAGATTTGAGGACAAATGTTTCCTACTCCCAAGCAGATGATAGGAATCAACCCCTTAGACCAATCATAAGAAGCCGAGCTTGAGGACTTCAAGAGCTCGTACAAAAAATACTAACTTTAAGCTATAGCTAAAATGGGGACTCTTATCCTGATTCGACCTCTAGCTGACCTGTCTGTTAGATCCTCACGTATGTCTAATATACTCTTGCCCAACTGTGAAGTCCTGACCTAGGAGGTAACCCAGGAAAGGCTGGCTGAATCGAGCTCTCCAACCGACCACTGGTGCTTGACTCAAATTCGGTTGACTTCCTAACTAGATTGACTAACTCCCGACCTAATCCAGATTAGGTCAGCTCCTGACTATAATGCATTCCTGTTTCCACTTACGCTGTATCATATCCTTGATATCTAGCTATGAAGCGACACATGTCTTCTGACACAATGTTTTAAAATGATTCTTCCTTTTCCATACTGAATATTCTTTGTCTCTTTTACCCCTTTTAGTATGTCTTATGTAACCTAGTGTATAATATCCTTTTGTCTTTTCATACATGTAAAGGAACCTTAGTGAACGGGTATATAAACCCCCACTTTGTTATATACGATCATCATTCAGCTTTCAATACAAAATTATTCACCTTAAGGAACCTTAATGTTCTCGTTATTGATAGCAATCAACCCTCTAGACTGATCATAAGAAGCCGAGCTAAAAGAATTCAAGAGCTCGTATTGAAAATACTAGCTCTAAGCCATAGTTAAGACAAGGACTCCTATCCCAATTCGACCTTTTGCCGACCTGTTTATCAGATCCTCATGTGTGTCCAACATGCTTTTGCCTAATAGCGAAGTCCTAATCCAGAAGACAACTCAAAACTAGTCGAGCCGAGCTACCGACCTAACATACTGGCATCTAACTTCAAGACAGCTGACCTTTTGTTAAGATGATTGGCCCTCAACTTGATCTAAATCAAGTCGGCCCTCGACTGTAACACATTCCTGCTCCCACCTACGTTGTATCATATCCTAGATATTCAGCCATCAAGCGACACGTGCCTCTTGACATAATGTTCTAAAATGATTCTTTCTTTTCCATATTGAATATTCTTTGTCATTTTTCCCCTTTTTTTGTATGACTCATGTAACATAATTGTAAAATACCCTTTTATCTTTTCATACATATTGAATAACTCTAGTGGGTAAGTACATAAACCCCCACTTTCCTTGTATGCGGATTCATATCCTTTTCAATACAGAAATTACTTGTTTGAGCAATCTTAGTGTTCTTGTATTTCAACTCTTATCTATTCTCTTTAGTAAGGAGTAGTGGCGAGTGACCCTTCAATTCGAATCGGTGTGTCATACCCAGCAGCTTGTAGGCCGAGTAGGATTGAGTGGTGAGTCATATCCATTTGGTAACTACTCGGGTTTGCTAGTTTCTTTTTTATTTCCTTTTTGACTCATTTGTTGTGGTGTTTCTTCATATGTACGACCCTAGAGATGCATCAGTTATCATTCAACTCTTATCTATTCCTTTTAGCAAGAAGTAGTAGCGAGTGACCCTTCAATTCGAACCGATGTGTCATATTCAGCAGATTGTTGGTCGAGTAGGATCGAGTTGTGTGTCATATCCATTCGGTAGTTACCCTGACTTTGCTAGCCTTTTCTTTGTTTCTTTCCGGTTTGCTTTGTTGTAGTGCCTCTCCGTGTGTCCGACCCGGGAGAATCATCAGGATTTAGACAAACTAACTTTGGTTATTCAACATGTAATGAGTATAAAACTCTTTACCAAGGAGGAGCAAAAAGAGAACTTATTCCACTTTTCTTACAAAGTAAATGAGCAGGTTTGTATGCTCATAGTGGATAGTGAAAGCTGCACTAATGTGGCGTTTGCCAACTTAGTTAAGAAGCTCGAGTTGTCAACTATCTTACACTCAAAGCCATATAAGTTACATTGGCAACATGAGAAGGATGCATTACATATCACTTAGTAAGTATTATTGCTGATCTCTATTGGAAATTATTCTGATGAAATTTCTTTATAATGTATTACCCATGTATGCGTCTCATATATTGCTAGGTTGACCTTGGCTTTTTGATCGGAAGGTTATATGTGATGGGTTTAAGAACACATATGTGTTTGAGAAAAATGGAAGGAAGATTACTTTAAACCTTATGAAGTCGAGTTGAGTTAGCAAGCTGCAAGCTAAACTTACTCAAGGATCCAATAAGGCATTAATTTTAAGTAAAGTTGAGCTCTGAGAAGCTATTAAAGCCGACATACCAACCTTTCTATTGATTAGACAACTACTAGAGTTGAAGGAGTAAATTGAGCTACCCCTAGAGATGAAGGAGCTAGAGCTACCCTTAAAGATCGATGAGCTATTGGATGAGTATACCGATCCATTTCTTGAACAATTGCATGAAGGATTACCCCATTTCCAAGGCATTGAACATTGCATTGACTTAATACCCCGACGCTGCCTTACTAAACAAGCTAGCTTATCGAATGAGTCCTGAACCAGCTACAGATCTCCAAAGACAAGTTAATGAGTTGCTGGAAAAGGGATATGTGAGGGAAAGTCTCAACTCTTATGTTATGCCGGCGACTTATTATGTATAAGAGCTATTAGTTAAGGAAGCTTATGGTGGTGAGCTCTCCGACTATGTTGGAGAGAAAAGGACATATGAGCTATTGAGTGGAAGGTTCTTTTGGCCTTAGATGAGGTGAGATGTGCATCGGATTATTGAGGCTTATACTACTTGTAAGAAGGCCAAATGCCAAATGCTAAACCATATACAAGAAAGCAATGCATTTGTCTGTTCTGACCGGACCCAAGACTAAGTTAAGCATAGACTTTGTTTTTAGATTGTCAAAAACTGCCTAAGGCAAAGATTTTGTGATGGTCATCATGGATAGATTTAGTAAGATTGCACACTTTATGCTTGATCCAAAACTAACGATGCTTTAACTATTCCTTTTCTCTTTTTGCAGGAGATTGTTCATTTGCATGGTATGTCGAGAAGTGTGATGCTGAATAGAGATCTAAAGTTTCTGAGCCATTTTTGGAGGGCTTTTTAGTGTCATATGGAGACTAAACTACTATTCTGCACTTGTTGTCATCTCTAAATTGATGGCTAAACATAGGTAGTCAATCGCACTTTGGGATCACTACTTTAAGCTATAGTAGAAAAGAATTTAGCTTATTAGGATGTCTATTTACCTATGGTAAAATTCACTTATAACCACACGGCATATGACACCACTAAGCAAACACCTTTTAAAGTTATCTATGGCTTCAATCCAGAGCTATCCCTTAATTATACCCTAGTACCCATGCCCAAGTAAGAAGACCTTGATGCAAGACACCGAGCATAGTCTTTGCAGTAGATCTACAAGAAGGTTACCCGGTAGATTGACCAAGTGACCAAGAAGTTGAGAGAAAAGAGTAAAGGGAAGAAGTTAGCACGGTTTTAACTTGACGATTTGGTATGGTTGCACTCGGGTAAGGAGAGGTTTTCGAATAAGAGAAAGAATTAGTTACTTGTCTAAGCTGAAGGTCCCTTTAAAGTACTCCAAAAGATCAACGATAATGCCTATTGATGGGAATAACTTAAAGACTATAGAGTTTCTGACATCTTTAATATTGTCAATCTCAGCCCTTATTGACTTGAAGGACAATTGAATGAAGACTAACCAAATCAACCCGGAGGGGATGATAGGAATCAAACAACTAGACCTCTAACCCGATCCTGGGCTCAAGGTTTTGAGGGATTGATGAAGCGGATTCTATTGTTCCAACCAACTCTTGTCGAAGCTAAATTGATCTTCACTACCGACTAACTCTACATGTTGAGTAACTTCTCATTCGTCAATAATTAAGTGCTGACTTGAAATATGCTTCATTGATAGCTTGGTACTTTTCACACGTCTACTCAACCATGACCATGCTAACCAATAGTTTGGTAGCACTAGTGTCGAGAACCCTAAAGCACATTTGAACCTACATGTCTTAGAAGGAACCCTAAGTTTGCTGGGCAATCCCCATCCTAACCATACCACTTGTCTGTTTCTACTAAAAGTGCCCCCTAGTGAGCGAATGCCATGTGTCTAGTCTTACATGAAAGTATTCTGCTACACTAATCACTAATTTACTTTGATTTTTCATTTATACTCTTTATTATTCCTTATACATTATTTCTTTTACATAACAACCCTTTTTGTCTTTTCTATTTTAAGTAGGATGCCCTAAGTTTTCAGGTATAAATACCCTTTGTAATATGCAGCCACAACATGATCATTTGATATTGAATGTTCTTCTCTCTCATAAGCTAGTGTGCTTACTCCCTTTTTCTTACTCTTATCTTAACCCTTAAGTAAGGCTAGGTGGCAAGTGACTCACCGAGCTACTTGTGTGTCGGATCGAGTTAGTTTTGTGAGTCTACATAGTTTCCTTTGTGTGTTACATCCTTAGAATCTTTTGTGGTTTACTTGTTTATCTTGTTTTCTTGTTACTACTTTCACATTTCATCACCTTTTACATCAAGCTTTTCTACAAGCCTGGACTCACCCCAATATTGTTATCCTTGTTTGCTCTTGGTGCAGCGTATCAAATGCAGTGCTTAATTCCTTTAAAAGTAGGTAAGCCCTTAGGTAACTCTTTAGGAAAAAGGTCTATGAATTCTTTAATTAGCTTCTAGACATTCTCAATTAGCTCAACTTGCTCCCTTAGCTCCAATAGTCTTTGAATTAGTAAGTTAGTCGGTGCATTTGATTTCAACACTTCTTCAAGATCAATTCGACTCATTACTAAAGTTTTCTTAGATCCTTAACCTAACTTAGCTTGCATGTTCTTGAACTATCTAAGGGTCATGGGGTTTAATAAAACAATGCTCCCATCTTTTTCAAATGCATAAGTATTGCAAAAGCCATCATGCATGACCTTTCTTTCAAATAGCTAAGATCAGCTTAGAATCATATGTGAAGCATACATCAGCAACACACTACATAGGATCTCATCATGGTAACTCTTGATAGGGATTAACAACAATACTTGACTGGAGACACGTAATGATCCCTTTTCGTTTAACTAGTGTAATTCATACGACTTAGGATATGGGGAGGTAAGTAACTTCAATTGTTGCACGAGATTAGCAGATGCTACATCGGTGCAACTCTCACTATCTACTACTAAGGCATACAATTGTCCTTACCTTTTTTAATGTGGAACAAGTTCTCTTTCTACTCGTTTTCCTTAGATGATCAATTCTAATGGCTCACCAAACAATTGTGCTAAAAAGATCTCCATCCTCAACATAAATATTCTCTATAACTCCCTTTAGAGTCTCTTCAACATATTTCACTACTTCCTCCATCTATTCCTTAGCTTCTTCATTTGTTCTATCCACTTCAAAGGTCGACACTTCTCCCTTAATGACCATAGTTTGGTGGTTTGGATACTAAGCAACCATGCATCCAAAACCTTGATACTTGTATCATTTGATTTCACTCATCTTTTGTCTTGATGTTTAACCCTTCTCAAACTTCCTCGACATCTCCTTCTTAACAGCTCGAGATTTTAGGTTACATCTAACCTCTTTTTGCTAACTCGATTCCAAACTACTTAGTCCCTTAGAACCCATTTGAATAGGTTAGGCCAGTGGAACAGGTCGGCTAAACTAAGCTAGGCATGGCCTACTTCTTCCTTTACCTTTCCATATGTTGGGCGATCTTAATGACTTCTTCAATAGTAGTGAAGTGATGGACTTTAAAAACATCTCTAAGCTCATACCTTAGGCTGGTGTGGAATCTTGAGACAATCTAAGCTTCAAGCTTGTTGACTTTACATCTAATCGTTAGCATTTGGAACTTCTAAACATACTCATCAACATTTTAGTTTCCTTGCTCTAACTCTTGTAAAATCACAAATTATCTTGCAAGTAGGAGTTTGGAATGAACCAAACTCACTTAATCCTTCTTCTTTTGGCCCATGTTCGAACACCTCGAAGTCCATTTGTGCGTCGCATGGCTTGAAAGTTTCTCTGCCACATTGTAGCATTCTTAGCGCACTTTATCATAGTCCTTAACTAGTAATAATCGAAAATTCTTTTAAGCTTCTCTTTCTAGTCAAGATACTCATCGGCATGCCTTGTGCCATTGAAGGTTGGAATTTATAGCTTAACACTATTAATAGCTTAAGGCGATTGAGTTCCTCTCTCATCTGCTTCATAAAACTCTTCATCCTCATCCTCTTCCTTAACATCCTCCAAGTTAATTCTCTTGTAGACTCTTCTATCAACTCCTCCACCCTAAGCATACTGAGTTGGAAGTTCCTCCGTTCACGCTAAGTTTCATATACTTTATCCCCAGTACCATTCTTAGCTTAAGGAACTTCATAAGCAACCTTAATAGGTTAGTTAGTAGCCAATTGATGCATTGCATGAGTTAGCTTAGTGATAATGATGACCATCTCATTGATTTTCTCATTCATAGAATTGGGAGTGGCAAGAACTAGTCTTCTATGGTACAGAACACCATTTTCATTATCTCCAGTCGATGCATTGACACTTAAGTCAATCATCTTCTCAATAAAGCACTTCCTAAAGTATTGTTACCTTGCTTCAATAGAGTTAAAATAGGGATACTCCATCGACCATAAAAATAAAAAACTTAAAATAGTGATAGCCCAAAAATTCAAATGAACCTAAAACAACTTATCATAACAACATAACCAACAGTAACTATTCCCACTCTATTACAAACTACTGTATAATAAAAAATTTAATGCTAGAACACTCATAAAACAACTTAAACTCAAATGATATGCCACGATAAGGACTGATAAGCATGGCAATATCGAGAGGTGGATCTAGCTAAGCTATAGCGGAAAAGCAACTTTTGAGCTAACTTATGGATATTATGCATCACAAATCACACACAAACCTAATATAAAGTTGATATTACGCATAAATTTTAGAAAAGGGGTAATCATTACTACTCATTACTTAATGGAATAGATAAGAGCTAGAAATTGAACTTGGCAACTTAAAATGAAGCTCAACACAAGAACAATGAAAAAAAAAGGAAGTACTATATTCATTAATGGATGATATGTTGTTTCAATTATACAAAATGAAGGTAATTATACCCATCTTTCTAGGGCATTGCCTTACATGTGGGCAATTGCAAAAAGGAGCAATTTACCCTTAAAAGGAGACTCTTATCTTTAATATACAAAGGAAATGATAAAAACGAGAAAAGACAAAAAGGAATATTCTGATATTAATATCAAATGAAAAAGTTCATAGAAATTTATCACCGGTTGTTTAGGAACAAACTTAGCTTAAGTGAAGTGGCCTCTAGTGATTTGGAATCAAGTCAACAGCTATTCTATGTTGGCTTCTATCTTAGGCAACTTAGGAATTAGGTGACCTAAGGGTAAGTTGGTAAGTGCTCAAATAGGTTGGCCTCTGACATAAGTAGCTCGAAAACACGATAGCTAATTTATTGGTGGAGTTAGCCAAGTTGTTTCCGTGTCAGGACGTATTGAAAGCTTGGAGTTATAACAAGGAGAAGACACGATTAATGTCAGGAAATAGAGCAACTCAAATTGTTTTAGAAAGGATGACTTTGCTAGACTTGGCTGGAGGGAAATGATTTAGCGTGCTATGCTCTCAAGTCCTTGGACTTAGGCATGAGTGATGAGACCTTAAATCTAATTCCTATCACTTAGAGTCCTCCTAATTTGAGAATATGTTGATGTTTAAGAGGAACTTGTCGATGTGACTCGTATGTATTACATCAACCAATACCATTCAGGTTGAAACATTACCTTATGGCAAACTTAAGGATAACAAGTAGGTATTACTCTTATTATAGGGAAAAAAGAATAGCTTTCTTAGAAACTATAGTGATGGAGGTCATTCAGGAAGGGTCCCTTAGTTTATGGAACGTATGCTTAGGATGTTAGGGCATTGCTTGGACTTAAAGTGTATTAGCTACTATGTCGAGGCCGTATTTGGGCTTAAAACATGAAGGTCGAAATGCTCGGCTTCCTAAGCTTATGACTTGAAATTTTAGATGCCAGAGGTTACTTGAGGTTAAGGCTTGAAAGCTATAATGGGAGGACATTAATTGAACTTAAGGCATAAAAGCCAAAATGCCCAAATACATAAAGTATTTATCAAAGAGATTATCTCCACTATTTGATAGCAAGAAATATTCAAGGTGGCTTAAGTAGTGATAATAATTGTATCATAGCTCTTGTTCTCTACATCTTTATATTTAGAAACACATAAATTTCAATATATGATTAGTGTTTCAAAATTCATTCATTTATTTTCCCCCTTAGGTTTTCATCATACCAAAGTGTGGTAAACAATTGAATGGAAATTGAGTCGTCATATGTTTAAACAACAAATATGCCTCTGTGGTTGCATTTTTATTCATTGGACCTATGGGGATTCATATCCTTGAATGTCCATGTTAGTGAGCCCATTTGATTTTCCAAACCGATCCACATAATGTGATTAAGAATATACAAGAATGTTAAAGACAAAGGGTAAAGGAAAAACATGACTACTTTTTTTTGTATTAGATTGTATATTGTTTGAACTTTTGCTTGATGAATTAAAATTGATTTTTGTACTATATACCTTTTATTAGGGATTAATCGACTTTCATGTACATGAAGGGTAATATTTTCTTTTTAAACTCTACATGATCTTGATTGGGATCGGATCAGATAAGGGTTTAACCTTTATAAATCTTTGAAATAATAACTTAGTTTACAATTTTCTCCTTACAAATTTATAATTATATGGTATTGTGATTTGACAACTGAAAATATGAATTTTTAGAAAAACAATTAGAACATGGTGGATTCTTTAAATAAAATTGTTGTAATTAATATTTAGGTTGTACTAGTCAATGCGGTGATGAGTTGATTGAAATATGATAGATTGTGCGTAATTTGCAATATGTGCTCAACTAAGACAATGTAAATGTACTATAATGGGCACTTGTAACATGGTGGAGATAGAATTGAAGTTTAGTGATGGTGATGCAAGAATTGAGTAATGTAATACGGATTAATCCATAGAGGAGAATAGTTTGTCTCCAAACACATAGCTAGGGGTTTGCATATTCCACCATTGTTGTTGTTGCACCAAAAGCTACGGGGTTTATATCATTAGAAAGAAAGAAACATAGGGAATCATTCTCTCTCACTCTTTTTTTTACGGGGTTTGATAAATGGAAGATAGTTCATATTGGTATGTCTTATTAGGGTCTACTTATTTGATATTAGTTTTCGTAGTGGTGCAAGAAATAAATAAAATTGATTGGATATTAAAATAATTAACTAACTTATGTAATTATGGTGTCCATTGCAGCTTATTTAGGATGTATTTATTTCTCAAA